>OZ010738.1:179488878-179909537 GCA_963932295.1 Tipula lateralis | reverse complement strand
AGTAGTAATAACAACAATAATCTAATTGAGTATTGTTTAATTTCATAACAAAAAGAAAATTCGTTAAGAAGCAGCAAGAAAATGACTTGAAAGTATAATTTAAATTGCCAACATATTTGCACTATTGGCTGCCAAAATGAAAAATCTTAAATTTAAATAAATAAGAAATAATGCGTGTGACTCACCACAAAATATATAAATACAAGTTTTCTTATTCTTATTTATATATTTAGAGTACGATCTTATTTTTATTATTATTTTGAATACAAGATTATCTATATAGCATCGAGATGTGTGACTACGAATAAAGTCAATTATTAGTGTCTTGCAAAATATATAGCAAACGGGTTGTTGAGCTTGCGTTCTCATTATATTCATTTTGATTGTCAGTCGAAACAAATATTTTCCTCGTATCATATTCTGCCACTAAGAACAGTTGTTCGTTCCGATTCGGTTGATTCGAGTCCACAACTATCACCAAAAGTTACTCCATGGTACGGTTGTGATACCTCCCTTCTGGCAGTTTGTGTGTTTGGTACTGCATAATTCTTCACCATTTTGTGAAATAATTCATAATCGCATTTGGTGCATAGGGCGTCCACTGTAGACTGGACCTTGTGACTTTATTGGGAGTTATTGGTTGTGTCGCACTGCTCTCTTCTACTCAATTTTTTTCAATTGCCTGTTTGGTTTATTTATATTACAGTTCTGAATTTTAAACCTATCTGGCCAGAAACATTATAAAACACCTGTATTTTTGTGTGATCTGGGTGTGTTTCCATGTGTCACGCCCATACAGCAGAACTGTGGGCTGTTGAGCTTACGTTCTTCAAAATGAATATTTTGATCCTTCTGGTTTCCTGGGTACTCCTAATTTGTATTATATTCTGCCAATACGATGTGCCACCAAGAACAGCCGTTCGTTCCGGTTCGTTAGATCCAAATCTACAACCATTACGTTCCTCCATGGTATGATTTATCTTCTTTTCTGGCGCTTCGTGTTTTTGGTGCATAATTTACGACCATTTCGCGAAATAAACCATTTCACATTAATGACTGTGGGTTGTTGAGCTTACGTTCTCATGTTCTCATTATTCAGTTGGCTCCTCAGATTTCTGTTGTCTCTAATCCCAGGGTACTCCTAATTTGTATGATATTCTGCCAATACGATGCGCTGCCAAGATCAATTGTTCGTCCCAGTTCGTTTGATCCAAGTCCACAACTATTACCAAATGTTCCTCTATTGTTCGTTTGAATCTCTCATCTGGCAGTTCGTGTGTTTGGTGGTGCACAATTCCCGACTATTTTGTGAAATAATCCATTACACATTTAGAAGCATAGAGCGTCCTCTTAACTGGACCATCTGACTCTATTGGGACCTTTTGTTTTTAGGTTTCCTGCGCCGCTCTCTTCCACTCGTTAAAATCGTTTTTTTTCGTTCGAATCTCTCATCTGGCAGTTCATTTGTTTGGTGGTGCATAATTCTCAACTATTTTGTGAAATAATCCTTTACACATTTAGGAGCATAGAGCGTCCTCTTAACTGGACCATCTGACTATTGGGACCTTTTGTTTTCAGCTCTCCTGCGCCGCTCTCTTCCACTCGTTAAAATCGTTTTTTATCGTTTAAATCGTGTTTTAATCTTATCTCGCCAGAAGCAACCTGTAGTTTTTGTGTGATCGGAGTGTTTCGTTGTGTCACACCCATACAGCAAAACCCTGGGTTGTTGAGCTTACGTTTTGTTTGACCCTCAAACTTCTGGTTTCTTGGGTGCTCCTAACTCGTATCATATTACGATGTGCCATGAAGAACATTAGTCGTCTCAGTTCGTCTGATCCAAATCGACAACCATAACCAAATTTTCCTCAATGGTACGATTGAACTTCTCATCTGATACTTCGTGTGTTTGGTCGTGCATAAGTCTCGACCATTTTGTGAAATTATCCATTATGACATTTGGAGCATAAAGCGTCCACTAGATTGGACCGCCTGACTCTTATGTACCTATTGTCTTCAGCTCTCCCGCACCACTCTTTCCCACTCAATTGATTTTAAATCTAATCTGGCCAGAAGCAACCTGGATTTTGGGTGTGTTTCCATGTGTCACACAACCTTACAGCAGAACTCTGGGTTGTTGAGCTTACGTTCTTGAAAATGAATAATTTTGATGCTTAGACTTCTGGTTTCTTGGGAACTCCTAAAAAAAAAGTTAAGTTGATGTGGCTGCTATCGCACACTTAGACCAAATTTGATCCGTTGTGATACCACTCTATACGGCTATAGGTCCGAGTCTTTCCGTAGAGCCATCTGCGCATTGCATAGCTCCATGACAGGCCTATAGTACTGACATGGAAGATGGGTCGGCCCAAGGATTCTAAACACGACAGAGGATCCAGATTATGTTTATTTTTCACCACCGATCGCACCGCCCAAACGATCGAAGGTGAAAAACCCATTTTGCATCCTGCCTCGAATCGGATTCGAACCCGGTACCTCCCGCTCCAACTGCCGCAGCTTTAACCACTGCGCCACCTGGGCGGGAACTCCTAACTCGTATCAAATTTTGAGAATACGATGGATGTGCCACCAAAAACAGTTGTTCGTCCCAGTTTATTTGATCCAAATCCACAACCATCACTAAAGATTCCTCTATGGTACGTTTGAACCTCCCTTCTGGCACTTCGTGGCACGTCCACGAAGTTGATTTCATTGGGAATTATTGGTTCTGACTTCATTGAAGTTATTGGTTTCAGCTCTCTCGTACCGGTCTCTTTTACTTAATCTTTCTCAATGCGTGTTATCGATCCATCTCCAATTTCTGATTTCGGTTTCAATATCTAGTTTGTTTGTTTGTTTGGCCAGAAGTATTTGGCTCAGAAGAACTGTGTTTTCAGACATTTGCTTAACAATACCTGTAGTGTTTGCCTGATGACTGAAATTTATTTAAGTACCAACTTCCTTTGCGTGATCTGACAGCTTCTTTCATTTCTGTTGCTTCTCGTTATATCTATGTGTTAGCAGACAAATTTCATCTGGATATTCCAGATCATTCAGTCGCGTTAGTGGTCCTCATTGAATGTTATTAGGAAAATTTAACGTAAATAATACACAGCCTAAGGTAAAGCTCTTCATCTTGCGAGTTGAACAATTTTTCACTTCGTATTACACTTTTTGACCAGCATCACTTTGATTAATTCCATTATTTACTTCAGTATACCTATTTCGCAAAATACCTTTGAATGCACGTCCGAAGTCTACAAAAGAGTAGCTACAGCGATAAAGTTCATTTGATATGCAGCTCCTTTCTGGGCTAAAGCCAGTTTGTTTCATTCTTTCTTAGTCGTTGGTTGATTGATGTTGAGAAGTGAAATACCTCTCCTGTTCTTGCTTTCACTTAGGGTTTCTTTCTTGGTGATCGTTATGGTTAAACCCACTTTCCATTTCTACCAGATTCTCCCGGTGCCCCATACTTCAACTAATAGTGGTGTAATACTTCCTGCAAATATATGTACGATGCATTTGTATCATTCAACTGATAAATTAGTTCTCTTCAAAGTATTCTTTCCATATATTTAGTTGTTCCTCATGAATGGTTACGATTTGGCCTAACGTTTCATATCACATTATAATGCAGTTTTTCTCCAGGTCGGTTCGGAAACGTGCTGTTATATCAATAGCTATATCTGTTTCTATCTTTGTAATATTCTCTTGAACTATCGGGATTTGAACCCGGTACCTCCCACTTCAACTGCTTTGCGGCTTTGACCACTGCGCTACTTGGCTGGTTGGCCGATCCAATATTAATCTGACCGACTCGGGGTTTGATATTCAAGATCACCTCTATATTTAGCAGTATTAGATCCATTTCAGTTCCAGCTAATAATTGGCTTCATAAGTGAATCGGTTGAAAATTGACAAGTTAGTCGATCCAATTCTTGGGAAGACTTTGTAACTTAACTCTAAGGTTGACTGTTCCTCGGTAAAATACACCGTGTTTAAATATTGCCATTGTAAGTAAGCATACTTTACCTATCTAGGGTGGTGACAGTCCAGTTCTTTTCTGACAGTTCTGTCTCTCATATACGACAGAACGACCGCTATTTCTACTTTCGAGACGACGAACCTTCCTGAGATACTCGCGAAATTTTTCGACAAACTCGGATAGTGAAATAACCGTGTTGGATGCTCTAAAGAGATTTTCATCCTGGAACACATAAAGATTGGCTATAAACAAGATCGGCTGGGCAACACTTCATGTCTTTCTTGATCAGCACTCGGATCACTAGTAGAATTATTGGAAGCTCAACGTTCATTGAACATTGTCGTTAGAGCGAACGGCAGCAGTCAATGTTCGATGAGGTCGAAGACTAGACCATTTGCTTCCAGCTCTTTGCGTTGCCATAGACTCAATTTTCTCTACATTATCGCAGAACAGTTCTGACAAAAGTGTTATATTTCGAATGAACAAGCATGCTTGCGTTTGCTACAGCTTTCTTTGTTCTGTCAAATATCCGTTGGTAAATCTCGGCCATGAACATTTTTTAAATATATTAGTTAGATGGTTAGAGGGTGGGGAGCTTAATTCTTATAGAAGACCTTACCTTGGATAAGTTTTACTTCATCTTAAGATCGAACTGCGCCTTTCTCTGAATTCGTAAAAAATCCAATTTCTATTTTTCATTCTCTCTTATTACTCGTATGATAACCATGTTGTGGGAGAGGACTTTCCGTATTGGCAGTCGAGCTTTATATCCTCTAGGTCCGTTTCTGGAATCGAAATATCTTATAAAGACTGATCAACTGAAATTGTATAGATTATCGGCCCGATGTTTGTCCCTTTCAGTTCGTAAATGTCATTTTTTTGAATGCCATATAATAGGATCACTTCAGGATTTGGTGGCCGACTCTTGAAGGTAGCATATACATGGGAATACTGATGCCTACGCAAAGAACGGTCTGTGTGATTCTTAGCCAGACTGGTTGATATGGCCGCTAGACTATCGACAGTCGATTAGTGGTGATATCTTGAAAAATCACTATTATAAAAATCACTAAAAATATTTTAAAAATCATTTTTTGCACTGTTACTGTTACTACTACACAGTATTTCTTGCTGCCATTAAATTATTCTTGAACCAGTTTTGACAGGTCACCTGCATTTGCAATAGTCTATGTAGGTCGCATAAACAATTTATCGCTCTAGTGACTTTTGGAAGCGTGGATCGGAAATTGAGATCTAATTGTACACAGAAAGCTCTTAGCTAGAGGGGAGAGTGAGTGTAAAAGTTATCTGTGACATCTTGACTATTTGAGGCATAATGTAGTATTTCACAGAGATATCGCTATGTTGACAGTAATCGAAAATCAATTTACTGGAAGTGTGACAAAGTGGCGTTGAATTGCCACTCATCTCTACATACAGACTATATGATTTCTAAATCATCCATAAAAATAATAAACCGATCGTTACTCATTCGTTGCCAGTTAGATCACCGCAGATCGCGCCTAAAACGATATAAACATTTATTACAAAATAAATCAATAATTAAACGTAAATTAGCTCAAAATGTATGCGTCATTCGGCCATATAAATAATTACGCGAAAATTGCTAGTACAAGCCAAACTCTTTTAAAACATGATGTTTGCGCGAATTTTCTTAATTTTTTTTTTCTGTTCAATTTGCGTGGGAAAAGCAATTTGTCATTTTAATAATGCATTTAAATTATCAAAGTGATGTTTTAATGGCTTTTTTATTTGATGATTTATTTAATTACATGCCACAGTATATAATTAGAACAAGAAAATAGAGAGCATCGCGATTCTTTTCTACTCGTATGTGTATATACAAATGTTGTGAGGTGGAATGAATGCGGTTGTACATTTTTACCATAGAGTAAACCAATGTGAATTGAAATTCAGTGACATTTTGTCTAAACAAAAATTGTTATTTTCAAAATTTGCAATGGCCTAAATTTCGAGAGTATCTGCGTTATTTTCGTGTCGAGTTTAAATTCAAATCATTAATCATCCTCGATGTGATGTAACCTAACAAGCAACACAAAAAAATATTGTTAACTCGATAAATTGTTACATATTCAGATGAACCCGCCGAATTATGTACTCTTGACGATTTGCCCATCTTTTGTATGATAATTAATTTTCTTGTAGATGATCGATTTTGCATGCGTGAAAATTATTTTTAGCGGAGCAAATATCTATTTTCAATGAGGAAGATAATTAATTTAATTTTTATGCTACATACATATTTTGTACATAAAGTGATGAATGAAATAAATATTTGATGGGAAACGTGATCAAAACTCGTATCTGTGTGGAAGCAGCTTAGTTCTGATAGAGGATATTTGTCGGTTGATCTCTTCAAATTTAAGCGCTAAGTTCACTCCGTTGATAATGGTTCACCAGGATTTTTTTGTTCCAACCGCAAACGATGTCCCTTATTCTCTTATTTGAGGGAAACATGCAATCCCGGTGCAATAAGTCCTGACAAATATTTCCATATGTCATAAATCTAACATATATGTAAGCTTGGATACTGAATCGTTTCTCAAGGTGAACTATAAAATTTTTATCAAATTTTCAAACAGCAGCCTAACATACAGAAGCCCTAGCATTGTCGTGCTGAAATTTATGTCTTTTGGCATATTGGCGGCGTTTTAACATTATAATATTACATTCTCCAGTGATGGTTTCGTTATGCTGGAGTAGCTCATAGGTGATCACTTCGAACTAATCCCATATAAAAGATTACCTCACGATTTTGTACGCTTTGGTTTACCGTAGTTGATTCACTTTTCGTCCCCCGTCATTATTCGATGCTAAAAACTTCGATTTTGCCTTCGGTTGATAACCATTCACTTGAAACGGTTTGAAATCGCTTGTTGAGTCGCTCTCGTAGCGAATTCCTCTTAAGTTGGCATGAATCGCGGTCCAATAACTTAGAGTCTTGTTTGTTTGTTTGTTTTTATCTCTACAATCTGTTTCGGGGCTCGAGGCACTTCCAACTCTTTCGCGGTTCGCTTATTTACGTCTTACCTTACGCCATTACAGCCAAATCGAGGACGTACGGCTATAGGTCCGATTTACGTAGAACCATCTGCACATTGCATAGCTCCATGCCAGCCTATAGTACTGACATGGAAGATGGGTTGGCCCATGAGTTCTGTATCCCAACAGGGATACATAGATGTACATTCCCACCACCGATCGTAATCGTATGGCGAACAATCCCCTTAACATCCTGCCCTATCAAGATTCGAATCCGGACCTCCCGCTGCAACTGCCGCAGCTGTAACCACTGCACCATTTAGTCGGTATAACTAATAGTCTTCAAACTTTACTGGTCTCCCTACTATACTATCTACATACTTAATAAATTTACTCCGAATTTCTGACAATTGAAAATATAATTTCGAAATGTTTTCATAATCTAATTTTGACAGTCAAATTTCGGAGTTAATACCTTAAACCTAAGTTTCAAAATTATATTTTCGGAGTTCGTTTTGTCATGTTAACTATCAGTAATTCACAATTCAAAAATATTTACACCAAATTCCTTAATTTAAAATTTCAAAACTGTCGATTTCATAATTTAACACTAAATTGGAAAATATCGTATTCCGATTTTTTTCTTATTCCGAAACTGTAAGCAAATATACTTTTCACTTTTATAAATTTCAATTACTCCAAAATACTCAACTTTCTTTTATTTATCTGAAAAATCAACTGTCATAGTTTTTCGGAATAACATAAAATTTAATAATCATTAATATTATGTAATTATAATAATCTTTTAAAACGAATTCCAAACTTCGGAGCTGCTAACTTTAGTAAGTCAGTAAAAAAGAGAAAGTGAATAAATAAAAATCGTTACTCCGAAATTTCGGCAGCTTGATACGTTTTGGTGTTATTAATTGTGTTTCAGTTATGAAGCACTAAATTCTTTATATATCCAAGTTATTGTATTTCTTTATATTTTTGAATTAACTCCGAATTTCGGCGATACAATATTTCGGAGTAAATTGTAAATTTAGTCCTACCATAAATTTTATTTAGTCACATAATTTATGATATTACGTGTGAACAATAACCTTATTAGTCTAGTAATAGAACGAGATTGAGTTAAAATAAGAACTCCGAAAGTAACTATTATTGTTATTATTGCTAGCATCAAAAGTTTCAACTAGCTCTGTGTTTCAGTCTAGTAGACACCTTATGCTCCTAAATCACCATTGTGACATCCTTTCCTATAAAACCAGTATTACTTTCTGCATATTACGTAGCTCAATACCAATCTATAGTGGCTGCTCGAAAGCTCAGTGCATTGATTGTGCACACCATCAGGGAACTATTGACGTGCTCAAAGGATGGAATTGAACCTCGCGTGCTTGCCAACATACTAAATTTGTGCCCAAATAGGCTCAAAATTTTCAGCTACTCTCGCTCCACGATTTAATCTAATTCCATGTTAAAATTTGTTAACTTTTTTTAATGTGTCTTTCGACTTTCGAACAACCATTTACTAGTCGGTTTGGATATACTTTACGATAAATTCCAACTACAACAATTACTATTCAATTAAATAAATTAGCATATCGATTCAAAACTAATCTCGTGTCCCCCACAAATCGTGTGTATCTCTACATAAAATGGCATTATAATTAGCTTTGAAAATTTGCATTGAATTGCACAACAAATTCACAACTAATTGAAATATATATTCGAAATAGTGACAAATTATACAAATATTTTGTTTATATGCGCGAGTACGAGTATAGTGCGGAGCAAAAAAAAAGTGCAAGTTATGTATATAAAATCTCAAGGAAATGCCTCTTGTTTTTTTAATGACCTGTATGTGTACGATTGAGTATATAATCCGTGACATATTCACACTAGAGTATACGCGCGGTCGGTCGGTACACACTACACAGTGCTTTTATTATAAAAATAAAATTTCGCATGACAAATTTTTCTGTGCTCGCAACTAAACGTCTTCATGTCTCGCGGAAAATCTTACATTGCAATTTTGTTGTTGTTGATAGATTTTTATTTTATTTAATTTGCACTAATGTTGTTTTACATTTTTATATATTTAGTGCAGTACAAGAATTAGAATAGACATAGTGTCGTGTTGTTTTTCATACAATAATATAACCAAGTCTAGTGAAGTAATTAATAAGAAATAATTGTGTTAGGATTCCCTATAGTATATAGTGAAGTGATTCTCGATTTTCCCGGTGATACAGAGACATAGAAAAGTATTGGTAATGAGAGGTGATTTTTTACATTATTTTTACCATTTTTGGACATGTGTTCTCTATTATTATTTATATACTCGTATGTGATCTAATATTCGATACATCTTATCTTAATCTTTTATCTCGAATGTGCGATTGCCAATTTTACCCGTTTGTTCAAGTATATTATGATATAAATAATCTAATGTTAAATAAAATATTTCGTTTATTGATTGTGTTTAATGTGTGGGCTATTTGTTCTGACGGATAAAAGTCATGTTGTTTGTTAATTTTTAAAAATAACAAATAACAATTTCGTCCGCGAAACAAATTGATTAATTACAGCTACAGGTGAATTATTTGTTTTCGTTTAGCGGGAAAAACTAGTCAAAATAAATCAATTGCTCGTTAATAAATCACTTTAGTTGGTGGATTTCTTAAGATTTTCTCGATTAACATACAAACAACATGTAAGACAACTATAAGGAATGCGGTATTTTTTGGTTCGTGATCTATCCAACAAGCGGTTTTAAACAATAAAAAGTATATTAATTTCAGATGTTTGAAATTACCACCTTTTAGGTATGTCAGCGAATTTTTACGAACCTCGGTATAACCATATAATTCCGAAATTTTTCATAAAATTCTATAATTCTACTGTGTAAAATATAATTTTACTAATTTTATAGTATATAACTGAAAAAATGGTACTCCGAAATTTCCCCCCTACTGCAATCAAACTTCGGAGTTACAATTTAAACCTAATATTTTAAAATTATAATTCATAATTTAATTTCAGAACTTAGTTTCGATATAGACTTGAGTTCTTTAACTCATAAACTCTTACTCCGAAATTATTCAATAATAGCCAAATTAATTTTTTTTAATTTTTATTTGGTTTACTTATATTAAGTTAAGTCAAAATTTCAATTCATAAATTTTAACTTACATATCCTTTGCGAATTTTAAAGTTTGTTTTAGACCTGCGACGAATTTCGGAATTGGCATACTACCTCCAATACTAAAGTTATTGTTAGAAGACCTTAAGTGATAGGTGTATGTGTATATTTTTTCAACTAAGTTTTCCAAACTATCAATAACTTTAACGAAACCTTACTCCGAAATTTTTATTTTTACTCCCAAAGTACATATACCCCTTTTTTATATAAATTTCAACTACACCAAACTAGTAAATTAGGTGTTTAATTTTACTAACAGTTTTGATGGTAAGACTACTAATCTAAAGTAACCTATATCTTTTCGGAGTAAAATTAAAAAGTTGGTTTTTAATTAGAAAGCGCCAAAGTTTGAATATTTCCGAATTTGTAAATTATCCTTATCCCATGGTACCATCTGAAATTATAATAATTTTAATTTTAAATTATTCCAAATTTCGGAGTTCATAAGTCCACAAATTATAGAGTTTAAACTGTTATTTCAAAAATTAAATAGTTTCGGAGTAAGAACAATTATAATTTTGGATCAAACCTTGATCCAAAATTATAATTCTTCTTAGTCCAAAACTACTTAAGTTACACCAATCTAAAAAGTTTTGTTTTTTAACTGAAAATTTTACTTTATTGCTGAGTAGGTTATACCAACCTTTTAAATGCACATAAAATTATCTACTAAATACTCTGAATTTCTGACAATTGAAAATATCATTACGAAATTTGTTCATACTCTTTTAGTAATTTTGACAGTCAAATTTCGGAGTTAATACTTTAAACCTAAATTTTAAAGTTATATTTACGGAGTTCGTTTGGTCATTCTAACTTGCAGTAAAGTTTTACAATTCAAAAACGTTTCCACCAAATTCCTTAATTTAAAACTGTTGATGTCATAATTAAAATATAAATTTTAAAAAATCTTATTCCGTTTTTTCCTCAATTCTGAAACTGTTAGCAAATATACTTTTCACTTTTATAAATTTCAACAGCTAAATTGTCTTTTATTTATCAAAAATTCAACTGTCATAGTTTTTCAGAATATGAAAAAATGTACAAATCATGTAATATATGTAATTATAATAACCTTATTTCGAACTTTAGAGCTTCTAACTTTACTAAATCAGTAAAGAAGAGAGCAATAAAAATCGTTACTCCGAATTTTTCTCTTACTCCGAAATTTTAAAATACTAAGCTGATTTATATAAACTTTATTCTCACTGAACTATACTATAATTAGAGTGAATAAATCAAAATGTTTACTCCGAATTTTTCTTTTACTCCGAAACAGTAAAATGTTATAATTGTAAGCTGATTATTTTATATACATTTTGATCACAACAAACTATATATTAAATAATTTTTTTAAAATAAAATAGTCCTATATTAATAACAGCTGTGTAGATTACTTAATTATTTTTCGGAGTAATTTAACTGTTGTTCAGTAATTCAGTTGTATAAAGCATGAAATTCTTAATTTATTGCATTTCTTTGTAAGTTGTATATTATTTTTTTATTTCGAATTTCGGAGTCATGAACATACTGAGTTAGTAATGTTTTATAATTTCGGAGTTCAAATATCCTATCACTAGAGAGTGAATAAATAAAAATCCTTACTCCGAAACTATGGGCCGATACAATTGTCCGATTTCAACCACATTAAACTATTATGTAGGATAAACAATATTTCGGAGTTAATTATAAATATCATTTAACGTATTAAAAAAACAAAATTTATGATATTACGTTAACAATAAGCTTCTTAGTCGAGTCATAGAACGAGTTTGAGTTAAAATGAGAACTCGGATTTGCTATTAGCCGCGTTTCATGGCTCCAACTGATTCAGATCAGATCACATTTTCCATGCAAACCAAAGACACATTTTGAACCAAAGTGAAATTTGGATCCAAATGCGTCTTTGGTTTGCATGGAGAATGTGATCTGATCTGAATCAGTTGGAGTCATGAAACGCGGCTATTATTATACTAACATTAATATATACATATACAACGCTGCTTCTAAACTTCTAAAATCAACAAATTTTTGTTGTGATTTAATTTATTAACAGCGCAGAGCAATAAACGAAAACAAAATATGATTCATATGTGAAAAAATCATAATAATATATGTTATTTATTACATATAATAACATCTTAATCACCAAACTATATATTAAATTAAGTTTTTTAATTTAATATTCCCTATTTTAATAGCAGCTGTGTCAATTACTAATTGTATTTCGGAGTAATTTAACTGTTGTTCAGTAATTCAAATGTTTATGAAACATTTAAATTTTAATAGTTTCAATTTATTGCAGTTAAGAGTTTTTTTTATTTATTTTGAATTTCAGAGTCATAAATGAATTTAAATCCTTACTCCGAAACTATGAACAGATACTTTAGGTAATTTTAAACACTTTAGCAACATAATTTATGAAATTACGTAAACAATATATTAATATTAGCATAATAATAGTTACTCCGAAATTTCGGAGTTCTTATTTCTACTCAAACTTGTTCTATTAGTTGACTAACAAAGTAATAGAACGAGTTTGAGTTGAAATAAGAACTCCGAAATTTCGGAGTTTCTATTATTATACTTATATTAATATATACATATAGAACGCTGCTTCTGAACCTATAAAATCAACAAATTTTTATTATTACTTCGATTTGATTCATGAATAGCACAGAGCAATTAATGAAAACAAAATGATTCATTTTCACAGTTGAAAAAAGTAATAAAAACAAATTCTGAAAAACTTTGCAAGATTATCGAGTTGTGCTATACTAAGATGGTGATATGTCAAAACAACGTATTTTACAATAAAATTTATAACTTTTCTTATTTATGTGTAACAGAAATTTCGACTGTAGATCAAAAGGATCAAATAAAATATAAAGACATCTCCAAGCTTATAGATTTTTTTTTTGTTTTCTTGTGCGAAGGAACGGAAGTTATAAAATTTTTATTGGGATCCTTGCGGTAAACACTTAATTCGGTGTGGTCATATATATATATATATATATATATATATATATATATATATATATATATATATATATATATATATATATATATATATATATATATATATACACACAAATAAATCTCGATTATTTATTAACCTTTCATAAATTTAATTCCATAATATACGGCCTACACTTGTATAATATATGATATATCGATGAAAATTTTTTTTGTGGAAAATCAAATAAAAATAAATTTCGATAATTTATCGTGTATGTCGTGTAAAAATTGTGTCACACGCATAAACACTTTCAGAATGTAAATCCCCCATGTAGGTGTTGAGGATCAGTTAGAAATTTTGACCTCATATACGTCGATATGATGAATCATTTATTTTGAATTACATAATTTTGAAATAAACCATATATGTAAAATGTACAAGAATTTCCACAAATGAAAATATATGAGATGAAAAATGATGAAAATATACACGGTATGAAAACAATATTTAACAAAAAAAAATTTATTATTAAAACAACAACAAAACGCGCGCGTACTAAAAATAAACAATGTTTGAATTAAAAATAAACAAATTTAATTCTAAAATTAGTCCGAACAAAAAACAAATATATTAAAAATGAAAATGTGTGAAAATTGGAAAATAAAATAAAATTTTCCTTTTTGATATGGAAGCAAAAACAAAATTTTGTTTGTTTTTGTGTTTTATTCTTTTGAAATAACATCACAATGAATCACAAATTCATTTCGTTGTATGTATTTGTGTATACACACACACATACATTTAAGAATAGATCGGAAAATTGTTTGGTATTTTCACGTGCACGGATCTCCCGCATAAATAAGCGTTTTGTAAACTATACCATAATGTTTTTTGTTTTGTTTTGATCAGGCCCCCACCCGATTGTCGACGCCACTGCACCCATTACTAAAAATACACAAATTTAGTGAGCAATTTAACCAAATTTAATGATATAATTTAACACAGAAGATGATGATTATTCATGTATTTGCCATTATACAACAACATATTCGTGATATATGTATATTTTTTGTATTTAACTCATTTTGTATTTGTAAATAAAGAAAATCGCGGAAAAATTCTAATTATAAACGTATATGATGATGAGTCATTCGGTATGGTGGTGTATATATGATGTACCCCAGAAGAAAAGAAAATTTTCTCAATAGTGCGTTGTGTGTGTGTAGTACATATGTATATGTGTGTATGGAGGAAAAATTCGGTCTCCTAGACGCCTTGACGAAGTTCGAACGATGTGTCTCTTGTGAATATATTATATATTTTATTTAATTTGGCACAAAATTTAATTAAGAAACTTTAATTTGTTTGGTGTAAAACGAAGAAGAAGTTTATGATTATGACGAATATATTTTGTTGAGATGTAGCGCGTTCTAACTGTAATAATTAGAAAATGATTTTCTTAATTTAGTACAAGACTTTCTAAATAAATATATATAATTGGATTTTCTTCTATATATATATATACACTCTCTCCGTTTGCTCTCCGCGCGAGTGAGTACATTCAACGTCTTAGTCATTCAATTGTTTTTTACTTTAATTAGTAGAAGGAAAATTTATTTGTTTTAAATTTAAACATTAGATTTTCATGTGACTGATTTTTCTACAAAGCATGTGCAGTATTTTTATCACGATCGTATGTTTTGCTTAGCTTGCCGCCGAAATCGTTTTATATATAATATTGTGTATACTCGTATAAGGCGTGCAGTTCGATAATACCATATATATTGTTCGACTTCCGGCCGCATGTTTTGTTTATTATAAATTGGCGGCTGGACAATGTTGGAGCAAATTTTGCTCGTGTATTATGTATAAATATCAGATGTTAGAATAATAAATATATTAGTTTGCTTATCTCATACACTCCGAAGATGTATGGTAAAATAGGAAACTCAACTAGATCATCTGAACAAAAACCTACCTCATACCCTTCTACACTATAAAAACTAAACACCTCTCGGGAATAATCACCTCCTAAAATCCTGAGATTAAATTATATATTCTTGTTGATAAGTACGCCACTGTCTTTCAGATTTCTATTATTTTAAGAGCATCTCTCTATGGGATGGAGATGAACTTAAAAGATCTTCTCAAATAATTAAGTGCAATTCATTCCAATACTGTTTCCTAGCAGGGACAATAACATTTGTCTATTCAAATTAAGTCAAACTTCAATGGATACGCACTTGATACCCAGTCATATACCTACTCGAAGAAGTTGGCCCAGAGAAACTTTTGTTAAACCTGAGCAAGCTCTCCGATTTACTTATTTGCACTTGCATATCGATTCTTACCGGTTTTGTTTGTTCAGACCAGTCCGAAACAAACCCAACTAGTTCGTAGTTTACCTTAGCCTAACGCCGAAACCCGACTAGACCATCTGAACATTGCACGTATAACATGTAGAACTTTAAAAAACGTTTTGAGTGATGGCGGCTACATACCATCTGACACTATGAAATTGAAACATCTCTGGGGGTGGATCAGTATACTGGAATCTGATAGCTTTATGTGCTAGATCCTGAGGTTATATTATCTAGCCTTCTTGGTAGGTACGTCACTGTCTTTCAGCTTTATACTAGTTTGAGAGCAGCTAGATTTTCTATGACAATGAAAGGCAATTTATTCCAATACTGTTTCCTAGAAATTTGTTTGGGTAACTTCAATATATACCCACTAGACATCCAGTCTAAGGAGTTGGGCGATAACTTGGCCCGGATAGGTATCTTTCACTTTTGTGGAACCTGACCCTGCGCTAGGAGGTACGATGATATATCTAAAGAAAGCTATCATCATAATCACTTTGAAAAAAAGAACAAAAACCTTCATTGGAACAATAAATCAGTAAAGATTTCAGTTCCTTACTGATCTATGATAAATACCGTGCGGATCGAAACTCTAACTTGTCGAAACTATTCAAACTTCGATCAGTGAAGGAGAACAGAAGCAGAGATCGTTGAAACTTCCCGTGCATATTCTCTCTATAGACTCGATTGCTTTGGATCGTGATTCCTATTCGGGAATCAACTTGAGACCTTGAAGGTGCTGAATACCTTCCAAAGATGTTCTTTAGTGATATATCGAGATTTTTACGTGAGTTCTAATATATGGCCTTACATTTATTCATCCACATTACCGATTGTAATAAAATAATGAAGAAAGTTTATACATCGAAACCGGGTCGGAGTTCAAACCTAATCTCTTTCAGGTTATCAGTTCTTACTTTTAGGTCTTGGACCCGAATTATCAAGAATGTTGTCAATTATGCGTATGAATTATAGTTGAGATGGACTCTCGTAAATCTGCCTTGAATATGCCTTTTCCAGCTGTGGATGTAAATATATATTGTTACGATTCTCCTCAGTTCGTATCCGGATTACTGTGTTTTAAATCTCTCGTATGTTGCGGTTCCGTCCACGATGGGTGTCTTCAATTTGATTGATGCGGCTGATGTTGTTTGAAAACTCCACCACGTGCTTTCAGCTTGTCCATTTATTTCATCGTGGAATTTCGTTGGCAAAGTTTTTGAACCTTCGACCAGTTTTTAAAAACTGTGAACTTTTACTTCAACTTAAAGGTAACTTTACTCAACTTAAAGCCCACCAAGTTCATTTAGCGCCATTTTGCTGCACCTCTTGGTTGTGTAACAGATCTTCATGTTGTTCTTGCTGTTCTTGTTGCTGCTAAGCAAGAATGTCAGCCAGCTGTGTCTCTTGTTTTTGCTAGTATTGTTACTGCTTACCAAGGATGCAGGCCAACTGAGGAAGAAATAATTGTATAGCATCGACTGCTGATCCGTTTAAGTTAGTTGGAGTGACCGGTCTTCTGCTCCATATTTGGCTTATTCTCCTGTGTTTCTTCCATTACGTTATGCATTATGATTCCTTTAACAGTATCGATAGATTGTCATAATTGCAGCTTGATCTTAATTGCAGCTTGGTTGTCTAACTCATTTGGAAGTACATATTAGTGATTATGGCGTTGAGGTTATAGGTCCATTTTAGCTGGAAGTGACATCCAAAACCTATTGAAGGTTATGTTTGTGTTTGTTCTCTAAATGCCATAGTCATATGTCCCTTGATTGGCTTCCGAAATTTCATGTAAATGGTGTGGGTTGTATCGCAGCTATCTTTCTGGTTATCTCTCTCGTTACCATAGTACGTTCAATGCAAATATTTCGGTGGTGACCCCAATTGAACAATACAAATAAAATTGTTGGAAAACGCCACTGAACTACACACAATTCTTGAATGATGTAACACAATTTCATTTCAAATTCGTGTCGAGTCATTCAAAAATATTATTATCTGAGAAAATTTCAATTTTCCAATAATAATGACAACAACAACATATAATAATTCGTAATGGCGATTATAAACAAAATCTAAAACACCTGTTGGGGATGTTTTTCGTGAAAAATTATTATTTTTTTCTTTTCTATTTCACCGCTAATTTTGAATGATTGCTACACACACTTCGTTCGAATTGTGCGTTACGAAAATATCACACAAAATGGGAAATTTATTGAGAGCATACCCGCGCGATCTTAATGCGGTGACTCACCATATGTACATTTCGTAATTAGTTGGATAGTATCTGCTTTTCTTAAATTTAATAAGAAACACATTTTCTAAAGATGTAACACAGACGAACGCACACAAACTTGATCACATGTCAGCATATACGATGAGTCATAATCGAGTGAGATTGATTTGGTCTATACACGCATTCGACTTTCACTTTTTCGATCGATATATGTACGTTTAATTTGCCAGCCCACTATTTTTCATTCTGTCAACAGCTCGATTCGTTTCAATTTCCACACACACATGCATACATACATACACACACGTACGCGGTACATGTAATTTATTTTTATCGAAATAATGAAAAATAGAATTGAGAGTTGCGAAAAACTGTGTATTACAACAAAACATATAATGTCTTTGACCTCATCAATAATGTGGTTATATAGTTTTTCCGCTATATTTTTGCTTTTCTACCATTGCGGTGTAGCAACAAGATTTTATTTTAACACACATACATCGTTTTAATTTTCTTCGATTTTCGCCAATTTCTTTGAATTTATAATTTAATTAATAAAAAAATTTTGGGAATTTTTGTTTTTGTTGTTTTTGGAAAAATTGATTGTTGTACGATGAAAGGTTGATTGTTTGTTTGTGTTTTTCCATATGCAGAGAGATTTATTTGCACCACTTTTATTTTCCCGAGAAAGAATTTTGTTTTTCACTCAACCCCGTGTAATTAATCGAAAAGTTTTTATTTTTACCGACAAATTAGTTTGTGACCTTGTTACTTAATATACTTGTTCTGCAGACGTTTAATTCTCAAGAGGTTGAGTTTATGTATGGTAGAGACTACATTTGGATAAGGTCCCGTGCTATTCATAACTCTATATATAGAATACATGATCAGCAGATTTCTCATACCTTGATCGTATTCCTCATTCTTGTTGATAGTAGCAGCTATATACTTATCAATATCTCTTTGTCTACTTGTAAGTCTCCATATATCTCCCAGCAATCCTGCCAACGATTCTACCCATCCAAATAGTATTTGTTGTTTATCTCTTCAAAATAGATGTTTATGGAAGTGATGGCCGGCCTTCTCACAATAGATCGTTGAAAATGTCCTTTCGAAAACACTTTTGGTCCAAAATGAGCAAACGCTCGGACTGCTTTTACATGTCTAAATCTTGATTTAATACGTATCAAACACGTTCATAGGCCCTACTCATCGTCTGTTTTATCCCGATCGCTCATCGTCACCCAACTCTCGTATCTATTCTGCACCATCTATCTGGCTTCGAGACATGAGATTTATATAAACCTTAATTACATGAGTTAATGGACAAAGTGGTCTGGAATTCAGGCATTTTATTATATTTGACTTATTGAGGTAATTTCGTGACGCCTATCAATGGGTTTTGATTTATTTGACAGCTCCTTCTCGGATTTCTCTTAAGTAAAGTGATGCTATAGAGAAATAAACTAACAATTTACGTGCTCGATTAGAATTGGTCTCCATCAATTTCGTTGCCTCAATTTGCTACAACCTCCTAGACGTTGGCCATTTCCAAACGTAAACGCAAAGTCTGATCTTAGCTGCACTGGGCATATATTACCTATATATACCAGCTACGATGAAGGGAAGTACACTAAGGCAAAACTCAATGCTGACAGACACGCTCATGCTGACACCAAACCAACTCCACGACCAAATAATAATACAAGACATACCCTATCGCCACAAATGTATTGCTGGCGTGTATATAGAATCACCATTATGGAAGAATTCCTTTGCAATACACGTCAGCCCCTCTACGGAAGCAATTCCAATATAAGAAATTCTAAAACTCATCAATTGTTGTTTCGTTTATTTCTGTTATGTCATTTGACCAGATTTCTTTGTGACAAATCTTTGCCAAAGGGCTAACTCGTAATAGACCAGTTAAAGTAGAAAATTGTTTCATATATTCTTCTGCTTCCTTTATCTTGGGAGCTGCAGCGAGTTGACATGTTACTTCTAATTGTGTTTCAACATTTGGATGTTAATATTTTGAATTATCATTTGTCCCTTCCACTACAGATTGTACTTTAAAGCTTTTCTTGATTTCAACCTCTCGTGGCACCATTTGCAGGTTTTTGTAAGTTGTTGAATTTGTGTTACTGGATTAGCGGCAAATGTTGATTTGGGCCAAGCGAAGGATGGTATATTTCTCAATTTCTAGGCTGATGAGACTTGATTCAATAGTTTTGCCACAAAGTTCTAATCATGGAAGTGAAATGTTGACTAAAGCTACCATTGTTTTAGATGCTATAAAGGTAGTAATGATTTTATTATTCAATGTTGTCACTTAACAGCTCGACATTCTTCGCATGTGGAAGCTCCATTGATTGAACTTAGTGGCAAAGATAGAATCCGATGGAGCATCGCGTTTTTCTTGAAATTTTAAACACCCGATCCAGGTGGGATATTTCTGGGGCGCCAACAGGAAGGACAACCTTGTACATATCTTCAGAACCAGTTTGACCTTCATTGGGAAAAGTCAGAGAGTAGTGTTTATTCCGAAGAATTGTAGATATATACTTTTTAGTTTAGAGCGATTGTAGATATATACTTTAGAAGTAATAGTAGAAAATCTGTTAACATCCATGAAGTTGTTGAAAGAATTGAAAAATCGCTGGACAACAAGAATCTGCCTTGGAAGCGTTTCTAGATATCGTAGGTACCTTTGATATAACAGCGCGATAATCTCTGCAGCTGAAAGACATGACAGAAGACCACACTTGTTCGGTGGTCTAGTGCCATGCTTAGCTCAAGGAGAATTACTGCCGATAGTGACCGCCCGAAAGGAATGTCCTCAGGTCGCAGTTCCGTCTCCACTCTTGTGGTGTCTTATGGTCAACTCACTGCTAATTCAATTAAATGACAACGGATTTCAGAGAATCAATTTGGTCCTTATGGGCATTACCAAATTTGGAAAAGAAGGTGGCTCATAACTGCCCTCATGCCCTCGAACACGATGAAGTAAAAGCACGGTTTCGGACAATTATTTCGTGTAATTATTACCAAAAAACACAAATGGGACTACAACACCCTACCCTAACTCGCCACTGATGGATCAGTATGTTGTTATCTGACTAGTTCCAATTGTATACATACCTAATCTTGAGAGAAATTATCTATCCCTCTTAGTATATACGTTACTCTCTTTTAGATAATATGCAAAAGAGATAAAGGGCAAAGATTGTCTTATCATTCCTGCTAGTCAGGCTTCTAAAGGCGATTGACTCCAATACTGTTCCCCAAAACTTTTTTGGAGATGGTTTTAGATGCCGCTCTATAGGGATGAATGTTATCAGTTCGATATCTCTTTATATCGACTATAATTTTGGTGGTCTGCAACAGAAAAGATAGGACAAACTAATCGCTTATCGCCAAAATCTTCTTTGGAACAATAAATCAGCAAAGATCTCAGTTCTTGAATTATGTTATCTATTATTAATTATTACTTTGAGGATCTTGCTGGGTGAGAATAGTCTCTGAACATGTTCCGAATGAAAATTTGAAACAACGCAAACTGTTAGTGTGGGGTTCGAGAAGAAGCTGTTGAGCACATTTTGTGCTCCTGTACTTCATACTCTTCCTATTTAAGGATCAACTATAACGACTTTGAAGATACCGAATATCCCGAGCATTCCAAGAACAAACAGATTTCAGGATTGGGATCGTACGTTTGGGAGGAGAAATCACAATTGGCCAATCGAACCTGAGTGACAGGGAGAAGAGGGAAAATTTTCCAGTTAGATGATACCTAATTGATCGGCACTTCATCTCACTATTTGACAGTTACCACGCAAAATACTGATGCCTCATCCAAAATACCATCCGGAAATACTTTCTATTCCCCATATCATATTCAACCAACTAGTTTTTTTCTTAGAAAATTGTGCGGTTTCAAAATATATTTTCAATAGAAGTACGATTACTTCTCCGAACTAGAAACTATACAAATAAAATGTTAAAGAAAATAATTTTCCATTACAACATACACAACACATACAACAAAACATAAGATTTTCCCAAAATAATCGTTACTATATAAACAAAGACGCACACTCATTCACACACAAACGCACCCGAGCCGTAATTTATTATTATTATTATTGCTACGATTAACGTTCGATTAATCAAATACATGTATAAATTAATAATTAGGAAAAATATTTTGTGCTAGACGTGATTTTGTTGTTCGGTGAAAAGACAAAAATATTGCTCATTTAGAATATGTAAACAACAAATTTAGATGAAGGGTGAATCTATATAGGGTGGTTCATCGTTAGTAGACATATTTTGTATGCTTCACACAAATCAGAGTTGAGATATATGGGTATCCAGTACGATCGATAAAAAAATTTAATTTTCATTTTGTACCACCCTGTGATCTAACTAAAATTGGATGCTGCGCTGATGAAATCATTAAATCGTTAGTCATACACTCATGTGTTTATTTTTTTTATTTAATTTTTTTTTTTTATATATCACCCGTTGAAAAGTAAAAAAAATTTTCTTTTTCCTCTCAAAACGAAAAAAAACAAGAAAATCCTAAAAAGAAAACTTAAAAAAAATTTTCAGTTCATTTTAATTCGATGGTCCGATGATCGGTGTTTTTCTGTGTGTCTAAAGAAAATTCGATTTATTTTTTTTTTTCGTTGAATTGTGAAATTTTTCATATCGAAAATGATTGATAACGATTTATGATTAAAATGACAACGTAAAATTGTCAATGTGAAAATGTTTTGATTGATTTGATAGTTAGTTGTATAATCTATAGTTTTTTTTTGTGTTGATTTATTTATAATAATTGTGATATAATTTAAGAATTTTCCTTTTAAAAAATAAAAATTATTTTAAATAATGTGTGATAGCGCAACAACGACAATGATGACTTCGAATCGGGACAGTTTAAGATGCTGTTGGATAATTTATAGTAGGTCTTTGTTCAAGTGACTCATCAGTTTTTTTTTCTGTTTTCTGAAAAATAGTGGAAAATCGTTAACCGTGATTTGTACCACTAGGCGACGCAGTGTCTAGTATTTTTGACCAATTGTTCAATGTCAGTTAATGCACTCATGCTACTAAACACCAAATGTATCTCCTTAACTTGTGCTCGATTTCGTCCATGAGGCGCCCACCGCTCTGCATGATTGTAATACAAATCATATCTTAAATGTTGAGGCGCCATCTATTACATTAGACATAGTGATTGTGACGCCATCTATTATGTAGATTCTATCCACAGTAGGTTATTAGAATTCAGGAAAGGTGAATTATGTATAAAATTCAGACAGCGTACATATTTTCAAAAAAAGCCAACAAGTTGTCAAAAAACCAGATGATTTGAAGACTTCAAAACAATCGTTGGCACCAATTTACGGTTACATTAGACAGTTTATGAAACGCGCTTGACACGTGAAATTTGTTATGTTTTATGAATGATTTACGTTTTGTGATATATGCTTTGATTTGTGTAAAGAACTATGCCAATCGTGAACACTCCAAGACTATATATATATAATGGCGGCAAATGCATTCCCAGATCGTCTGCCAATAACTTGTCAGAAATATTTTTGCTTTTTTTTTTTTTTGAATGAATATATTTTCACTATATAACTTTGTGTTTAGAATTTTATCTAAAATCTCTTATAACGAAAAGTCGGAAAATTTTTGGCATGCAATGAAGCCAAACGTGTGTTATTTGTGTTTTATTTATAGTCGTTACAAAAAAAATAATTGTAAATTAATAAAATAATAATAAATAACCGAAAACAAATCTCTGTGTATTGCAGCAAACAGTCAAGGACGTGAAAATTTAACAGTGACCGAAACACGTACGGTACAACAACCATCAGCGACACATTTGGATGAAGTTGATAATTTGGCCGGCAATCATTTGCTCGATGACAGTGGCGAAACGGGTGAACTTAATTTAGATTCGATGCATTTAATGTTGGAACCACATTTGAGACCGGCCACACCAGATCCGAACAGTCGGCTGTCGCAGCAAATATTCGAGGATAATAAAAAAGTTGCCCAAGAGTATTTAAAGGTATTATCTAATGGTGTATAGGGTTTTAAGGATTTATAGCTAATATATGTTTTGTAGGTTCAAACGGAAATCGCATACTCGACAAGGCATCGAGATGAGATACTAGCAAATATGGATCCGGAACAAAGAGAAGAGAGACTAGATATTTGTAGAAAATTAGAAGAAATTGTAAGTAACTATATTGTTCGAATCGAATAGCCCATAATACTTATTATTTATTTAGGAAAATCTGCAAAAATTGGAGGCCAATCTTAAAGTTCAATTAGATCTTATCAAGAATCGTACACGAAACAATACACAGCAACAGCAGCAGCAATTGCCGAACCAGCAACTAAATCATCAAATTTCACCATCACAACAGAGTCCGAACAATAATCAAATTGCGCGATAGCCGAGTACCGTACGCTTAAAGATTTGTCATTGTTTTTGTGCGAGTGGTTGGATCGGTTCAACTCGGTTCATGAAAATTCCATTAATATTTAAGCAAAATAAAAACAAAACTTTATAAGTTTTTTCATGGAAATTGTGAATATATATATGTTTGTATAAATGTGTGCGTATGCTGCGAATTTTATATCAGTGAATCGCGTTATCAGCGATCGACAGACAATATCTTAGAAAGTAATTAGTTTTTTGTTTTGTAAGTGAATGACTCTGTAAAGTGTAAACTATACCTCAAAACTATTATCGAAATGGAAAAATTTGTATTATTTACTTAATTAATTTATTTATATCGATTCTGTTTAATTATGTCATGTGCCAAAGTTGTATTAGAAATTTTGTTTTGTTGTAGAAAAAAACCCTACCGAGTTGTTGTTTAAATTATTACACGATTTGTGTCTTTAGTTTTAATTATTATTATTTAAAATTAATTAATTTTATTATTCATTATTAAAACGATAAAAAATATATATTTAAATACTAGACAAGTGTTTTGAAACAGGTGTGCTCAGAGCAACAATCGATTGCGAGAGTCGTGGATATGGTTCAACCGTAGAATCGCGGTTAAGCTCTTTGTTTAGATAATACTAATGCGAGTTGGAAATTATCTACTTTCAGGAGCTGATATACACTTGCTGAAGGGCAACAGGTGGACAAGTAACCTAAAGGAGATGACAACATGATTTTATGGTAAGTCTTACAAATCCACTGAACACCGAAGTGACTCTTTTTGTTTGGAAGACTCAACTTTCTTTATTCTCCTGTTCAAATTCAATGCTTTCACGACAAAGTTGACGATAACTTTGTATTGTATCTGTCCTAGAGCCGCATACGATATAAGACATACGAAAGGCAAAAATTATTAGATTGAAATACTAGCTCATGTGCGACAGTCCCTCACTTCCTAGAATTAAATCCAAGTAACTCTATTTAAAAGCTCCCGAGATGAACATCAGTCAAGTCACTTTAAACTCTGGGAATGTTTATCATGAAGGACGTTCTAAATGGTTATTCTATATTTACAGCATACATTGAACCAGAAAATATTGGGAGGATGGGGCTGGGCCAGATCGTATATGTGGTGTTTGCGGATTTATTTATTTAATGTTTATTTGTTGTGTTAAAAAGGAAAAGCACAAACGGAAGCGAACATACAATACTGGAATAAACAAAATTGGATATCGCCAAAATGACCATGTTTTGATATCGAAAGAGCAGGCTCGGATTGTCCAAGACATGAGATCTTATCGGTCGTCAACAAAATTCGTAGACAGTGATCATTATCTATGATCAGATGATATATGTGTGATTGGATTAAATGGCAACGTAGTGATAGAGATACATGATCTACTAGAACAGTGTTCAGCTTCGGTTGGTCTCAAAATCAAATATCTGATCTCCGGTTTTACAGACAAAGACGCAATTGATTTCAGTAGTGGTGACCACACGTTTGAAGGAGTTATAAGATTCAGATTCCTTGGATCGCTCATTACTCACGATAACAGTGTGGGAGAGGATATCAAGGTTCGTCTAATCGCCTGCAATCATTCTTTATAGTCTCTACGTCCACTTCTAAGCTCAAAATATCTTGCAAATGCGGATAAGCTGAAATTGTACAGAGTGTTGATCAGACCCGTTGTCATGTATGGTTGTGAGAGTAGGACATGCGTGTGATATATGGCCCAAAACGCGATAGCGATCTTTAAAGGGTCAACTGGTTTTGGTAGGCGAAAGGTCGCTGTGACGATAGATCCACGGCGTAGAAAGCGATCTGGCAGCTTCTAATTATATGAAACAACAGTATGAAGATCTAGCTCGTGTTCGATATCGATGAAGTCAGATTGTTGATCCGTCACAGGCCAACGCAATGCAAACATACCAATTAAGACAACATCATCAGGAGAAAAATTGGAATTACAACTACCAAATGAAGATCGAGTAAACTATTACAAATTATATAAGTCTGAACTTGAGTGCCTGAAACTCTACATAACAATCCAGATGTTACCAAGCGAAAATAACGTAAGACATGAGACCTACGTATTGAAACAACAGAGCATTGAGGTTATAACACCAAAACAGTTTTAGCTGGAATCTAGGCGATATCGTGCACGTACATACATTATACACAACATTACGATATATTTAACCGCAAAACCCTCCGGTTTCGTTATAAACATGCTCACCACGAATCCACTGTATGTCCAAATTTTTAAATTTATCATCTTTATCGTGTTTTTTTTTATAAATAATATTTTTATTTTCAAAATAATGAAAACCATTAGGTGCGGATATGAATTATGAACGCACATAAAAATTATAAAATCGAACCACAAAAATCCGTTTTGCATTATCTCTAAGTAAAATTCTTTCGATATACATTCGTATATATAGATAACATATGTGAGAATTTATATAATCACGGCCTCGAAAAATGTCCGGCATTAATTCCATCTCGGCTTAATAATTTTATATTTCTCCATTTGCTGTCTATGTAATCCGATTACAGAGCATATCAACGACTCTAGATTCCATCGACCAATCCAAAACATCTTCAAATATATTTTCTATCTCTTTTTCGCCCACATTATGGTTGGCCGAGTCCCTATCTCTGTCTCGACCGCGCGTATAAACGTTATCGATATATAGCAAAAAAAAATTATTAATAATCATAATATTATTATTTTTATGATAAAACATTAAAAAAAATTAAAAATAAAATTAAAAATTTATGTGATTCTTCATTTGTTTGCGGTTTTCTTATGTTTTGCTTAAGTCTTAAACTTAAACAAAACAAAAACGTATTAAATTCGAAACGTAAGTAAAAATATCGTTTTTTTTTGTTTTGTTATTATCGCACAATACTCTTAACTCACAACTTAAGGAAGTATTTATTTAAAGTACAACAACAACAAATTAATTTTTTATTTTCTTAATGATTAGGAAAAATTGATAAATTGTTAATTATATTGAAAAGCTAGAGATTATATTATATAGTTGCGGTTGAATGAATTTAATATATTTGAAAATAATAGTGTCTCTGTCGTATGCAAACCATCCAACAACCTTATCTATATATCAGTAATAAAGAGGAGTTTCTTGTTTTCTCGTCTAAGGCGTAGTGAGTCAGCTCTTCGTGCATACGCGATACTTTTCTTTACGTTTAAGAACTATTTCGGCTTCAAAATGCCAAAAAACCTGATATGAACTACCACTTAAATACCTGGACATAGTAGTCAGTTAGAGAAAAGTATAAGAGCGGTTGTAAGTTGAAGCCTCAGCTTTGAATTGTTATGATCCATATTATTCCCAAGAATAGGAAAGATGAGGAATGAGGTGTACTATAGTGTAATGACGGTAGTGTCCTTCCATAGGCCAGTATTCGTCTTTCCTTCTAGTTCGGTGGTATCTAAGATCGACTTTTGAACCACCGAAAACTTTGTGGAATACCACCCGGTAGTTGATGGTCTAATCTGCGGAATGATTTGATGATGTTGCTGGATAAAGTGCCGACAGCTATGATGAACGCGCACCTAAGGCGGCTACTCCCGATTGTTGTACATTATAGTAGTTTACCATGGCACCAAAAAACCATGGTAAACTACTATAATCGATGATTGCGATACCCAATAACAAACGAAAGTTAGTTGATCCTGAAATTGAAACCATGACCCTAAGCAATCCAGTTTGTGAATCGAATATGCAAACAAACGAATAAAGTGATCAATAGTATCTGATTCTCCTCCACGGCATCGTCAAGCTACATGTATCTGTGGCGTTCTTAAGCAACTCCAACAAATACAATTAAAAATTATCTCACGCCACAATTAAATAATAAAATATTTTTCGAGTTAAGTTCTTGTAATTCACTAGTATGGTCGCGTCACAACTAAACATATATATACGAATCGCACAGTATAAACATCAAGTCCGGTAGCATATGCCTGATGAGATGGATTTGATCTTTTCGATCACACGGTCATTCAATGGCGTCATCATCATCAGATCGAAACCGGCCTAGTTGATTACAAGGAACAACTCAGATTTACAATAACATTCAAATTTACATAAAAGCTTTCAATACGCTTTCTTCATATTACAGTTCATAAAAAAATTGGATCAGGTATAGACAAAAGCAGTACTACGTAAAAATAAACACTGTACAATGGTTGAAAAAACAAATAGGCCTGTCTATCTGTCCAAAAAATCTTCAAAATTGTTTTTTCGATTTTATATATCCATATATCATCTTATATATCGATTAATATATCCATAATAAACATATCAGTACCATAGCGAACCTTTCAATCGATATCGTTCGTTAAATACAGGCAGTCAAAGTATGAGAGAAAATACAAACGAAAAAACACTCCATCATAGGATCATAGTTGTGACCGCTAATCATTATTGAGACCCTGTAGACTATACAATTTCATGAAACCAGAATCCTAAAAGCCATGCAAGGCCATAAATGCATCAGCTCCAATAAATATTCTCGTCATATAATAATATCAAAAAAAATATTTTACTGCGCCTAAATGTTGACTTAGCGATGTAAAATAATACATTTTTTGTTAGTGTAATTGGTGCAATAAAAAAACTTTTTGGACGATTTGAAATAAATTTTGTTGAAAACTTTTTCTGACGTCACAAAATCGAGCGATGTTACATGTCAACATTTAGGCTGAAAATTTTTTTTTAGTGTAATTGGTGCAATAAAAAACTTTTTGGACGATTTGAAAAAATTTTTCTTAAAATCTTTTTCTGACGTCACAAAATCGTGTATTGTTGTCGCATGGTAACATTTAGGCGGACAATTTATTTTTTTTAGTTAATGCTGCGTAAGTATACGCAATTCTTTTCTCTACGTTTAAGAACTATTTCGGCTTCAAAATTTCGAAAAACCTGATATCAACTACGCCTTAAATACCCGGACATAGCAGTCAATTAGAGTAAGTATAAGAGCGATTGTAAGTTCAAGCTTTAGCTTAGAATTGTTATGATCCATATTATTCCCAAGAATAGGAAAGATGAGGAATGAGATGTGCCATTGTGTAATGATGATGGTGTCCCTCTATAGGCAAGTATTCGTCTTCCCTTCTAGTTCGGTGGTGTCTAAGATGGACTTTAGATACTTTGTAGAATACTACCTGGTATTGAAAATTGTTTTTTCGATTTTATAGTTGACCATTAGTCCGATAGAGAACGTTTCAATCAATATTATTCATTTAATGTTGACCGTTAAAGCATGAGAGTAAATCGAAAACAAAATAGCCCCAAAAAACAGGTCAAAACAAATAAAATTACGAAACTGAATGCACAGTGCTTATTTTTAAGTGGTACCGCATGTCTGTACCGGATTTCATTCAAATCGGAGACAAAAAAATTTTACGGAAAAAAAAACAGATGAACTAACCACTGTCTGTTTTTCCAAAATCGATCAAAATTTTTTTTTGTCGATTTTATGGTTGATATCGATTAATATATCCATAATAAACATATCAGTACCATAGCGAACCTTTCAATCGATATCGTTCGTTAAATACAGGCAGTCAAAGTATGAGAGAAAATACAAACGAAAAAACACTCCATCGTAGGATCATAGTAGTGACCGCTAATCATCATTGAGACCCTGTAGAATATACAATTTCATGAAACCAGAATCCTAAAAGCCATGCAAGGCCATAAATGCATCAGTTCCAATAAACATTCTCGTCATATAATAATAACATCAAAAAAAATATTTTACTGCGCCTAAATGTTGACTTAGCGATGTAAAATAATACATTTTTTGTTAGTGTAATTGGTGCAATAAAAAAACTTTTTGGACGATTTGAAATAAATTTTGTTGAAAACTTTTTCTGACGTCACAAAATCGAGCGATGTTACATGTCAACATTTAGGCTGAAAATTTTTTTTTAGTGTAATTGGTGCAATAAAAAAACTTTTTGGACGATTTGAAAAATTTTTTGTTAAAATCTTTTTCTGACGTCACAAAATCGTGTATTGTTGTCGCATGGCAACATTTAGGCGGACAATTTATTTTTTTTAGTTAATGCTGCGTAAGTATACGCAATTCTTTTTTCTACGTTTAAGAACTATTTCGGCTTCAAAATTTCGAAAAACCTGATATCAACTACGCCTTAAATACCCGGACATAGCAGTCAATTAGAGTAAGTATAAGAGCGATTGTAAGTTCAAGCTTCAGCTTAGAATTGTTATGATCCATATTATTCCCAAGAATAGGAAAGATGAGGAATGAGATGTGCCATTGTGTAATGATGATGGTGTCCCTCTATAGGCAAGTATTCGTCTTCCCTTCTAGTTCGGTGGTATCTAAGATGGACTTTAGATACTTTGTAGAATACTACCTGGTATTGAAAATTGTTTTTTCGATTTTATAGTTGACCATTAATCCGATAGAGAACGTTTCAATCAATATTATTCATTTAATGTTGACCGTTAAAGCATGAGAGTAAATCGAAAACAAAATAGCCCCAAAAAACAGGTCAAAACAAATAAAATTACGAAACTGAATGCACAGTGCTTATTTTTAAGTGGTACCGCATGTCTGTACCGGATTTCATTCAAATCGGAGACAAAAAAATTTTACGGAAAAAAAAACAGATGAACTAACCACTGTCTGTTTTTCCAAAATCGATCAAAATTTTTTTTTGTCGATTTTATGGTTGATATCGATTAATATATCCATAATAAACATATCAGTACCATAGTGAACCTTTCAATCGATATCGTTCGTTAAATACAGGCAGTCAAAGTATGAGAGAAAATACAAACGAAAAAACACTCCATCGTAGGATCATAGTTGTGACCGCTAATCATCATTGAGACCCTGTAGAATATACAATTTCATGAAACCAGAATCCTAAAAGCCATGCAAGGCCATAAATGCATCAGTTCCAATAAACATTCTCGTCATATAATAATAACATCAAAAAAAATATTTTACTGCGCCTAAATGTTGACTTAGCGATGTAAAATAATACATTTTTTGTTAGTGTAATTGGTGCAATAAAAAAACTTTTTGGACGATTTGAAATAAATTTTGTTGAAAACTTTTTCTGACATCACAAAATCGAGCGATGTTACATGTCAACATTTAGGCTGAAAATTTTTTTTTAGTGTAATTGGTGCAATAAAAAAATTTTTGGACGATTTGAAAAAATTTTTCTTAAAATCTTTTTCTGACGTCACAAAATCGTGTATTGTTGTCGCATGGTAACATTTAGGCGGACAATTTATTTTTTTTAGTTAATGCTGCGTAAGTATACGCAATTCTTTTCTCTACGTTTAAGAACTATTTCGGCTTCAAAATTTCGAAAAACCTGATATCAACTACGCCTTAAATACCCGGACATAGCAGTCAATTAGAGTAAGTATAAGAGCGATTGTAAGTTCAAGCTTCAGCTTAGAATTGTTATGATCCATATTATTCCCAAGAATAGGAAAGATGAGGAATGAGATGTGCCATTGTGTAATTATGATGGTGTCCCTCTATAGGCAAGTATTCGTCTTCCCTTCTAGTTCGGTGGTATCTAAGATGGACTTTAGATACTTTGTAGAATACTACCTGGTATTGAAAATTGTTTTTTCGATTTTATAGTTGACCATTAGTCCGATAGAGAACGTTTCAATCAATATTATTCATTTAATGTTGACCGTTAAAGCATGAGAGTAAATCGAAAACAAAATAGCCCCAAAAAACAGGTCAAAACAAATAAAATTACGAAACTGAATGCACAGTGCTTATTTTTAAGTGGTACCGCATGTCTGTACCGGATTTCATTCAAATCGGAGACAAAAAAATTTTACGGAAAAAAAAACAGATGAACTAACCACTGTCTGTTTTTCCAAAATCGATCAAAATTTTTTTTTGTCGATTTTATGGTTGATATCGATTAATATATCCATAATAAACATATCAGTACCATAGCGAACCTTTCAATCGATATCGTTCGTTAAATACAGGCAGTCAAAGTATGAGAGAAAATACAAACGAAAAAACACTCCATCGTAGGATCATAGTTGTGACCGCTAATCATCATTGAGACCCTGTAGAATATACAATTTCATGAAACCAGAATCCTAAAAGCCATGCAAGGCCATAAATGCATCAGTTCCAATAAACATTCTCGTCATATAATAATAACATCAAAAAAAATATTTTACTGCGCCTAAATGTTGACTTAGCGATGTAAAATAATACATTTTTTGTTAGTGTAATTGGTGCAATAAAAAAACTTTTTGGACGATTTGAAATAAATTTTGTTGAAAACTTTTTCTGACGTCACAAAATCGAGCGATGTTACATGTCAACATTTAGGCTGAAAATTTTTTTTTAGTGTAATTGGTGCAATAAAAAAACTTTTTGGACGATTTGAAAAATTTTTTGTTAAAATCTTTTTCTGACGTCACAAAATCGTGTATTGTTGTCGCATGGCAACATTTAGGCGGACAATTTATTTTTTTTAGTTAATGCTGCGTAAGTATACGCAATTCTTTTTTCTACGTTTAAGAACTATTTCGGCTTCAAAATTTCGAAAAACCTGATATCAACTACGCCTTAAATACCCGGACATAGCAGTCAATTAGAGTAAGTATAAGAGCGATTGTAAGTTCAAGCTTCAGCTTAGAATTGTTATGATCCATATTATTCCCAAGAATAGGAAAGATGAGGAATGAGATGTGCCATTGTGTAATGATGATGGTGTCCCTCTATAGGCAAGTATTCGTCTTCCCTTCTAGTTCGGTGGTATCTAAGATGGACTTTAGATACTTTGTAGAATACTACCTGGTATTCAAAATTGTTTTTTCGATTTTATAGTTGACCATTAGTCCGATAGAGAACGTTTCAATCAATATTATTCATTTAATGTTGACCGTTAAAGCATGAGAGTAAATCGAAAACAAAATAGCCCCAAAAAACAGGTCAAAACAAATAAAATTACGAAACTGAATGCACAGTGCTTATTTTTAAGTGGTACCGCATGTCTGTACCGGATTTCATTCAAATCGGAGACAAAAAAATTTTACGGAAAAAAAAACAGATGAACTAACCCACTGTCTGTTTTTCCAAAATCGATCAAAATTTTTTTTTGTCGATTTTATGGTTGATATCGATTAATATATCCATAATAAACATATCAGTACCATAGCGAACCTTTCAATCGATATCGTTCGTTAAATACAGGCAGTCAAAGTATGAGAGAAAATACAAACGAAAAAACACTCCATCGTAGGATCATAGTTGTGACCGCTAATCATCATTGAGACCCTGTAGAATATACAATTTCATGAAACCAGAATCCTAAAAGCCATGCAAGGCCATAAATGCATCAGTTCCAATAAACATTCTCGTCATATAATAATAACAAAAAAAAATATTTTACTGCGCCTAAATGTTGACTTAGCGATGTAAAATAATACATTTTTTGTTAGTGTAATTGGTGCAATAAAAAAACTTTTTGGACGATTTGAAATAAATTTTGTTGAAAACTTTTTCTGACGTCACAAAATCGAGCGATGTTACATGTCAACATTTAGGCTGAAAATTTTTTTTTAGTGTAATTGGTGCAATAAAAAAATTTTTGGACGATTTGAAAAAATTTTTCTTAAAATCTTTTTCTGACGTCACAAAATCGTGTATTGTTGTCGCATGGTAACATTTAGGCGGACAATTTATTTTTTTTAGTTAATGCTGCGTAAGTATACGCAATTCTTTTCTCTACGTTTAAGAACTATTTCGGCTTCAAAATTTCGAAAAACCTGATATCAACTACGCCTTAAATACCCGGACATAGCAGTCAATTAGAGTAAGTATAAGAGCGATTGTAAGTTCAAGCTTTAGCTTAGAATTGTTATGATCCATATTATTCCCAAGAATAGGAAAGATGAGGAATGAGATGTGCCATTGTGTAATGATGATGGTGTCCCTCTATAGGCAAGTATTCGTCTTCCCTTCTAGTTCGGTGGTATCTAAGATGGACTTTAGATACTTTGTAGAATACTACCTGGTATTCAAAATTGTTTTTTCGATGTTATAGTTGACCATTAGTCCGATAGAGAACGTTTCAATCAATATTATTCATTTAATGTTGACCGTTAAAGCATGAGAGTAAATCGAAAACAAAATAGCCCCAAAAAACAGGTCAAAACAAATAAAATTACGAAACTGAATGCACAGTGCTTATTTTTAAGTGGTACCGCATGTCTGTACCGGATTTCATTCAAATCGGAGACAAAAAAATTTTACGGAAAAAAAAACAGATGAACTAACCACTGTCTGTTTTTCCAAAATCGATCAAAATTTTTTTTGTCGATTTTATGGTTGATATCGATTAATATATCCATAATAAACATATCAGTACCATAGCGAACCTTTCAATCGATATCGTTCGTTAAATACAGGCAGTCAAAGTATGAGAGAAAATACAAACGAAAAAACACTCCATCGTAGGATCATAGTAGTGACCGCTAATCATCATTGAGACCCTGTAGAATATACAATTTCATGAAACCAGAATCCTAAAAGCCATGCAAGGCCATAAATGCATCAGTTCCAATAAACATTCTCGTCATATAATAATAACATCAAAAAAAATATTTTACTGCGCCTAAATGTTGACTTAGCGATGTAAAATAATACATTTTTTGTTAGTGTAATTGGTGCAATAAAAAAACTTTTTGGACGATTTGAAATAAATTTTGTTGAAAACTTTTTCTGACGTCACAAAATCGAGCGATGTTACATGTCAACATTTAGGCTGAAAATTTTTTTTTAGTGTAATTGGTGCAATAAAAAAACTTTTTGGACGATTTGAAAAATTTTTTGTTAAAATCTTTTTCTGACGTCACAAAATCGTGTATTGTTGTCGCATGGCAACATTTAGGCGGACAATTTATTTTTTTTAGTTAATGCTGCGTAAGTATACGCAATTCTTTTTTCTACGTTTAAGAACTATTTCGGCTTCAAAATTTCGAAAAACCTGATATCAACTACGCCTTAAATACCCGGACATAGCAGTCAATTAGAGTAAGTATAAGAGCGATTGTAAGTTCAAGCTTCAGCTTAGAATTGTTATGATCCATATTATTCCCAAGAATAGGAAAGATGAGGAATGAGATGTGCCATTGTGTAATGATGATGGTGTCCCTCTATAGGCAAGTATTCGTCTTCCCTTCTAGTTCGGTGGTATCTAAGATGGACTTTAGATACTTTGTAGAATACTATCTGGTATTCAAAATTGTTTTTTCGATTTTATAGTTGACCATTAGTCCGATAGAGAACGTTTCAATCAATATTATTCATTCAATGTTGACCGTTAAAGCATGAGAGTAAATCGAAAACAAAATAGCCCCACAAAACAGGTCAAAACAAATAAAATTACGAAACTGAATGCACAGTGCTTATTTTTAAGTGGTACCGCATGTCTGTACCGGATTTCATTCAAATCGGAGACAAAAAAATTCTACGGAAAAAAAAACAGATGAACTAACCACTGTCTGTTTTTCCAAAATCGATCAAAATTTTTTTTTGTCGATTTTATGGTTGATATCGATTAATATATCCATAATAAACATATCAGTACCATAGCGAACCTTTCAATCGATATCGTTCGTTAAATACAGGCAGTCAAAGTATGAGAGAAAATACAAACGAAAAAACACTCCATCGTAGGATCATAGTTGTGACCGCTAATCATCATTGAGACCCTGTAGAATATACAATTTCATGAAACCAGAATCCTAAAAGCCATGCAAGGCCATAAATGCATCAGTTCCAATAAACATTCTCGTCATATAATAATAACAAAAAAAAATATTTTACTGCGCCTAAATGTTGACTTAGCGATGTAAAATAATACATTTTTTGTTAGTGTAATTGGTGCAATAAAAAAACTTTTTGGACGATTTGAAATAAATTTTGTTGAAAACTTTTTCTGACGTCACAAAATCGAGCGATGTTACATGTCAACATTTAGGCTGAAAATTTTTTGTTAGTGTAATTGGTGCAATAAAAAAACTTTTTGGACGATTTGAAAAAATTTTTGTTAAAATCTTTTTCTGACGTCACAAAATCGTGTATTGTTGTCGCATGGCAACATTTAGGCGGACAATTTATTTTTTTAGTTAATGCTGCGTAAGTATACGCAATTCTTTTCTCTACGTTTAAGAACTATTTCGGCTTCAAAATTTCGAAAAACCTGATATCAACTACGCCTTAAATACCCGGACATAGCAGTCAATTAGAGTAAGTATAAGAGCGATTGTAAGTTCAAGCTTCAGCTTAGAATTGTTATGATCCATATTATTCCCAAGAATAGGAAAGATGAGGAATGAGATGTGCCATTGTGTAATGATGATGGTGTCCCTCTATAGGCAAGTATTCGTCTTCCCTTCTAGTTCGGTGGTATCTAAGATGGACTTTAGATACTTTGTAGAATACTATCTGGTATTCAAAATTGTTTTTTCGATTTTATAGTTGACCATTAGTCCGATAGAGAACGTTTCAATCAATATTATTCATTCAATGTTGACCGTTAAAGCATGAGAGTAAATCGAAAACAAAATAGCCCCACAAAACAGGTCAAAACAAATAAAATTACGAAACTGAATGCACAGTGCTTATTTTTAAGTGGTACCGCATGTCTGTACCGGATTTCATTCAAATCGGAGACAAAAAAATTTTACGGAAAAAAAACAGATGAACTAACCACTGTCTGTTTTTCCAAAATCGATCAAAATTTTTTTTTGTCGATTTTATGGTTGATATCGATTAATATATCCATAATAAACATATCAGTACCATAGCGAACCTTTCAATCGATATCGTTCGTTAAATACAGGCAGTCAAAGTATGAGAGAAAATACAAACGAAAAAACACTCCATCGTAGGATCATAGTTGTGACCGCTAATCATCATTGAGACCCTGTAGAATATACAATTTCATGAAACCAGAATCCTAAAAGCCATGCAAGGCCATAAATGCATCAGTTCCAATAAACATTCTCGTCATATAATAATAACAAAAAAAAATATTTTACTGCGCCTAAATGTTGACTTAGCGATGTAAAATAATACATTTTTTGTTAGTGTAATTGGTGCAATAAAAAAACTTTTTGGACGATTTGAAATAAATTTTGTTGAAAACTTTTTCTGACGTCACAAAATCGAGCGATGTTACATGTCAACATTTAGGCTGAAAATTTTTTTTTAGTGTAATTGGTGCAATAAAAAAATTTTTGGACGATTTGAAAAAATTTTTCTTAAAATCTTTTTCTGACGTCACAAAATCGTGTATTGTTGTCGCATGGTAACATTTAGGCGGACAATTTATTTTTTTTAGTTAATGCTGCGTAAGTATACGCAATTCTTTTCTCTACGTTTAAGAACTATTTCGGCTTCAAAATTTCGAAAAACCTGATATCAACTACGCCTTAAATACCCGGACATAGCAGTCAATTAGAGTAAGTATAAGAGCGATTGTAAGTTCAAGCTTTAGCTTAGAATTGTTATGATCCATATTATTCCCAAGAATAGGAAAGATGAGGAATGAGATGTGCCATTGTGTAATGATGATGGTGTCCCTCTATAGGCAAGTATTCGTCTTCCCTTCTAGTTCGGTGGTATCTAAGATGGACTTTAGATACTTTGTAGAATACTACCTGGTATTCAAAATTGTTTTTTCGATGTTATAGTTGACCATTAGTCCGATAGAGAACGTTTCAATCAATATTATTCATTTAATGTTGACCGTTAAAGCATGAGAGTAAATCGAAAACAAAATAGCCCCAAAAAACAGGTCAAAACAAATAAAATTACGAAACTGAATGCACAGTGCTTATTTTTAAGTGGTACCGCATGTCTGTACCGGATTTCATTCAAATCGGAGACAAAAAAATTTTACGGAAAAAAAAACAGATGAACTAACCACTGTCTGTTTTTCCAAAATCGATCAAAATTTTTTTTGTCGATTTTATGGTTGATATCGATTAATATATCCATAATAAACATATCAGTACCATAGCGAACCTTTCAATCGATATCGTTCGTTAAATACAGGCAGTCAAAGTATGAGAGAAAATACAAACGAAAAAACACTCCATCGTAGGATCATAGTAGTGACCGCTAATCATCATTGAGACCCTGTAGAATATACAATTTCATGAAACCAGAATCCTAAAAGCCATGCAAGGCCATAAATGCATCAGTTCCAATAAACATTCTCGTCATATATAATAACATCAAAAAAAATATTTTACTGCGCCTAAATGTTGACTTAGCGATGTAAAATAATACATTTTTTGTTAGTGTAATTGGTGCAATAAAAAAACTTTTTGGACGATTTGAAATAAATTTTGTTGAAAACTTTTTCTGACGTCACAAAATCGAGCGATGTTACATGTCAACATTTAGGCTGAAAATTTTTTTTTAGTGTAATTGGTGCAATAAAAAAACTTTTTGGACGATTTGAAAAATTTTTTGTTAAAATCTTTTTCTGACGTCACAAAATCGTGTATTGTTGTCGCATGGCAACATTTAGGCGGACAATTTATTTTTTTTAGTTAATGCTGCGTAAGTATACGCAATTCTTTTTTCTACGTTTAAGAACTATTTCGGCTTCAAAATTTCGAAAAACCTGATATCAACTACGCCTTAAATACCCGGACATAGCAGTCAATTAGAGTAAGTATAAGAGCGATTGTAAGTTCAAGCTTCAGCTTAGAATTGTTATGATCCATATTATTCCCAAGAATAGGAAAGATGAGGAATGAGATGTGCCATTGTGTAATGATGATGGTGTCCCTCTATAGGCAAGTATTCGTCTTCCCTTCTAGTTCGGTGGTATCTAAGATGGACTTTAGATACTTTGTAGAATACTATCTGGTATTCAAAATTGTTTTTTCGATTTTATAGTTGACCATTAGTCCGATAGAGAACGTTTCAATCAATATTATTCATTCAATGTTGACCGTTAAAGCATGAGAGTAAATCGAAAACAAAATAGCCCCACAAAACAGGTCAAAACAAATAAAATTACGAAACTGAATGCACAGTGCTTATTTTTAAGTGGTACCGCATGTCTGTACCGGATTTCATTCAAATCGGAGACAAAAAAATTTTACGGAAAAAAAAACAGATGAACTAACCACTGTCTGTTTTTCCAAAATCGATCAAAATTTTTTTTTGTCGATTTTATGGTTGATATCGATTAATATATCCATAATAAACATATCAGTACCATAGCGAACCTTTCAATCGATATCGTTCGTTAAATACAGGCAGTCAAAGTATGAGAGAAAATACAAACGAAAAAACACTCCATCGTAGGATCATAGTTGTGACCGCTAATCATCATTGAGACCCTGTAGAATATACAATTTCATGAAACCAGAATCCTAAAAGCCATGCAAGGCCATAAATGCATCAGTTCCAATAAACATTCTCGTCATATAATAATAACAAAAAAAAATATTTTACTGCGCCTAAATGTTGACTTAGCGATGTAAAATAATACATTTTTTGTTAGTGTAATTGGTGCAATAAAAAAACTTTTTGGACGATTTGAAATAAATTTTGTTGAAAACTTTTTCTGACGTCACAAAATCGAGCGATGTTACATGTCAACATTTAGGCTGAAAATTTTTTTTTAGTGTAATTGGTGCAATAAAAAAATTTTTGGACGATTTGAAAAAATTTTTCTTAAAATCTTTTTCTGACGTCACAAAATCGTGTATTGTTGTCGCATGGTAACATTTAGGCGGACAATTTATTTTTTTTAGTTAATGCTGCGTAAGTATACGCAATTCTTTTCTCTACGTTTAAGAACTATTTCGGCTTCAAAATTTCGAAAAACCTGATATCAACTACGCCTTAAATACCCGGACATAGCAGTCAATTAGAGTAAGTATAAGAGCGATTGTAAGTTCAAGCTTTAGCTTAGAATTGTTATGATCCATATTATTCCCAAGAATAGGAAAGATGAGGAATGAGATGTGCCATTGTGTAATGATGATGGTGTCCCTCTATAGGCAAGTATTCGTCTTCCCTTCTAGTTCGGTGGTATCTAAGATGGACTTTAGATACTTTGTAGAATACTACCTGGTATTCAAAATTGTTTTTTCGATGTTATAGTTGACCATTAGTCCGATAGAGAACGTTTCAATCAATATTATTCATTTAATGTTGACCGTTAAAGCATGAGAGTAAATCGAAAACAAAATAGCCCCAAAAAACAGGTCAAAACAAATAAAATTACGAAACTGAATGCACAGTGCTTATTTTTAAGTGGTACCGCATGTCTGTACCGGATTTCATTCAAATCGGAGACAAAAAAATTTTACGGAAAAAAAAACAGATGAACTAACCACTGTCTGTTTTTCCAAAATCGATCAAAATTTTTTTTGTCGATTTTATGGTTGATATCGATTAATATATCCATAATAAACATATCAGTACCATAGCGAACCTTTCAATCGATATCGTTCGTTAAATACAGGCAGTCAAAGTATGAGAGAAAATACAAACGAAAAAACACTCCATCGTAGGATCATAGTAGTGACCGCTAATCATCATTGAGACCCTGTAGAATATACAATTTCATGAAACCAGAATCCTAAAAGCCATGCAAGGCCATAAATGCATCAGTTCCAATAAACATTCTCGTCATATAATAATAACATCAAAAAAAATATTTTACTGCGCCTAAATGTTGACTTAGCGATGTAAAATAATACATTTTTTGTTAGTGTAATTGGTGCAATAAAAAAACTTTTTGGACGATTTGAAATAAATTTTGTTGAAAACTTTTTCTGACGTCACAAAATCGAGCGATGTTACATGTCAACATTTAGGCTGAAAATTTTTTTTTAGTGTAATTGGTGCAATAAAAAAACTTTTTGGACGATTTGAAAAATTTTTTGTTAAAATCTTTTTCTGACGTCACAAAATCGTGTATTGTTGTCGCATGGCAACATTTAGGCGGACAATTTATTTTTTTTAGTTAATGCTGCGTAAGTATACGCAATTCTTTTTTCTACGTTTAAGAACTATTTCGGCTTCAAAATTTCGAAAAACCTGATATCAACTACGCCTTAAATACCCGGACATAGCAGTCAATTAGAGTAAGTATAAGAGCGATTGTAAGTTCAAGCTTCAGCTTAGAATTGTTATGATCCATATTATTCCCAAGAATAGGAAAGATGAGGAATGAGATGTGCCATTGTGTAATGATGATGGTGTCCCTCTATAGGCAAGTATTCGTCTTCCCTTCTAGTTCGGTGGTATCTAAGATGGACTTTAGATACTTTGTAGAATACTATCTGGTATTCAAAATTGTTTTTTCGATTTTATAGTTGACCATTAGTCCGATAGAGAACGTTTCAATCAATATTATTCATTCAATGTTGACCGTTAAAGCATGAGAGTAAATCGAAAACAAAATAGCCCCACAAAACAGGTCAAAACAAATAAAATTACGAAACTGAATGCACAGTGCTTATTTTTAAGTGGTACCGCATGTCTGTACCGGATTTCATTCAAATCGGAGACAAAAAAATTTTACGGAAAAAAAAACAGATGAACTAACCACTGTCTGTTTTTCCAAAATCGATCAAAATTTTTTTTTGTCGATTTTATGGTTGATATCGATTAATATATCCATAATAAACATATCAGTACCATAGCGAACCTTTCAATCGATATCGTTCGTTAAATACAGGCAGTCAAAGTATGAGAGAAAATACAAACGAAAAAACACTCCATCGTAGGATCATAGTTGTGACCGCTAATCATCATTGAGACCCTGTAGAATATACAATTTCATGAAACCAGAATCCTAAAAGCCATGCAAGGCCATAAATGCATCAGTTCCAATAAACATTCTCGTCATATAATAATAACAAAAAAAAATATTTTACTGCGCCTAAATGTTGACTTAGCGATGTAAAATAATACATTTTTTGTTAGTGTAATTGGTGCAATAAAAAAACTTTTTGGACGATTTGAAATAAATTTTGTTGAAAACTTTTTCTGACGTCACAAAATCGAGCGATGTTACATGTCAACATTTAGGCTGAAAATTTTTTTTTAGTGTAATTGGTGCAATAAAAAAATTTTTGGACGATTTGAAAAAATTTTTCTTAAAATCTTTTTCTGACGTCACAAAATCGTGTATTGTTGTCGCATGGTAACATTTAGGCGGACAATTTATTTTTTTTAGTTAATGCTGCGTAAGTATACGCAATTCTTTTCTCTACGTTTAAGAACTATTTCGGCTTCAAAATTTCGAAAAACCTGATATCAACTACGCCTTAAATACCCGGACATAGCAGTCAATTAGAGTAAGTATAAGAGCGATTGTAAGTTCAAGCTTTAGCTTAGAATTGTTATGATCCATATTATTCCCAAGAATAGGAAAGATGAGGAATGAGATGTGCCATTGTGTAATGATGATGGTGTCCCTCTATAGGCAAGTATTCGTCTTCCCTTCTAGTTCGGTGGTATCTAAGATGGACTTTAGATACTTTGTAGAATACTACCTGGTATTCAAAATTGTTTTTTCGATTTTATAGTTGACCATTAGTCCGATAGAGAACGTTTCAATCAATATTATTCATTTAATGTTGACCGTTAAAGCATGAGAGTAAATCGAAAACAAAATAGCCCCAAAAAACAGGTCAAAACAAATAAAATTACGAAACTGAATGCACAGTGCTTATTTTTAAGTGGTACCGCATGTCTGTACCGGATTTCATTCAAATCGGAGACAAAAAAATTTTACGGAAAAAAAAACAGATGAACTAACCACTGTCTGTTTTTCCAAAATCGATCAAAATTTTTTTTGTCGATTTTATGGTTGATATCGATTAATATATCCATAATAAACATATCAGTACCATAGCGAACCTTTCAATCGATATCGTTCGTTAAATACAGGCAGTCAAAGTATGAGAGAAAATACAAACGAAAAAACACTCCATCGTAGGATCATAGTAGTGACCGCTAATCATCATTGAGACCCTGTAGAATATACAATTTCATGAAACCAGAATCCTAAAAGCCATGCAAGGCCATAAATGCATCAGTTCCAATAAACATTCTCGTCATATAATAATAACATCAAAAAAAATATTTTACTGCGCCTAAATGTTGACTTAGCGATGTAAAATAATACATTTTTTGTTAGTGTAATTGGTGCAATAAAAAAACTTTTTGGACGATTTGAAATAAATTTTGTTGAAAACTTTTTCTGACGTCACAAAATCGAGCGATGTTACATGTCAACATTTAGGCTGAAAATTTTTTTTTAGTGTAATTGGTGCAATAAAAAAACTTTTTGGACGATTTGAAAAATTTTTTGTTAAAATCTTTTTCTGACGTCACAAAATCGTGTATTGTTGTCGCATGGCAACATTTAGGCGGACAATTTATTTTTTTTAGTTAATGCTGCGTAAGTATACGCAATTCTTTTTTCTACGTTTAAGAACTATTTCGGCTTCAAAATTTCGAAAAACCTGATATCAACTACGCCTTAAATACCCGGACATAGCAGTCAATTAGAGTAAGTATAAGAGCGATTGTAAGTTCAAGCTTCAGCTTAGAATTGTTATGATCCATATTATTCCCAAGAATAGGAAAGATGAGGAATGAGATGTGCCATTGTGTAATGATGATGGTGTCCCTCTATAGGCAAGTATTCGTCTTCCCTTCTAGTTCGGTGGTATCTAAGATGGACTTTAGATACTTTGTAGAATACTATCTGGTATTCAAAATTGTTTTTTCGATTTTATAGTTGACCATTAGTCCGATAGAGAACGTTTCAATCAATATTATTCATTCAATGTTGACCGTTAAAGCATGAGAGTAAATCGAAAACAAAATAGCCCCACAAAACAGGTCAAAACAAATAAAATTACGAAACTGAATGCACAGTGCTTATTTTTAAGTGGTACCGCATGTCTGTACCGGATTTCATTCAAATCGGAGACAAAAAAATTTTACGGAAAAAAAAACAGATGAACTAACCACTGTCTGTTTTTCCAAAATCGATCAAAATTTTTTTTTGTCGATTTTATGGTTGATATCGATTAATATATCCATAATAAACATATCAGTACCATAGCGAACCTTTCAATCGATATCGTTCGTTAAATACAGGCAGTCAAAGTATGAGAGAAAATACAAACGAAAAAACACTCCATCGTAGGATCATAGTTGTGACCGCTAATCATCATTGAGACCCTGTAGAATATACAATTTCATGAAACCAGAATCCTAAAAGCCATGCAAGGCCATAAATGCATCAGTTCCAATAAACATTCTCGTCATATAATAATAACAAAAAAAAATATTTTACTGCGCCTAAATGTTGACTTAGCGATGTAAAATAATACATTTTTTGTTAGTGTAATTGGTGCAATAAAAAAACTTTTTGGACGATTTGAAATAAATTTTGTTGAAAACTTTTTCTGACGTCACAAAATCGAGCGATGTTACATGTCAACATTTAGGCTGAAAATTTTTTTTTAGTGTAATTGGTGCAATAAAAAAATTTTTGGACGATTTGAAAAAATTTTTCTTAAAATCTTTTTCTGACGTCACAAAATCGTGTATTGTTGTCGCATGGTAACATTTAGGCGGACAATTTATTTTTTTTAGTTAATGCTGCGTAAGTATACGCAATTCTTTTCTCTACGTTTAAGAACTATTTCGGCTTCAAAATTTCGAAAAACCTGATATCAACTACGCCTTAAATACCCGGACATAGCAGTCAATTAGAGTAAGTATAAGAGCGATTGTAAGTTCAAGCTTCAGCTTAGAATTGTTATGATCCATATTATTCCCAAGAATAGGAAAGATGAGGAATGAGATGTGCCATTGTGTAATGATGATGGTGTCCCTCTATAGGCAAGTATTCGTCTTCCCTTCTAGTTCGGTGGTATCTGAGATGGACTTTAGATACTTTGTAGAATACTACCTGGTATTCAAAATTGTTTTTTCGATTTTATAGTTGACCATTAGTCCGATAGAGAACGTTTCAATCAATATTATTCATTCAATGTTGACCGTTAAAGCATGAGAGTAAATCGGAAACAATGAGCCCCAAAAAACAGGTCAAAACAAATAAAATTACGAAACTGAATGCACAGTGCTTATTTTTAAGTGGTACCGCATGTCTGTACCGGATTTCATTCAAATCGGAGACAAAAAAATTCTACGGAAAAAAAAACAGATGAACTAACTAACCACTGTCTGTTTTTCCAAAATCGATCAAAATTTTTTTTGTCGATTTTATGGTTGATATCGATTAATATATCCATAATAAACATATCAGTACCATAGCGAACCTTTCAATCGATATCGTTCGTTAAATACAGGCAGTCAAAGTATGAGAGAAAATACAAACGAAAAAACACTCCATCGTAGGATCATAGTTGTGACCGCTAATCATCATTGAGACCCTGTAGAATATACAATTTCATGAAACCAGAATCCTAAAAGCCATGCAAGGCCAAATTTGGCCATAAATGCATCAGTTCCAATAAACATTCTCGTCATGTAATAAAAACATAAAAAAAAATATTTTACTGCGCCTAAATGTTGACTTAGCGATGTAAAATAATACAATTTTTGTTAGTGTAATTGGTGCAAGAAAAAAACATTTTGGACGATTTGAAAAAATTTTTGTTGAAAACTTTTTCTGACGTCACAAAATCGAGCGATGTCGCATGTCAACATTTAGGCTGAAAATTTTTTGTTAGTGTAATTGGTGCAATAAAAAAACTTTTTGGACGATTTGAAAAAATTTTTGTTGAAAACTTTTTCTGACGTGACAAAATCGAGCGATGTCGCATGTCAACATTTAGGCTGAAACATTTTTGTTAGTGTAATTGGTGCAATAAAAATATTTTTGGACGATTTGAAAAATTTTTTGTTGAAATCTTTTTCTGACGTCACAAAATCGTGTGTTGTTGTTGCGTGTCAACATTTAGGCTGAACATTTTTTTTAGTGTAATTGGTACAATAAAAAAACTTTTTGGACGATTTGAAAAAATTTTTGTTGAAAACTTTTTCTGACGTCACAAAATCATAGTCATAGTTAATGCTGCGTATGTATTGAAATTAACTCTAACACAGCTCGATTAAGTTTGCCAACTATAGTGTAGCCGATGTAGTGAGCTATTCAGGACATTAAGACAGGATAAATTCGGTGGGTTAACCATCTAGAACAGAACTTCTTTATAAAAACTCAGATGCTTAATAATTTTTGTTGTTTATTTAATTATAATAATTTCAATTTGCAATATAATTTATTTATTTTATTTCTGTTATCTTCCGTGTTTGTCTTTATATAATGAGAAATCATAATCATAAGAGGTCCAAACAAACCATTGAAGCTGGACAGATCCAAGAGAGCTGTAACGTTTTGTGTGTGGTTGAATGTGTGTCGTATATGCATCTGGAAATAAGAAAATTGACAATTTTGTAATAAACATAAATAAAGGAGACCAACATTTGATTATTTATAAAAGTATGCATGTTCAAAGATCGCTTCGGTTCGGATCAGCACGCAGAACGTGACCGAGCCAGCGTGATTGAACAAGTGTGATCATCGTGATTGATCTCGTGATATTGTGGTGGTATGCTATGGGTCTTATGTTTTGTTCGAAATATTTACGAAGAAACATGGGTGTCTTCACACACAGGGCTTAGTAAAATATTAAAAATTAAAATTCTAAAAGTTTGAGCATTCCGGCATATGGTGCATCCGGGGACAAATTCATGTGCTGGATGTAGCTGCCTGTAGTTGGATGCGTGTCATAGAGAACGTTTCAATCGAAAGCGTTCGTTTAAATGTTAACCGTTAAAGCGTGAGAGTAAATCGGAAACAAAATACGCCGGAAGACAGGCCAAACAAATAAATTTATGAAACTGATTGCACAGTGCTTATTTTTAAGTGGTACCGCATGTCTGTACTGGATTTCATTTAAATCGGAACCAATAACCATTTAAGGAAAAAAAACAGATGAACTGTCTGTTTTTTGAAAAACGTTCAAAAAATTGTTTTCTCGATTTTATGGTTGATATCGATTGGTATATCCTTAATAAACATATTAGTACCATAGACAACATTTCAATCGATATCATTTGTTAAATATTGACACGATTTTATTCAAATCGGAGAATTGTTCTCTATATGGTGTCCTCTTTTAATCAGTCGTTAGCTTTAGCTCAGAAATCATCCACCAAACTATAGAAATTATGTACATCTTATAAATAAGTTGGGCCATCGCTTTACAACAGGGAATGGCTATAAATCAAAACGGCAACCCAGGCAATCCCGCATCCAAACAGAAGCTGTTCCAAATAATATTAATTAGAACAGTCCTTAAGGTAGTCCATGGCCAAAGTATACAAGCTTTTGATAAAGCTTTCCATTAGCCATTGTTGAAAAAATTTAAAAAATTATGACGTTATCAGACATCGTTATCATTATCAGGATTGGAAGCTTTTAAAATGCACTCCTGTTCTGGGCAACGCCGTGATCTCGCACCACGATACATACACCCAAACATTCATGCTGTGGGAATATAATCTCCGCTAATCCAAAATTGCGCTTTAGACGCACGATTACACAATTTTTTTGGTAATCTAACGTAACTTTATACATAATACCGATAAAATTAGGTGCCCGCGATTCATGACTCCGATAACACAAACAAAACAGTATAATGTTGCAAAACAAGTTTCTTTAAGATTTCGTCCGCATAAGAACAGAAAATTAAGATTTTATTAAGAAATGGACGTAAGAAGCATATATATCCGGTCCCCCGTGATTATAAATTAACAAACACACAATTATTAATACGTTGGGATATGTGTGTATGTGGTAGTGTGTACACATATATCCACGGACTTCTTATCACACGACAACTTCCGACTAATTTAAAGTAAATTATTATCAAGAAAATGTGAAAAAAAAAATAAAATTAAAATTAACGAAAGACGATAATTAAAAAATAAATATTTGGTGTGATTTCGAAATCAACGTATACAATAAATAATAGTTTTGTTCTAGATAAGCATTTTACGATTAAATTAATAGTTGTACGTTAATTAATTCTTGATTTGAGATTAAGATTAGGTAACGACTGTTTGGGGAGCAGCTTAATGGTTCCAGTTTCCATTATATGTGCAGATCGAAATGGGCAGCTGAATTCTCGCAGAGACCAATGTCTGCAAGTGCTTATGAATCGTCAACAACCAGAATGACTATATGGACATAGATAGATTACTGTCCAATCTTAATCGAACAATCAATCCAACGTAGCGAGCCAAACAATGCATGTTACATCCAACTTCGAAGGGCAAATAACATTACAAAAGGCTATGCTTTAAAGGGCACACTGTTTAATCTATGATCTCTCTGACCAGTAATCGTAGCAGTAAGTACTGATGTCCCAAGCACAGAAATTCTGAAACGTTAAACAATCAAACGAACATTACAGAACGATAAGTGAACAGAACTCTCAGTTGGATATCTCCCGTACGAGAACAACCCAGAACGTACCAACTTCCAGTTTAAATAACTTCAACGCAGTCCTACCACAGAGCAGCGCACTTGGACCAGTGATACATTTGTTCTCCACAGTTGAATCCATTAAAGTAAAAATCAGAGCATGTCTGCTTATCTACCTTGTTGCTATAGTATGTGTATCAGTGTTTTCTGGATAAGGGTTTACATGTGAATCCGTCTAAAATCGATTTGATAATATTTACAAGGTGTGAACAATAAAAGGGTTTATAGCTCATCCTACGTCAAACACCTTGGTGTTTTCCAATATAATAAACTTTTTTGGAAGTATTATCTGGATTATAAACTACAAAAAGCCACTGCTATTTTTTGGCAATGCCGTAAAGCTTTTGGTTATTCCAAGGGACAATCCAAAAAGCTAAATAGATTTCTACAAATCAACTCAACTATTTGCAAAATATCGCTTATACGGCTGTTACTGGAGCCATGTCTTCTACTCCGCTGCTAGCGATGGAGCTTATATTCTCTCCCTACTCCAGTTACAATCCATAGGTTCAGCTGGTTCGACTACCTTTCGCTTAAGGAGTATGTGGGACGTGGAATGATTTTGGCACTTCTTCAGGCCATAGATCAATTCTTTATGATTTCAAACGAGCTATGCCAGAAATCGACATGGGTTTTGATTGGCGTCTGCCTGTTTTTAATATCTACAAATCTTTTGAGATGGGTTATCCATCCAGGGATATATAGTGTACCTCAATAAGATGACTAGTCATCTTATTGAGACAGAGAGAGACCGAGCTCTGTCTCTGAACAGGGTGCTGGTTTTGGCTACTACTGTCCTACGCATGATTTGAAATTTCTGGCAGTTTGGATACTTACTGTACTACTTATCCACCTTTTATAATCTCGTTGCCGACGACAGAGGGATTATATTTTGTACGGATATTAAAACTGTCCTTAACTCACTGAACAATCCTCGAACTAGTTCTAAGCGTATAGGGGATTGTAAGAGATTGATGAACCTCCTTGGTTCTATAAGAATAAGGTAACGGTCATGTGGGTTCCTGCCCATTGTGTTATCGCTTATTTTTCGTAGGCTCTGAACCAACTGCTACCTCTTTACATAGTCAAAAAAAAACAATTAAAATCGTTGCCTTATCGAAACTAAAGCTGACATGGTTATCCACCCCTACTTGTAGTATGGCGGAATAATTTGTAAGAAAGCTTAAGCCGAAGCTTACCAACGTTCATTTCAAAAGAAATCTTCATCGCATGGGCCTTTCCAGTGATGCCGTATACGACGAATGTCTTTAGGATGATTCCTGTAAATCTACTGTCTTCTCTACCCTGGTTCAAACTGCTCCAGTTTGCAAAGGTCACAGAGCCAAAAACGGTTCAACTGCTTTTTAAAAAAAAGGACCAGGAAAAGGGCTGAGTCTCTATCGGACGATATATAAGTGGATAAACACCTTAACTTTAGCAGAGCAAGATACATTTGGCAAAAACTGGTTTTGAGGCCCTCGAAAATGCTGATAAAGGATAAATATGTGATTGGTTTATTGAATATAAGAACGATTGGACGAAAGCAATGTTTCCAGTTTCCACTACATCTGAGATGGGACCGAAATGGGAACTTATCAAAAAATTGTATATAGTCCATAGACCAGCTGAATGCATGCAAAGAATATTGCCTGAAAATGCTTATGCATCGTCGAACAACGCATGTTACATCTCTATATAAATGGAGAGGGTCGTCAAAATTTGACATTTCCACAACCTTGATTTTCGCTAGTATGGAATATGTAGCAGCAGGTAATGATAACAACTTCAAACATACTTAATCGGGTTCAACTAGCAACCGTTCAGTTAAATTAAGGCTAGTAAGACAGTTATCGTAGCAGTAAGCACTGATGTCCTAAAAATAGAAATACCGAAACAAGGCAAATGGAACACTCGCAGTTCTTGGATATCTCCGTTAAAACACCAAGTATGGTATTGGTCGAAACTACAAACTTTAACTCATGTACTCCGATACTCACATTATTCTGCCATCATTTCGGATCTACCCACAAGCCTTATAAATTAAACGACTTATACCAAAGAACTTTCGCAGTTCCTAAAACCTACCTCTTCCAAGAGCGTTATCGGGTTAAACAAACCGTTCCAACTTCCAGTAACGCAGACATACCCAAGACTGGACTTGGGCTTATATTATACTTGTACACAAGCTTAGATGAAGGTGTATTGAACTGGTTGAGACATTACGTTGAACGGCGTTGAGTTAAGCTTCTATATTTTTAAACGAGATGGATGAACATTTCAACTTCAAGATTATCTGCGGGAACTGCACAAGACGAACTATAGCCAAAAATGATTAAACTGCTATTGGAAATACTATGAATAGTAGATATATAAATGAATAAACACCTTTACATGCAGTAGAGCAAAATTTGGCACTAGTCACTATACAAAGACGTCTGTTGAGATGCCCTTTTGAAATAGACTGTTGACTGTGACTCACTTTATCTGGACCCAGAAGGGTTTTGTATTTGGATATGTAAGTGATTGGTTTATTGAATATAAGAATGATCAGTGACATCACTATATAGACCGATACCGGTATAGGTGTACTAAGCCAACAAATGTAACCCAATCTTATCGTTTCCACTGTTGAAAGATGCAAGAATCAAACCATTGGCTGTTTAAAAACAAACTTCTACACAACTCTTGGCAACGTTCTGGTTCTGGTATTATTAACTGAATTTAAGAGGTTACCGATAGCATACAGCCTTACTATATATACTCCTTGGCGTAGATCATTTCCTTTGTTTGATTGAAGTATAAAAGATCCTGATTTGCTTCCTGATGTAAGTATTCCAATATAAAGCTATAGAGATGATCATTTTGTATATACTTCATTTAACCCCAACAAACGAGTTCATTGGGAAAGCAGGGCTAATGAATGGGCACCCAATTTTTTTGAATAAGTAGTTTGATTCCAGGTGGTAATTGATACGAGCCTATAAAAACCAATCAATCTATCGAGCCAAAAGTCGAATCCAACTATGGCTTTGAGCTTCAGACTTCCATTTTCTTACTCAAATCAGTTTGGCTTTACCTTTTACAATCCTTTCGCAAAAATCGTGGTGTGCTCAAAATTTGGCATTGACTAAACCATCACCTCATAGATTCGTTCCATGCTTCTAGTTCATGATACTCTGACCGAACTGGACGGCTTTTCATTTTCACATGACTTAACACAATGCATTTTATACATCTCAAACATTTGGATCGGATTACAATCGGATGTAATTGGACTGGAAACCGCATGCGTAAAGACCATAGCGAAGCCATGGAAAAGAGCAATGCTATAGCTATAAAGCGAAACGACTTAGTTAATCATGGCGATTTTGTCGTTCTCGTTACAGAGAAAGCATGATTGCTCTGTCAATCGAGTCTCTCGGGTTCGATCCCAGGGGTGGTGATTGGGTGTGTTTAATCTATAAGTGTATGTAAGTTGAACCGTGGGTCCTACTTGGCATTAAGTTCCGAAATAATTTCCGCCTTCAAATTCCGTATTTTTTAAATCACGGGAAGAAATGAACAAGTCAAACTTAGATGGAAGGAACACATAAAAAAGAAAAGAGATGAACTAAACATAAAATTCAAAAAAAATATTGGCTCTTAGGGAGACAATCTGTACTAGCGATCCACAACAAACTGCTGTTATACAAACAAATTCTGAAACCTGCGTATCGACATATGGCAGCCAACACTGGGGCTGTGCCAAGATGACAAATATTAAAATCATACAAACTGTAACCGTGGTACATTCGAAACGACAACCTCTATCGAGATCTAAAGATCAAGCTTGTCGCGGATGAAATTAGACATCGCATGCAACAAAACATCTACAACATCTGCACCAGCATGAATATCTGAGCATACCCTGTATGCTGACTACCACTACAACAAGAAGACTGCAAAGAACCAAACCACTGGACATATCGCGACCAGGAGGTCAATAGACCTAATGTGCCGAAAAATCTGAGGAGAAGTTAGACAAAATTAAAAAAATAACTACAGCCACATAGAAGATGGACTATGCTCCTAAAGATGAGAGATCTATGCACAGCAACGAGTTTCTTGAGGGCACTTTTCTGGATATAGCAGGAGCGTTTGATAATACTTCATTCGCCTCGATTACGAATGCATGTACTAAATTTGGTATCGAACCCGACATTATCAGGTGGATTAAATGTATGCTTGAATCTCGCATTGCAATATACGAGATTGAGGATACCTTTATTTCAGTCAAGGCTTTCAGAGGATGCCCGCAGGGAGGTGTGCTTTCACCCCTGCTGTGGCTTCTGGTCATTGACGAACTTCTTGTGAATCTTCGTGATTCCGGTTTTGTCGCCCAAAGTTATGCTGACGATCTGGTTCTGACAGTTTCGGGCAAGCATCTGAATGCCTTATCAGATTTAACTCAGCACGCTTTTCTCATTATAGAACGGTGGTGTCTGGATAAGGGTTTACACGTGAACCCATCTAAGACCGACTTGGTTATATTTACAAGGCGTAAGAACACTGCAGCTTTTTCTGTACCATCACTTTTTGGTTGTAAGGTTAATAGCTCAGCCTACGTCAAACACCTTGGAGTTTTTCTGGATAACAAACTTTCTTGGAAGTATCATCTGGACTTTAAACTACAAAAGCCACTGCTATTTTTTGGCAATGCCACAGAGCTTTTGGTAATTCTTGGGGATTATCCCCCAAAATATTATATTTTCTCTACAAATCACTGATTCTTCCAATGTTAACTTATGCATCTGTTGTTTGGTGGCCAGTGGCTAAAGTTAAATCTTCAATTGTTAAACTCAATTGTTTGCAAAACTTCGCTTGTCGAACTGTAACTGGAGCCATGGCTTCAACTCCGCTCCTAGCTGTGGAGCTAATTCTCTCCCTACCCCAGTTACAATCCTTCATTTTAGGTACAGCTTGTTCGGCGGCCTTTCGCTTGAGGAGGGTTGAGGCGTGGAATGCTCTCGGCACTATTTCAGGCCATAGATCTATTCTTAATGAATTTAAACTGGCTATGCCAGAACTTGACATGGTAACTGATAAGCTTCTGCCTGTCTTTAATTTCCATAGATCATTTGAGGTGTTTCATCCATCCAGGGATATGTGGTTCTCACCAGATTTTCTCAAACTGATATCCGAATCTCTTGTATTCTTTTCTGATGGCTCTGCCACTGAACAGGATCTGAGAATCTCTGGAAGTCTGGGGATCTACTGTACTATTCATCAAGCGGAATTAATTGCGATTACTCACTGCGTAATGTCAGCTTTTAATCTCGTGGCCGACGACAAAGACATTATATTTTGTACGGATAGTAAAACATGTCCTTAACTCCTTGAGCAACCCTCTAACCAGCTCTAAACTCGTACTGGATTGTAAGAAATTTCTAAATCTCCTTGGTCGTAACAACAAGGTAACGGTCATGTGGGTTCCTGCCCATTGTGACATTGAGGGCAACGAAATTGCGGACAGTTTGGCTAAAACTGGTTCTCACCTATATTTCGTAGGTCCTAAACCAGCTGCGCCTTTACCTACTTATATAGTGAAAAAAACAATTAAAACAGCTACCCTATCGAATCTAAAGCGGACGTATGGTCAGCTACCGCTACTTGTCGTAAGGCGAAATACTTTATCAGAGGGATTAACTCTAACCTGACAAATTACGTTCTTTCATTGAAAAAGGACAACTTGAGAATTTTAGTCTCTATACTTACTGGCCATGGCCGTTTCAAAAGCCACCTTCATCGCATGGAACTGGCCAATGATGCAGTATGCGACGAATGTCTGGAAGATGTTGACGATAGTTTACACTTCATCAGCAGTTGTTCAGCTTTTGACCGTATGAGATCTCTTGTGTTTAGCTGCAGGTTTATTCCTGTAAATCTACTGTCTTCTCTGCCCTGGTTCAAACTGCTTCAGTTTGCTAAGGTTGCAGAACGCGTCAGCGCGCTTTGATGTAATCCTAGGTTTGCACCATGAGCCCTTTGTGGCATTGAGTGCGGAACCTTATAGGGTTCCAACCAACTTTAATAATAATAATGCTCCTGAAAAAGGAGTTTGGAGTTCCTTGAACCCCAAACAAGATGACACTTCGGTTCAACAAACATTATCTAGCCTTTCGGGCACCTTAAACTGCCTATATACAGACAGAATGAGCCTATACTCTGTAGTAAACAGATTCTATAACGATTTTGACTGTATAATCAAAGCGTTAAAGAATCTCTTCACACTCCTGACAAATAAACCAATCTCAAACGGTCATTAAATATATTCTCAACCTTGATCTTGCATGGCAGTGCAGAACAATTTTAGATTTTATGTAACATGTTGAATGTAAGCTAGACATTCATTCAACATATTATCCGTAAAGTCTGATATTTTTCTGTCACGCAAAACCAAGATACGAATTTGGAACTCGCGTCCAAAAATCAATACTATTGTACCGGTGAGAAACATGGAAACAATCAGAAAATGTGAGAAATAACCTGGAGGTGTTTGTAGAAAGTGCCTTCGACGAACACTGAAATGCTTCTTGCCTCGAACCATAAATAACCTTTTTATTTTTTGTTGAGAGGCTGCTACCGCACACTTAGACCGGCGACGGTCCGTTGTGATACCACAGTATCTTGGATGTACGGCTATAGGTCCGATTTACGTATAACTATCTGCGCGTTGCATAGCTCCATGTCAGCCTATAGTATTGACATGGACAATGGGACGAGTCCAGAGATGTTCATTCACACCACCTCCCAAACGATTGATGGTGAAAAACTCTTTTTAGCATCCTACTCCTATCGGGATTCGAGCCTAGTTCCGCTCCATTTGCCGCAGCTTTAATCACTGCGCCATCTGGGTGGTAAGCAGAACACTCTCCCAACAAAGTAATATGGTCCAGCCTAGTAGACGGCCTATGCTCCTATGCTTGGAGATACAGGAAAACAGGAGTTCTTTGAGCCCCAAACAAGATTGCAAAGATAAACAATTGCAACCTGTCTACCTTGGCCATTACTTGAACATTGTGAATGTCCCTTTTGTTCACCAAACAACATCTAGTGTATCCAGCACTGTTAACGATATAAGAGCCTTTTGCCGGCCAAAAACTGACTACGGGTTGAATGAGCCTATATATACCCTGTAGTAGTCAGATTCTATAACGATTTTGACAGGAAAATCCCTTCACACTACCGACATATAAACCGTCTTTTTGTTCCTTTATCAAACGGTCATTAAATATATCCTCAACCTCGGATCCTTTTCCATATTTTGTTTTCTTTTGTACATCTTAAGCTGCTTAAAATAATTATTCAAAATATTTATTAATTAAACAGTTAACGAACTTCCTATGTACCATAAACAGTAGACCATTTAACCTCCTTTTATTTTGTATATACAAACTCAAACCCGACACGTGTCTCTTATTATGTCCCTCATACATCCCAATATCGTTATCACAAAGCTTAAAACAACAACATCTACCCAACAACAGCTTATACGAAACACACGAAACGAACATTGAATTGATGACAGAATGTTGTCAAATCGATGTGACCAAATAGATTGATTCAACGATTATCGAGTTTCGATTGTTTTCTACACTTTGTTGCTCAACGGAGAGAGAGAGAGAGCAAAAATATATATTATTTAGTTGTTTTTAAGCCACACCCATTTCGTATTCAACCACAAATCAAATATTATGAATTATATATACTTTTTTTGTATTAGGCCACACCCATTTATAGTTTGAGTTTATTTTTATGAATGAATACACACTCGCTCAGCGAACACAAACGAGAGAACGTTTCTTGTGATGCGCGTGTCTTTCAATATTGAACGTGGTGGAGAAATATTGAATCGAATCGTGATTCAACGTTTATTTAGAATATTTCGACTCATTCGTTGTGAGGTAAACATGCAACATATGTAAAATGGCACATCGCACGACGACTTAATTTATCGAGTATTAATTTTATGTATTTATGTAATACAAAACTATTGTGTGCGTATATGTATTATTAAAACTAAACCGCAGAATACATAAATAATAATATTATGTTGGCAGTTGAGTTTATTACCAAACAACACAGTAACGAACAATTCGGGAATAAACATTTGTTATGATCGATCCTGTCAATCAAAAAAATGACGAATTACTCGTTAATCCGAATAATTTTAATTAGGAATAATTATGCAAACTATTTATTAACACCACCAACAGCTGTTGTTCATTAGATTGGACATAAATATGTACGAGACTCGTACATAATGAAAATTGGAAAACCGCTGAATTTTTTTTTATGTAACAATTGAGCAATGGAAACCACAATAAATTTGTTTGACCTGAAAATTGGATAAATAAAAGACTTTTATTTAAGTTGCACGAAGATATGTATTAGCAATTGAGCTAATTCATTGGGAAACTATATACTATATTATGTGTATCCAACTAATACTGTGGCTTCATTCGTTAGAAGAGTATCTGAGGGTCTGGTTAGATCGGAAGATTACTTGAAAAAAACATATACAAGAGCATGCAACATTTACCAGAAATGCAAACAGTCATTTGGTAAATCATGGAGCCTGAAACCTAGACGCGTTTCAGTAATCAGACCCATAGTCCTGTTTGCCGCATTTATTTGGTGACCTATAACAATGAGTGGGATTGGAGGGAAACCTCTAAACCGCCTTCAAAGAATTGTTTGTCTTGGTATAGTACGAGCTATGCACACCACACCTACTGCAGTTCTTGAGATCAAGGTGTGCAGCGCAAACAATCGCTCGCCTACAATGCAAAGACAATCTAGTTGGTCCTTTCGAGTGCTGTAAAATAAGGAGGGAGATGGGCAACAAAACTGCCCACATGCCCTGAGACACTATGGTGACGAAGCACATCTTCGGAGAATTATTTCATCTAACTATTACCGGAAATCACATATGGTACTATAACAGCCTATCCTACCCCTCTGGCAACAATATGTTAATCTTTACTGACGGATCAGTATGCCGTAATCTGGCTGGTGCAGAGATTATCATATCTGCATTCTTTGTGAGGTGATTGGTTCCAATACAGTTTCATCAAAACTTGTTTTGGAAACGATAAATGCCTTAAATCGACTATAGGAGGCTCAATAAAGTAAGACTTCACAGGGGTATCAAATATAATATATTTGTCGATAAATTAGCCTGATTGGGTGTGACATCCACCTTTGTGGGACCTGAACCTGCTCTAGGAGTGACGTCACTATATCTTAAATAAGAAATTGACTATCACTTTAGAGATCTGCACCTCAAGTGATGGGTTAATCTCATCTTTTGTCGTTTATCCAAAATCTTCTTTGGATCAGTAAGCCAGCAAAGATCCCAGTCTTTCTTAAATTATGATAGACGCACTTTAAGGATCTTGCTGGGCATTCTCACGAGGCACTGCTCCCTGAATAGTCATATGTTTCGAATGAATTTTTTTTTCATACTCTTCCTATAGACTTCCTATATCAGATATCTTGGACTTCATTAGAAGAACAAACAGATTTCGGGACTGAGAATGAACGTCTGGGAAGGGATGTCACAATGGGTCAATTGAACCTGAGTGACTCGGAAAAAAGGAGAGTCCATTGTCTGGTTACTCCATATAACGTTTCTAGAGAGGATCGAGATTTGAACATACTCATCCTGATCACCTAAAGTACATGTATTACCCAGCCCATGTATTGGGCCCCATACATACCAATCGGTAAGTGGATGATAGTTTAGAACATAACACTTACGTTCATACTTCATCACTAAGTCTTATATAACACCATAATCAGTCAGACCTAGAGATGGAAATAAGGAGACGAAAGTGAAGATGAATTGGCCATATGACTAGAGAATCTCCAAGCGATAACGAAGATGTCATTGGACTGGAATCTGCAATGGAAAATTTAAGTAGAAAGACTAGCGATAATATGGAGGAAAACAATGCTAGCTAAACCACAACAACTTGGTAATCTAGGAAGAGATAAAAGCTGTAGCTCCCACTGGTCCAGCCTATAAAATTTACATTTTTTCTGTACCTGTTGGAATTTTGAACCGGTATCTCTAGTCAAAACGAAATTGGTTTAATCACTACGCCATTTGCTCGGTTCAATTGTTGGTTTCGATTTTAGCAGAAGAACAGAAAGGTTTCTGATCAACTCCATAAGCGAACAGAGCATCGCATAGCCGTTCAAAGTTCAAAAATGTTATCAGGATGCTATATACTTACCCTATATACAATATCATTAATCCAATAACTTACCACTGATTTAATCGACCAGTATGATGACTTTGATACGCGACTGCTCAACAAACCACTTCGGAATCATTTCAAAACGATGAAGATGAACCCTCATTATTTTGTAAATTAGCGAGGCTTGTATAGCATTCACAACCGCAATACCATTCGTCATATCTCACAAATACAATTGTCGACATCTGTCGACATACAATTGTCGACATCTATATAGTGGTGGTTTTGTACTTTTCAATCAAATGGTCATTCGATGACGTCACTCACCATCAAACCTATAAATAAATCATAATTAAAGTATCTGAAGAATTAGCCCGTCAATATACATTCTTACACAATCTCATAGTACCAAGCTTCAGTACCTCCTGCCTAACCAACCACAATCAAATTATTTGGCTTCCCAATGGCGTTCGGGTGCTCTACTTCTCAAAGTACAGATAGTGTCAGGAATTTCGTCTCATGATGCCACAAACTGAACCATTAAGGTCATCGAAAAGTATATCCATACAATTATGACTTGCACTCTCAGATACGCCTCGCCTGTTGAAAAGCCCGATTAATTACTAAGATAGGGCCGATGCCAGACTCCGCATTTCAAGATAGATTGATATATGGTCCTGGTACTCAGATATATAGAAGTAATGATTAATTTGATGAACGTTGAATTAGATTCAGCATCGAGAATAACGTCTCTCGCGGTCTTTCCTCTTGGAAATGAAGTCTTTTGACACCATATAGCTTAGCAGCGTCACTGATAGTCTACCACATGTGAAATGTAGTAATTTAACAGAAAAATTCAGTCATATAGATGACAGTGTGCGATGGTCGTTTCAAGTGACCACTGATTCTGCGATTATATGAAAACAGAGTTCGGCAGCCCATAACCATCGTTAACCGCCTCATTGGGTTATAAATCCTTCTAGTCAATCGATAAATGTTGTGTGTGTCTTCGGGGCGCTGGTTCCAGTGAAGACTATAATTGACGCTGTATAGAAGATCAGCTGGAAAGTTAACTGCGCTGCCCTAAAAAGTACAAAAAGACATAAGACTAGAATTTACTTGTAGATTATACCAAAATATTGGCTTTTCGAATCATTAAAAATTCAAGACACGTAAGAGTTTGTTCTATAAGATCATTTCTGCTCAAATACGTTAGTGCCGGATCAAAATATTAGCCAAGAACTCAAACAATAATCAAAACAGAAACCTAGAATAAACATACATGCGACCACCGAGCCAGTCATTAGTAAAACCACATAATCCCTCTTATAAAGCTTGGATATGTGCTATATCCCAAAGAGTACCAATTCTATGGCCACTCAATAATGGTAAATCGTGGACTGTCTAACAGGTTGTGTACTTCTACACGCGCCCATTTATTGGATGCGCATGCATCACAATTATAAACTGCGATAGTTTGGAAATAGTTCGAGTGTGATACTAGGCTGGCAGCTCTGACCTAAATACTATATCAAGAAAGGTGTGGGACAACCCTCAGGTCATCCTGAAACAGCATCAATTTAAAATACGAATAGTTACTGTTAAGAAAGTGTCCGGAAGTTTTTGAAGGGCAGTGTATAGATATGAGCTGATTAAACAGACCTCTAGTTTTGATCAAATCTGTACAAATATAAGCGTCCCAAAAAAACAGTTCACATATGGAAGCAAGCATAAATCTGTCTATATTTTCTAGAAGTGGTTGTTGGGTGAATGTATAATCTTAGTGGAACTATGAGTGGGACATCTAACGTTTACAAATCGAACTAAGGGTTATTTCGAGTGAGACTCTGGCTTCACTTACGTTAATCGTGGTATGACAGTAAATGAGTTTACTAACGGGTGATTTTTTTGTGGTTAGGATTTTCATGCATTAGTATTTGACAGATCACGCGGGATTTCAGACAAGGTGTCAAAGAGAAAGATGCTCAGTATGCTTTGACATTTCATAACTGAAGCCGAACGATCTGCCACAACGTCGAATTTTCAGTGAATGGGCCCTAGAAAAGTTGGCAGAAAATCCGCTTTTTTATCGACAAATTTTGTTCAGCGATGAGGCTCATTTCTGGTTGAATGGCTACGTAAATAAGCAAAATTGCCGCATTTGGAGTGAAGAGCAACCAGAAGCCGTTCAAGAACTGCCCATGCATCCCGAAAAATGCACTGTTTGGTGTGGTTTGTACGCTGGTGGAATCATTGGACCGTATTTTTTCAAAGATGCTGTTGGACGCAACGTTACGGTGAATGGCGATCGCTATCGTTCGATGCTAACAAACTTTTTGTTGCCAAAAATGGAAGAACTGAACTTAGTTGACATGTGGTTTCAACAAGATGGCGCTACATGCCACACAGCTCGCGATTCTATGGCCATTTTGAGGGAAAACTTCGGAGAACAATTCATCTCAAGAAATGGCCCGGTAAGTTGGCCACCAAGATCATGCGATTTGACGCCTTTAGACTATTTTTTGTGGGGCTACGTCAAGTCTAAAGTCTACAGAAATAAGCCAGCAACTATTCCAGTTTTGGAAGACAACATTTCCGAAGAAATTCGGGCTATTCCGGCCGAAATGCTCGAAAAAGTTGCCCAAAATTGGACTTTCCGAATGGACCACCTAAGACGCAGCCGCGGTCAACATTTAAATGAAATTATCTTCAAAAAGTAAATGTCATGGACCAATCTAACGTTTCAAATAAAGAACCGATGAGATTTTGCAAATTTTATGCGTTTTTTTTTTAAAAAAAGTTCTCAAGCTCTTAAAAAATCACCCGTTATATATTTGACATTTACGAATGGGTCGCTTGAACCAAATTTGGAAGGAAATGAGCATTTTAAGTGTTCACCGTTTAAGTGCAGATGTTAAATGATTCTTCCATTCAGAAAATTTGGGATGATTTTCCACAAACTTCCAAACTATTCGTGTACAGGGTAAAGCATTGCTTTTTGATGGTAAAAATACGATGGACAAAATACAGTGGAAACCAAACAATGGCTTGATAAACATCATTCGAACTCTGCCCCATCGAGACAAATGGTAGAGAAGTGGATTGCTCAATTTAAATGAGGTCGTACCAGCACAAATGATGCAGAGCGCAGTGGACACCCGAATGAGACTGCTATTCCAGAAAACACCCAAAAAATTCACAAATTGGTTATGATCGATCGCAAATTGGAGGTGTGCGAGCTAGCTGACATTATCAAGATATCAGATGGTTAGTGTTTTTATCATTTAACACGAACATTTGGGTATGCGAAAGCTCTGTGCAAAGTGGGTGACGCGTGAACTCACAGTCGACCAAAGGCAACAATTAAACGATGCATATCAGAAGAGTGTTTGACGCTGTTAAATCGCAATAAAATGAAATTCTATCGATATGTGACAATGGATGAAACATGGGTTCACAATTGCACACCAGAATCCAAAAAGACAGTCAAATGAGTGGACAACATAGTCGACGGAAAGGTGCAACGCAAGTTTTGTTTCACGAAGACAATGTCACAGACACCGTGTCACAGATCGATGAAAACGTTGGAAAATTGAATGAATTGGGCTTCGAATTGTTAACCCATCCACCATAGTCGCCAGGTTCAACTATGTTGAATAATGAAATCGGGTTTTGTCAAAATTTTGTTTTTTTTTCTTACGACTTATTGAATGACCTGTTAGATGTCAACAACTTCTGAACATATACAGCTTTGTCCACCTCGCTCTCTCCGTATATTAAAGTCTGAAAACCTTCAGTAACCCTGCTTCTGGAAATTTGACAGTAACTACAGAGATGTAGATAAAAGGAGAGCTATAGGTACTCTGGTTAAACTGAATGCCATGGATAGATGGATAGACCAACTTACTTTTTTTATGTTTAGCTTTAATTGGGTGCAGGGCGGACTGTTAGACTGTCCTAGCTCCTTGTAGCTGTAGAGCTTCTGCACCTAACGTGCGATTCTTCAAGTAAAGGTTGATGATGCCTTAAACTTGTGCATTTTATTCTCCAACGAAAACTGAAAACCGGGAAACGAATTCCACTTCCTAGATATTCGATAAATGAATTCGCGCTTTGCAGCTTCAGTTCAAGGTTTCGGAAGCGTCACCGTAAATCTATCAGTTCCGCAGCATCATTAGGCTGTCTAGATCTTTCGTATGTCCGGAGTTTCGTATTATTCGGATGGCACGTCACTGAACTTTATCCAGCAACTGGAGAGCAATGTCATATGCTCCACCCCAAACCTGACAACAATATTCTTTACACGGTCTAGTAAAGGTTTTATATATCTATCTGAAGAACCTGATGCGATCTAAAAACCGTCTGCATCTATTGAGGAACCCGACTTTACGTAAAGCTGATTTGGCCAATGCTATAATGTGTTCATTTCGTTTTAAATTGTTGCTAATCTGAACACCAAGCAGACGAATTGAGTCACAACCCATGAAAACGTGGCCTTTAACCACTAAAGGGTGTTAGTTATGTGACTTCTTTTACGAGATAACGTGCATATTTGTGTTATTTCTCAAATCGGAACTAAACGAAGTGACAACTTCCCGACGTTTACTGTTTAACCCTTAAAAAATAGGATGGACCTCGAATAAAATAGAAGAGTACTGTGCATTATCAGCAAAACTGTGGATAGAAAAACAAAGTTGGTGACAAAACTGATCCCTGAGGGACTCCGGCATTTGGAGAATATGTGATCGTTGATGATCTCCTATTTAGCACAACGTTGATCTTTAGGTCTTTGAGAAAGTTTTTTATCCACTTGATGGTCCTCGAATCCAAGCCGTATGCCACAAGTTTACAAATGAGCTTCTCATACCAAACTTTATCAAACGCATTGGATATATCCAAAGCGATTGCAAAGGCTTCTCTGTGGTGCTCAAGGGCGAGATTCCATTTGTTTATAACATATACGTCAAGAGATCGGTTGTGGAGCGGCTTTCACGGAAGCCTTCTAGTTTATCTGAAATTGTAAGTTAATGCAGTTCTCAAAAAATTTAGCCATGGCTGACACAATTGATATTGGCCGTTTAAGGACCGGTTGCACCATCGCACTCTTGCAGGCGTTCGGGTATTTACCTTTCTTATAAGGAGAAAAATTTTAGTTATAATATTAGAGCCAAGTCACTGGCAAACTCCTTCAATATTCGAACAGGATTTCCATCAGGTCCGGTGGCCTTATGTCCATTGCCTTCAGGTTCCTGAAGACAATTTCCTACTAGATTTTGACAGGATCCATTTTGGATCCACAATACGGAATTGACGGAGGCGTAACTCAATCGGGGACAACTACATAAGATCGAGTTTAAAGTGAAGTTTGAAGTGAAGACTTTTGCACATTTCAACTGAAATGGAGTTGTTATAAGATCATACCCTTAAGGTATATTGCCCAATTGATCACCAACTAGGTTCTCACACACTTATACCACAATTGAATAAATCGTAACGTGTGAAAATCCAATTCCAAATAATAATAGACATATGCAGATATATAATGTAAAATCAATTAAATTTCAACAAAAGACGCGTTACATATTTATTTACCTTCTTAAAGATGTTATTTCTTCGATTCCGAATTTATTAATATAATAAACCATGTTACCAAACCTTTTACCCATAAACACACAAAATGTGGTTTAATATACTCGAGATACGACTTTAAACCATGCGGTTGTGCATCATATATAAGATATTGTTCGATTCTTCGCTGAGAGACATTCGAAAGTGTGATAATTTCTCATATAATCATAAATCACAACATTTTATAGTTTTTAATTAAAAAAAAAAATAGTTTCGAAATTTCTCCACACGAAGACGATCAACTTTTCTTATGTACATAAGCTATATATATAAAAAGGCTTGCCCTTCCCACAAAAGTAAAAAACTATATACTCCTCCTGTGACGACTCGACGAAGCGATGAAATTCCAACCATCCAGTCAAAATATTGCTTTTCTCGTGAATTTGTTACAACAGCATATAGTGCTAAGATACCAGCGATACCTCGCGCGCGCGCTCTTGCATTCATTCATATACCAAAAAAAAATTCTCTTTCAATATTCCCAACCCTCCCAATAGTCATATACACAGTCAGTCGACTCGTAACGTTGATCAACAATATTCACAAAATCGAAACACACAGAAATAGTTTTTTTTTTACATTTTCGTTTTTAGTTTGAATTGTGCGCGGATCGCGTTAAGACGTACATATTAAAAAAAAATATCGAGCTCGCAAAGAATAAGATTTTGTGTTGTGAGCACATTAAGTTGAGTATCATAGTTGAAACAATCATAAAATTACGATCGTTGAATTTATGTATAAAAATAAAAAATTCCCGCCGAAATTTGTCGATCGCGCGGATTACGAAATTTCTCGTTAATCATAACTTGATCGTGACTAATTGATGCGATCTTACACCGTGTGTGCTTTTGTTTATTTTAATCGTCTCTTTATACGTAAAAGTGGTGATCGCGAGATTTTTTGTGTGCAAGAGAATATTTAATTGTACGATCGAACTACAGTGTTTTGGTGTTTATAGTGATTTGTTGACGTACGCGCTCCGTCAAATTTTTATGAATGAATTTGTGTTTTGGAAATTCCCAAAAATAAAAAAAATCGTTTAATTTACATGAAACTTTACCAACGTAATTACGTAAATATATATCGATTGATTACTTAATAGTTTCTCAATAAATTGTATACGATATACCGAGTGACCAATATAAGTGTGTATCGTTATATATAGTGGCAATATATATATAGTGAATGTGTGTTTATGTGATTTGTGTTAAATAAAATTATTCAAAATAGCTCCGACAAATTTAAGATCACGTATGCATCTGCCACGGACTAATAATAGTTCAGCGGCTAGTACGACCAATACGAATAGTAGCGCAACAATACCAACAAATCCAAGCGATTGGGGTAGCATACTGAGTGAAACGAATAATAATACAAGTAATATAAATAATAATAATAACAATAGTATTACAATAAAGGGGGGCATGCTGGAGCCCCCCATCAATAATAGTGGTGCCGATTCACCAACGGGATCACAAGAATTATGGTGGACCGAGCGTTTAGTGATCGAGGCGCAAAACGAATATCCGGGTGAATTAGGTGAGAGGACATTATAATACATTTATGCTGTATATACATATACAATTTCTTTTACGCAAACCGGAAGTAAATGAATCATAAATTTTATTTGTGCATAAATAAGAGTGTTGCGTTAATTATATATTATTATTTACTACCGTGCGCGATAAGTACATAAATATAGTTTTTTTTAACTTCATCTACTGATAACGTTTCGAATGTCTTCCGTATATATGTGCTATAAAAAAACTATTTATTCACTCATAAGTGACATAGATTTGATCAAATAACAGTTTTTTCATTTCAAACAGCTTTCAAACTTAATCGATTTCTAATCAAATTCAGTATTTCAAATATTTTATAATTCATAAATTTGTTTTTAACTTGTAAATTAGTTGTTAACCTTTCAAATTTCCATCAAACTCATTCAAACTTGAATCAAAGTTATTTTTAATACTGTTAACACAATTCAAACCTAATTTCAATATAACTGTAGCATCGATATATTATCAAAATTTGTGAACTAAATTTGAAAAGAGTTTTAAATGAAAAATGTATATGGTAGTAGTTTGAACAACATTTGAGATAAGTTTGAATATTATTTGAACGAATATTAAATTTAAATAAAAACTTCTTAGCAACTTTAAATCAGTTTGATAGTAGGTTTCAACTTAATTAATTTCAGTTTGATAACAGTTCGATAGTAAAACCGAAGATTTGAAATGTATCTATCCGACTTTACCTAAATTGGTTTGAACACAAATTGAAAAAAGAATTAGATTTCGAAAATACTAAATTGATTTCACACATCGTATAAGTTTAAATATTTTATAATTCTTGATTTTGTTTTTAAATTACAAATGAGATGTTAACCTTTCAAATTTCCATCAAGCCTATTCAAATTTGAATCAAATTAGTTTAACAATTTTATCACTATTCAAACCTAATTTCAATATAAGTGCAAAATCAAAATTTTTGAACTAAATTTGAAGAGTTTTAAATAAAAAATTATGAACAAAATTTGAACAAAGTTTGAACAAAATTTGAAATAAGTTCGAATATAGTTTGAATCATATGAACGAATACTGAGTTTAAATAAAAACTTCTTAGTAAGTTGAAATCAGTTTAAAAGTAGGATTCAGCTTTTAGTTTGATAGCAGTTTGATAGTAAAACCGATGATTTGAAATTTATCGCTCTCATTTTACATAAACTAGTTTGAACAAAAACCGAAAAAAGAATAAGATTTGAAAAATATTAAATTTGATTTCACATTGTTTAAGTTTCAAACTGATGATGGTGGTAGAAATAGAAACTTGATTCAGATTTTAGATTATGTGATTTGTTATTTGATGAATCTTGACATTGAAACTAATAAACCGTAATTCTTCAATTTATCAAACATAAAAATTATCTCAATCTTCCATCAATTTCGAAATCAAGCTTGATTAATTGAAATTATTATCAAGTTAAATACTAAACTTCATTATAGTTTTAGGTTTGAAAACGGGTTTAAAGGTAGTATATAATCGAACTCTTTTTTTATTTCAAACTGTTTTCAAACACCAATTTTTAATCATTCTCATTATTAGTATATTCAAATGCTTTCTTTCAAATTTATGATTTTGTTTAAGATTTAAATACTAGTTATTAACCTTTCAAATTTCCATCAAATTTGAATTAAAGTTTTTTTCAATAATTTTAACACTACAAACCTAATATAAGTATCCAATACAAATTTGTGAACTAAATTTAATAAGAGTTTGAAATGAAAAGTTAATATAGCTGTAGTTTGAATAAAATTTGAGATAATTTTGAATATAGTTTGAATCATATGAACGAATATTAAATTCAGTTTAAAAGTAGATTTCAGCTAGAAATACTTTTAGTTTGATAACAGTTTTAATATTAAACCCGAAGATTTGAAATTTATCAATCCGATTCTACGTAATTTGGTTTGAACACAAAGAGTAAAAAAGTATAACATTTCAAACATATTAAATTTGATTTCACATTGTTTAAGTTTTAAACTGGTGATGTGATTAGTTATTTGGTGAATCTTGACATGGAAACTGATAAACCGTAATTCTTTAGTTTATCAAACATATCAAAATGAGCTCAATCTTTATTTGAAGAAAATTTAAACAAAAATTTGTTTCACAAATATTGTTACTGAAGCTTAAACTAATTTGAAATAAAACTTGAATGAATATAATATATGTATGTAATAAGTTTGAAAGATAAGTTTTAAAAAAATGAGTTTGATTTAATTACTACGAGTTTGAATAGCATCAATAAATTATGATTTTAAGTACAATCTGTTGAACAATTTGAACTTATTTGAAAGCAATTTCAAATTTATTGATCCGGATTAGTAACCCATTCTCATCAATTTTGAAACCAAGCTTGAATAATTTGAATTTATAATCAAGTTAAAATACTTAACTTCACTGTACTTTGAGAGAGTTTAAAAGGCAATATATAATCTAACTTTTTTCTTTTCAAACTGTTTTCAAACTTAACCAATTTATAATCAAACTTAATATTTCAAATACTTTCAAATTTATAATTTTATTTCAGACTTGAAAATTAGCTATTAACCTTTCAAATTTCCATCAAGCTCATTCAAATTTCAATCAAAGCTCTTTTGAATAATGTTAACAGTATTCAAACCAAATTTCAATATGAGTGTCCAATCGATATACTATCAAAATTTGTGAACTAAATTTGAACAGAGTTTGAAACAAAAAAATTGTATGGGACAGTAGTTTGAATAAAATTTACGACAAGTTTGAATATACTTTGAATAATATAAACGAATATTGGCTTAAATTAAAACTTCTTAGCAACCTGAAATAAGATTTTAGCTTAGTTAATTTCAGTTTGATTACAAAACCGAGGATTTGAAACTTATCGATCCGGCTTAACATAAAGTGGTTTGATCAGAAATTTCGTTTGATTCAATTGTTATTAGTTTGGTTAGCATAAACGACTGCCTAGTTTGATAGTAGCACAGTTTGATAGTTGAACTTAAATTAGATATTTATAGTTGACAATAACTCAACTAATCAAGTTTCTCTGATAGCAACTTGGGATTTCAAATATATATTCAAATATCTGAATTGGTGAGTTCCTTCCATCAGTTTTGAGCATATCGATTGTAATAAACCAAGCTTGAATAATTTGAAGTTTAAAGACAGTTTAAAAGGCAATATATAATCTAACTTTTTTCATTTCAAACTGTTTTGAAACTTAACCAATTTATAATCAAACTTAGTATTTCAAATACTTTCAAATTTATAATTTTATTTCAGACTTGAAAATTAGCTATTAACCTTTCAAATTTCCATCAAGCTCATTCAAATTTCAATCAAAGCTCTTTTGAATAATGTTAACAGTATTCAAACCAAATTTCAATATGAGTGTCCAATCGATATACTATCAAAATTTGTGAACTAAATTTGAACAGAGTTTGAAACAAAAAAATTGTATGGGACAGTAGTTTGAATAAAATTTACGACAAGTTTGAATATACTTTGAATAATATAAACGAATATTGGCTTAAATTAAAACTTCTTAGCAACCTGAAATAAGATTTTAGCTTAGTTAATTTCAGTTTGATTACAAAACCGAGGATTTGAAACTTATCGATCCGACTTAACATAAAGTGGTTTAAACAGAAACTTCGTTTATTCATTTGTTATTAGTTTGGTTAGCATAAACGACTGCCTAGTTTGATAGTAGCACAGTTTGATAGTTGCACTTAAATTAGATATTTATAGGTGACAATAACTCAACTAATCAAGTTTCTCTGGTAGCAACTTGGGATTTCAAATTTATTGATCTGAATTGGTGACTTCCTTCCATCAGTTTTGAGCATATCGATACAACTTGTAATTATGGTTCAGGCCGATGTTAATTGATTTGAAATCAAGCTTGAATAATTTAAATATAATACTCAACTTTATTATAGTTTGAATAAGTTTGAAATGTAATATATAATTTTTTATGAATTAAAATGAGTTGAAAATTGAATTATGGGACCGCAAATACTTTGATTTAATATTTCACTATCAAACTGCTTTCAAACTTGTTCAAATCGCATAACAAATCTCACCTAAATAACATTTAAACTATCAGTTATACTATTCAAACTCATCTCAAATACTATTAATTATCTCAACCAATTAACTGAGTATTGATTTGACTCGAGCTCGATTCAGTATACATTAAATGGTTTGAGAGAGTCGGTCATGGTTTAGCAACCCTAAAATTTATCTTAAATTCAATAAAATCTTTCGTTTCAAATTTAATTTAACTTCGAATCTTTAATTCATTATTGAAATGGCACCTTTATTGAAATTAGAATTCCGGGAATAAATTTGGGTTCAAACTCACTTAAATTTTGCACAACTCTATTCAAACTTAATTCAATAACAAATTTATATCGTATTTTAAACTCGTTTAAATTACTTAACAGTTAAATAATTCATACATTCGAACTCATTACAAATACAATTATTTATTCAGTCACTATTCAAATTTCATTCAAAGTTTACTCAAATTGCATTAGACTTTAGTTGCTAAAACTAACTGGAACTGTTATTCAGATGTATAAAAAATTTGACTAATTTATCAAGTAAAACTAAGACAAATTTGACTTAATTTGAACACCAATCAATTTTGTACCATTTTCTAAAATCTCAACAGCATAAAAAAGAATATAATAGGTATTCAAGTTTCTTTTTAACAACATTGTAAAACTGTTTTCAAACTCAACTCAATCTCGATTTTTTGAATCCTAAATCAATCCTATTCAACTCTATTTAGTTAAACTTAAACTGAGATAATATGGGTAATCTCAAAGTCTAATCAAATTGATAAGGTAATTAAACATTAAACATTCAAACTCCAGTCAAATTAGTTTATTACTATCGTTTGAATGAATTAATTTTGACAACGTGAATAACTAAAGTTGCTGAAGTCATCGCGTTTTAAATCATGTTAAATACTAGAGTACTATAAGAATTTTTTTTCCAATCAAACTCAATCAAACTATAGTCAAATTTAATATCACTTTTTATAATATTTTCATACTTTGATCAACCAATTGGTCGTGAGTTTGAATCAAGTATTATAGTTGATGTGTCAAACTCAATCAAATAGGCCATCAAACTAAACTCTATATATTATATTTTATAACTTTATTGATCTCGACTACTTTAGAAGAACGTAAAGATATCGACATGAGATATCGGTATAGCATTGAAAGACTGGTCAGGCATGTAGATCTTGCGTCAATAATTTCTTATTCGAACTAGTTTTGTTAGTTACCCAGATGTACTATTCAAGCATAATTCAAGATTAACTCAAATTTAATTAGACTAGGTTCTAAAACTTTTTCAGATGACAGATGACATATCTAGCTCTTTAAATCAATTGAGCTAAAATAATTAGTCACTTTACACATTCAAACTACTGTCAAATTAGTTTGATTATGTATCAATTTTGAAAACATACAACTGAAGCGGCTTAAATCATCGTGTTATAGATTATGTTAAATACGAGAATTACATAAGTAATCAAATTAATATTTTTCCTAATCAAACTCAATCAAATTTAACATCACTTTTTAAAATATTTTAACATTTTGATCAACCAATGAGTCATGAGTTTGAATCAAGTAGTAGTATAGTTTAAGTTGTTGTATTTATATTCAAACCCAATCAAATAGGCTATCAAATTAACTAGCAGTTTAGAAATTTACTTTTTGAGATAGAGACTGGTAATATTTGAACTAGTAGTTTTGTCTGATTAACTGACTCTTTGTCGTCAGCTGGACTACTACAATATATCATGATATATAAATTGATCTTGAACCTTTACCACATACTTATCATAAATACATAATTTTTGACTGTGCGATCACTTGTCACCCAATATACGAGTATACGCATACAATGACTAACCGTATGGTTTTTTAACCAAATATTTAAATATCAAACCATGAGTAATCGAACGGTCGGATTGATCAATATACCAAATCTTTTCATTATAAGATTATTTGATCATCGCGAATGATATATAAAACGATATGTCTCAGCAACCGGTTTCACATAAACATACATCATTATGGGAAAGGGTTATAAATTCATGTACAACTGAATACTTAACCGAAGCCATATACTCCCCAAAAATGTATTTCGTACAGTTTATTGTTATTTGACGTAATTGATATGCCCCGAAACAAAAATCTCGTCTGATATTGATAACTCAGCGAAGAGATCATCATCTGCACAAATACACGGACACGACACGAAATCGAAACCTTTTGTTTTTTAATCAAATTTTCCAATGCAGTGAACATAAAAATTTATGTATATGCGTTATATGTTGTGTAATCTAACCTATAAAACTGATTTTATTTTCATTTCACAGTACGAACTGGCAGTCCATACTTCCTTTGTTCAGCACTGCCGACACATTGGCGATCGAACAAAACCCTGCCGGTGGCATTTAAAGTTGTCGCCCTCGGCGACATTGTCGACGGTACAATGGTTACGGTGCGCGCGGGCAACGACGAAAATTATTGTGCCGAGTTGCGGAATTGTACGGCAGTTATGAAAAATCAAGTGGCAAAATTTAATGATTTACGTTTTGTGGGACGCAGTGGTCGAGGTAAGTTAAAGAATTCTTTTATTTGTTGTTTTGTTTATTCTTTGTATGTTAAAAAAAAAAGACGCACGCGACTTATAATTTTGCGTCATGTTGGTTGTATGGCAAGACAGCAGTCTGTTAAAAAATCGATTACCTTTATATGCACATATGTACAGGTACACAAGAATGACAAGTGTCTTGAGGCGAGTTTATTATGAATGCGATTATCATTTGTTTTATACTTAATAATTGGATGCACTTTGTTTACAAAACGTTTTGCGTGTCTTAGCATATTTGCTCAATATTAATGTAATTGGGATAATTGACGCAATTGTTTCTTTAAATACATCAACGTGATAATTTGAAACTTCGTTTGAGATTATAAATTAGGTGTGGTACATTTAACGGCTTTTTACTGAGCCAATATTCAACTATTTACCAACAAAATGTAGCTCAGTTTAAAATTAAAATTTGGCCAAATCTGTAATTAAATATTGAGTTAATGTCCCGTTTCGACTTCTCGTGCACTTAACACATTGAGCAACACAACTTTTAAGTATACGTTTATAGATTTAACTTATTTAGATACTACGTAAATTTGAGCTACAATCTATATTGTGCACATCTCGTACACTAAACATATTAAGCTACATGATTTTCCAAACAAATTAAAGTATACAAACGCTAGATTTAATTTGTTAGGATACTAAACAAATTGGAGCTACAGTTTATTAAATTATAGACAATCGTGATTTTGTTGGTGCCTTAAATTGAGTTGCTATGAAGCCATGTCCGTTAAGTTTTATATTTTTTAATATTGAGCTACAAATATAAAATTAAAGTTTTAATCAAAATCTATGATGAAATATTGAGCTATTACCAATTAATTAATTGTTTTGTCTTCTCGTGCACTAGACATAGTGAGCAACGCGAATTAGATTTACTAAGCAAATTAGGGATTCTAACCTCATTTTGAGCTACTATATTAGAATTCAACACATAACGCGTTTTGGTCGAAAATACATCAAATATATGAAACCAATTTTGTTTATTTTGTAAATATTGAACTACAAAAAAATTTAGTTTTGATCAAAATAGTGAGAAATTGAGCTTTTTAATTAAATAAAGGTTTAATTGTTTTGTCTTCTCGTGCACTAGATATATTGAGCAACGCGGATTAGGTTTAATTTATTAGGATACTAAGCAAAATAGGAATTCAAACCTCATTTTGAGCTACTATATTAGATGTCAACACATAACGCGGTTTGGTCGAAATTACTAAATACTCATGGCTGTTAAGTTTTATTTTGAAAATATTGAGCTACAAATTACGAATTATTACAGTTCTTACCACTCTGTTATACCAGGTACAGTTAGATACTAATTGTATTTCAATGTTAGAGAATTTCAAGGCTTGAGAGGTCGTGGCATATTGGTATAAAGATTTAACTTCAAAATGCACCAGAGAAAGAAGTGCAATGGAATGATAGCACCTGATTTTGTTGTATAAATCTAATTAGCTATAAAAAACCATTCTTGTTAAAAACTGATGTGTTTCACTATATCATGGATCATAAGGTGATATCTCCCGTTATATATAAGATATCTCTCCTTATCAAAGGAGATCTTAAATTTCCACCAGTCGATATTCTGAAACATTTCAACACCAATCCGACCATTTAAATACTCCATCAGCGTATTAACTTTAACAAACTAATAAACTTTGATTTAAACAGTCATAAAAACCATACCTCCTGCATATACATACATACGAACATGCATAAAAAAATATGCTCGCAAAAAATTATTTTTTATGTCGACTCGTTCCCCCTCTCCGAACCATTGATATATGCGGTTTAATGGTAACAAACAATTTATAAATCTCGACATATCGATATAACGAAACGCGTAATGTCCTTTTTTGCTCAAACTGTGCGTTGTGTTCCAAATTGAAAGTATATTATAGCAACAAAAGGATAATAAAAAACGATTATCGATATATCGGACAAAAAACCGAAAGGGAGATATGGACCAATTTTTTTTTAAACTCGTGGCAGTTCTGAACCATTTCAGTGGTTTTTATTTGTTTATTCGAGTTTATAAATATACATATATATGTGTGTGTGTACGAGTGGATTACGTTTGTTATATGTGGACACATTTCATCCGGTGAACAAGGTAGATTTATGTGAGTGTTTTTGGTGGAAAGGGGAAAAGAGGAGGTCACGTTTTTCCAGTTAATATAACCTCCCGAAATCCATATATCAAGGACTGTGGTGTGGGATTTATTACAGGGATATTGTTACAAAATGTATATGTTTATAGTAGAGAGATAATTAACTATTGTAATAGTAATAATATTCATATAATATCTGCTATTGACAGTTCGTAATACAATTCTTATAATATATATATACATATATAAATTGTTGAAAACTATGTTCAGTGGTTGTTGTTGTCAATATTTAAAAAAGGATTTCGATTATCTGTATTTGATAATGTGCATATAAATGCATACATTTTAGGAAATTGTAGGAAGTAAAATCGCATCAAAAAAGGAAATAATTATTGTGTTGGAAAAATAGAAAAGTAAAAATCAATACTTGTTGATTGGATTTTTCAAATAAAAAAAACCTTTGGGATAATTAAGGATGGGATAAGTACATAAACTGTGTTTCGTATAATTCTAACATACTTAGATAGAATTGGATTAAAGATTTGAATGTCATATCACTTCCAATTTATGAAACAGTCAGAAAAAAAATTGAGCAACTAGTTGCTCAAAATTCAAAATAGCAAAAAATATTGAGCCACAAATTACAAGTTTAAGATTTTATTGGTCAAATCTAAAAATTTGAGCTACATAAAAAAATTAAATACAATATATTGAGCTACATGTAAATTGAAAACAAATTGAATAAAAAGTAAATATAGTCATTCACTTGGAAAGTACACGCGCTGAATATCATAATCCGATTCGTATTCAGAACGATACACATGTCGATTATATTCGTTCAATGGCATCCCACACCCCTGATAATATGGCGTTTCAGTGTCCGTTTCAAATTCGGAAACGGCTTGGCCACATTCCGGAACATAAACAAATGCCGTATTGTCTTCGTACTCGCACATTTGGTCATCGGTTTGTGGTAAATATAAAATCTGCATGTTCCCTTCGTTTTCATACTGTGGCTCACCACACTCAGTATTGATATGATGATGTTGTTCCTGTTGCTGTACCTCATATTCAAGATTTAGTTCGCCATACTCGGTGTTGCAGTAGCCTAGCTGCGTTACATCATCGTCGTCGTAGTCGTCGACGAGGTTACCATAATTTGGACAGAGTTCCGATTGGGGATCGTTCATCGGATGACATACCGGACAATACATATTATCCTGATTGTGTACACATTTTGTCACACATCGAGGTTCGTACTCTTGTTGTTTCTTCTCTTTTTTATTTGATTTTCTTTTCTTCTTTTTTTCCTTTGTTGGTGCCACATCGGCAACACATTCGTTAACATTGAAACGATGGACACACGGTGTTTCCTCTTTGAAACTCAATTTATGCTTTTGCCTTTTCGACTTTTTACTCTTTCGCTTTGTTGTAGATAAAATACCCGGTTGCTTCGGATCCATTTTATCGTCACTCAATAAATTAATTTTCGATCCACTTTCGTCGGTAAATGGTGGCTTAAAACCAAGTTCGGCATCCTCTTCGCGTTGCTGTCGCATCTTTTCCTGGCGACTACGTATCATTTGACATATCAATTCGGGCGGATTTTTACAAACAAGTTGTTCGATTTTACGCAACTGGGCGTTCGACAAATTTATTTCGGCCGGCTTATAGTTACGAAACATTTGTTTAACTGTCTGCTTCTCCTCGTCGGTGAGATGCCTCATTGTGGACATTGTGCGCCGTTCACTTAATTTCTAATTTGGTTCGTGATCTCAAATTAGTTTATTATTTTTAATTGTTAATTTATGCAAACAAATAATTTAGAACCGTTGTCGTTTATAAATAAATAGGTGAGCCAAAATGGAAATAAAAATTTGATTTGCGTAACGAACAAAAAAATTTTCATGGAATGCATGACTCAAAATTGTTGGTATCTGATTGCTAGATCATCGAAGGACAGAAATTTTTGATGAAAAAACCTGTTTTTTTTATAAATCATACTCAGCAATTGAGCAACTGAAGCCATTCTCAGCAATTGAGCTACTTCACCATTCATTCACAGTGAGTTTGGGTTTTACAATGGCTATCATGGTATTGTGGCTATTATGGTATTGTGGTTTCTTCCTGGGAATCTTTACAGTTTTACTAATGATTCACAGCTAGACGTCGGAATATGGCTGATGTGGATTGTAGTGTCCTCGATCGGCACCTATAATTTCTCCATGTGCAAGAAGAGTCTTCGATCTGAACTTAAGACGGTCTAAACTATTAAGATGTCACACAGAGGACACTTACTCTTGGATGCACTATAGTTGTCGTAAAAGTGATTATACTGCTACTGGTATAACAAACGATCAGCAGGTTTGGCTTTACGTTACTACTGACGGTATTAAGAACAACTTAAAATCGGGCCATTAACAACCGACTCTTTCGCGGCTTGCTTATTTAAGTCCTACTTTACGCCATTACAACCAAATCGATGGTACAGTCTTGGAAAATGAGTCGTCTCATGAATTCTTAACTCCAACTACCGCAGCTTTATCCACTGGACCATTTGGTTAGATTTCTGAATTAGATAATTGGATGCAGCTTTAACTCTAATAACAACTTCGTACTCGCGAGTCCTATAATCGAGTATGAAGGGCATTAATCGACTACTGTTGCTACCCTAAAGTGATAGCTAAGACTTCCTTGTATTTTGTTTGAATGGGCCTTCAGGCATTGATCCCAATGATTGTGGTATAACCAAACCTAACAGTATAGAACGTGCTCGTCTAATGGCCCAGACCAATTCCGACTCAGTAAAATACATCGGACTATCTTACATGGTCTCAACTTTAGGGCCATTAAGGAAGCCGATACACTTCCCAGCTATACTTCAATTCAATTTAGCGCAATTAAAATAAGTAAAATAAGAAAATTGATTGCTTGGAACCGACCACATTAACCACCAAAGATAACATTTTGTTTGTTAAAATTGTGCTGCGTGTCGATTCCTAGCTCGTTACGATTCTCGACGTAACTAAACAACACAAGTTAGTGATAAGAAAATTAATTGGCTGCCGATAAGAAATATATTTCGTCTAAAACTAGCTGTATAGAAAATACACGGCGATACACAATGTATATGTTCGGATACATATATGTATGGTTCTGTGTGCGGTCTTCTTAGCACACCCATCTCATATATAGATCGTAAATCTCGACTTCAAACCAAAGACGTGCGCTCACCTTTTTATACATCGACGACTTTGAGAGGCTTAATCTCTAATTTTATGAAGTGTTTAAATTTTTTGGTTATACAAAATAATGAAAAGTTAATAGAATTAAAGAGTCTTGGTGGACCCATTTGATATTGATATTATAGACTGCGTGATGGTAACCGCACACAAAATAAAATATATAAAGGATAAACCACTTGTCATGTATCGTATATAGACACATATACGTATTATAGTCGAAATGTGCAAATTACTCATTGATTTTTATGCTCGCGCAGATTAAACTGCAACCACACTATATAAAGTGTTAATCCATTTCGCGCGTTCATCATATACCATATATGCGCGCAGCATCCTTCGCCAATCGTTTCAAGATCTTAAATCATTTTTACGATAATTATTAATTAAAAAGTAACAAAAAAAAAATATTATAAAATGTATGCTCGCATAAAATCATAAAAAAACCCTTTAAGGTAGATGTACCTCACCCCTCTCTGCATGCCCGATGCAACACATTATAATGTGGCGGTTCAAGATCAAACACATAGATCGACACATCAATGATTGATTTATGCACATAATTCAACATTGTATGTTGTATATATTATGTATAGTGACCATTATCCAATTGCTGATCTACCACAACATCTTCTGTATTAAGTAATTAATCCAACAAATTAACTGAGATTTACCACAAAAATCTTGGTCAAATTCGAATCCCATGTATATAGTATAGGGGGTGGGAGCGAGACCTACTCTAATATTGATTAGGTGATAATTGTCGTATATAGACACATATATGTCGTCCAGACACAATATACATCACATACACACACACACAGTAGTGAGTTTATTTTCTAAGACATTACCACAACATTTACTATAAACAACCAGTAATAACAGCAATAATGATAATATTTCTTCCACCCATTCCTCCTTAATTATTAGGTTATTTACTTTAGATTGTTGTTGTAAGTTTATTTTTGTAGTTATTTACCGCACAATTTGGTTTCATGTTTAAGTTGGTTGGATTGGAATACAACAAAAAAAAACATCGAGTATAAACTAACCTAACCTCAAACTATTTTTTATTCCACTTCATTCTGTGTTAGTTACTGTTGCTTTGGGATTATTTACCTTGGGTGCTGGTGTTATTAGTCGCTTCTTTAAATATTCAGAAGGTAATTTCAACAAATTGACTGTTCAATTTGTTGTTTTTACTCGTTTTTATAGTATTAAGTTGTTAAAACCATCAATGGTGGATTGGGGGGAAGGTGTAACTCGTGGCAGGTTAAATCGTAGGGTGATACATCAACAAGAGGTTTATACGCCCCGATATTAAGGCTAAATCTGTTTACTGCGACAGTCCTACACAAACGAACGATCTCAGAATATGTTCAGTATCTTCAAGGTCATTAGTTGATCAACAATCAATTTCCACTTTAAATGCAGTAATGTATCAAAAAGCGGTTTTCACGCCCCGATATTAAGGCTAGATCGTTTACTCTAACATTCCTACTCAAACGAACGCTCTCAGTATCTATGTTCAGTATCTTCAAGGTCGTTAGTTGATCATCAATCAATTTTCACCTTAAACACAGTGACGTATCAAAAGGAGGTTTTTACGCCCCGACATTAAGGCTAGATCTGTTTACTGTGACCTCCTTATTCAAATGAACGCTCTCAGAATGTATTCAGTATCTTCAAGGTCATTAGTTCTCCATCAATCTATTTTCACCGTAAACAAGTGGCGTATCAAAAGGAGGTTTTATGCCCCGACAATAAGGCTGGATCGATTTACTCGAACATTCCTACACAAACGAACGCTCTCAGAATGTGTTCAGTATCTTCAAGGTCATTAGTTGATCATCAATCAATTTTCACCTTAAACACAGTGGCATATCAAAAAGAGGTTTTGACGCTCCGACATTACGGCTAGATCAGTTTACTGTGACATTCCTACTCGAACGAACGCTCTCAGTAGTCCCTCATTTTATGTTCAGTATCTAAAAGGTCGATAGTTAATCATCAATAAATGTTCACCTTAAACACAGTGGCGTTTCAAAAGGATGTTTTTACTCTACGGCATTAAGGCTAGATCGGTTTACTGTGACATTTCTAATCAAACGAACGATCTCAGAATGTGTTCAGTATCTTCAAAGTCATTAGTTGATCATCGATCAATTTTCACCTTAAACACAGTGGCGTATCAAAAGCAGGTTTTGACGCCCCGAAATTAAGGCTAGATCTGTTTATGGTGACATTCCTACTCAAACGAACGCTCTCAGTATATATATTCAGTATCTAAAATGTCGTTAGTTGATCATCAATCAATTTTCACCCTAAACACAGTGACGTATCAAAAGGCAGTTTTTGCGCCCTGCTATTGAGACTAGATCGGTTTACTGTGACATTTCTACCCAAACGAACGCTTTCAGTATATATGTTTTGGATCTTCAAGGTCGTTAGTTGTTCATCAATCAATTTTCACCTTAAACACAGTGGCGTATCAAAAGGAGGTATTTACGCCCCGACGTTAAGGCTAGATCTGTTTACTGTGACCTCCTTATTCAAATGAACGCTCTCAGTATACATATTCAGTATCTTCTAGGTCGTTATGTTTTTTTTTTTATTAGTGATGTCTGTCACTCAGGCTCTAATGGCACATTGTGACTTCATATTACTGTACGTTTCCGGTACGGTCCGATTTACGTAGAATCCATCTGCACATTGCATAGCTCCATGCCGGCCTATAGTACTGACATGGAAGATGGGACGGAACACGCATACTAATTTCAACTATAGGTCTCAGATGAGTTCATTCTTATCACCGATAATACCGCCCCAGACGATCGATGGTGAAAATCCCTTTTCGAATCCTGCTCCTATCGCGATTCGAACCCGGTACCTCCCGCTCCATGCCGCAGTATTCTAACCACTGCACCACAAGGTCGTTAGTTGACCATCAATAAAATTTCACCTTAAACACAGTGGCGTACCTACAAGGGCATACCTTGGGCAGATCATTTTACTATTTGAGATTACTATGGGATATCCGGCTCAAAGGATCATGCAACAAGGAATGATTCGTTCTTAGATTGTAAGTCTAAGCCTTGATTAAGAGTTGATGTAGGCTAGTTAAATGGATTACCACTGGTGGCGACTTGTCGATACATTTGTTCTATATCAGTGGTCACAACGTTATTGTGTTTGCGTCATCGTATAGTATGATGCCAGCTAGATCCTCTTGTAACTGGCTAGACTTCTTCTTTAGTACGACAACTTCTTTCTGGGATACTGTCATTGTCGACGAGCAGCCTTAGCTGATCCTCAATCCCTCTGGTATACTGACCATGGTTGCTTTTTGCTGGCAATCTAAGCTTCCCGTGTTGCCGATTATAATCCACCCTAACTCTGTTTCTTGTGCCATATGATCTTTAACTTTAACTTCGGGTTTGGATGCTGAATTACTGTAGTGAAGTGTGTTGTATTTTCATTTACACACTAAGCACAAAGTTGTTGATGGGCATCTATCTTTTGGATGGTCAAGCAGCGTGTACCACAATTAGCACTATTTACCAATCTTGCTCGTTTGGCCACCATTTTGATATCGATGACATTTGCCACTAGGCATTCCACAGTCGTTTAGAGTGAGTCGAAATTATTCCATCATGTTTTCAAATACTTATGAGCAACTGGTTTTTTTACTATTGACCGCTATCGGGAGTCTTAATATGTTGAAAACTTTTTGCCCGAATTGGATCATAAAGGCTTACGAAACACGTGGTTCTGAGAATTTGGCTAACAATATCAAAATTGACTCTAAGAATCCCTCGATTCGTCTCCCCTGTAGTATCACCAAGATAAAACCCCACTAACACTTTTACAGATTGTAGATCTAATCTATAAACAAGAAGTCGTATTGATCTGAATCTTACACCACATACGTATGGCACAAATAAAATTGATCTTGTTCCAAGTTTGGGACAGCTCCCAATCATCTCGTTAAATCTTGTTTAATCACTCACGCCAGTATCAAGGGCAAAAATTGGCTTAAATTCGAAGGTCTACAAAGGGGATACTGTGTTAGAAGCAAAATGATACAATATAGGCTAATGGAATGGATTGACATGGAAGTCTTGACGTCATCGCTAAGAGTCTACATAAACTGGTGGAGGCTAATACAAAGTTTTTGTGAACCTCAGTGGTTTATTTATCTAACTGTAAGAAAAGATTATGCAGTACTGAGTACTTCACTCTGGTTACCGATGACCATAAAATTGGGGCTGATTTATCACAAAGAAAGTACTGAGAGAAGCGGTAAGTTTCATTGACATATTGCAAAACTATCACTTCACAGAGACGCATTGATGCTTTGTCGAGTAGGCCTTGTCCGAAGGTTTGCAAATAGTGCCGCAAAATGGAAGAAATGGAAACATTAGAAGTGAGGAGGATAACATTTGAAACCTCAAAGAACAGAGCCTTAGATATTGTTGCAGTTTTTAGCTTCAAGGATGAAGATGGAAAACTGGCATATAAACGGTAGTAGCAGACAGTGCTCAATATAGAACACCTTGTACTGGTATAACCGTATCCTGAAAACAAAATGAGAGTCTAGTGACGGAAAGAGATGGAGATAATCATGGATATTATTCCAGCTATTAGCTTGACGGAGGAACATGGAAAACTGTCATATGAACGGTAGTAGCTCACTGTGCTCAGTAGAACGCCTTGTACTGAGATAACTGTATCCTGAAAACAAAATGAGAGTCTAGTGACGGAAAGAGATGGAGACAACCATGGATATTGTTCCAGATATTAGCTTGATGGAAGAAGATGGAAAACTTTCATATGGACGGTAGTAGCTCACTGTGCTCAGTATAGAACTCCTTGTACTGGGATAACCGTATCCTGAAAACAAAATGAGAGTGTAGTGATGGAAAGAGATGGAGACAATTATGGATATTTATTGTTCCAGCTATTAGCTTGAAAGAGGAAGATGGAAAAATGTCATATGGACGGTAGTAGCCCACTGTGCTCAGTAGAACTCCTTGTACTGGGATAACCGTATCCTGAAAACAAAATGAGAGTCTAGTGACGGAAAGAGATAGCGACAATCATGGATATTGTTGATATAAGTATAAGACTAGCATTCCTCTTTCACCCACCACTTTCAACAATGTTAACACCTCGTTGTAAGTTAACAAGTCCAATTTATTAATTAAATTAACACGTCATCAATCTTGGATGATTTTTCGAAGATATCTTTAAGGCATAAAAAGGTTATCCAATACATCAAAAAACTAGTAAATTAATAACAATATAATTTATATAGTCTATTCAACAGCCATCTCTCGCACTATAAATAATAGTTCTTGTATACATCTATGTATGTAGTTGTACACCAACGGTTGTCTTCTAAATGACCACAAATAAGAATATCATTAACTTAATTTATCTTAAATTACAATTCATTTTCAAAGATATTTCACTTTTGATTCACTTTTGAATTGTTGTTGCTATTTTTGTTGTTGTTGGCTAATAATTAAAGAAATTCATCAACTTCGAATAGTTTATTGTTACAACTTAAGATTTAATAAAACAAATATGGTGAATGAGACCCCGTTATATATTTAAGGCTTTCATGCAGCCATGTGTATTGTGTTTGTGCATCTCGCCGAACACTATATTATGATCCAGCATATACAAAAACCACTTTTTATATAACTATAAACTATACGACCTCTCTCTCTCTGTGTGTGTCTCTGTGTTGTATAGACCCGAGAGTAATAAATAGGCCATCAAATTTCTATGGGAATACTCTTCTATGCGTACACATATACAAAACATAACCTGAACAAAAAATGATTTAATGGAATCGATAAATTATCCAGCGGGCCCCAAAAAGAGTATTTTGAGTGTCTTTTGTCCAAAAAAAAAAAAAAATTTAAGACGAAAAAAATTTTCTTTTCAAAGTTTTTGATCTCAAATTATACAAATCTTAATTTAAATTAATTCTTTTCTTTTAACATATAACAACATTTTTATCCATTTTAATGATAAATTTTTCGATGTGTGTCTGTATATGTATGCATGATGAGTGATTATATTTTAAATAAAGATGTAAAGAGTTTTACCGCACGTGCTTTTGTTCAAAAATAACAAAACTAAATCTAAGACTTTACGATATATATATAGGGTGAATACGAAGGGGTGACTTAATCCAATCCTAACACCTCCCCTACTTGTATACGCTAGTACGTTACTGATTGTTCGTAATCCAATGATCGACCACTTATGAAATCCTTACATCGGGCTAGATACCTTCTCTGATGCTTGCTAGATGGGCGGCATTTGTTTAACCCATCCCTTTGGTCCAATATCGTTGCTACTAGACCGTTTGGTATACCACCACCAAGGTACGGTTACTCTATTATCCTCGAAGCTTTAACATATTTTTTTCGAGCATTCACAATCAACCGACATAATTGGGAGCGTACTCGTAGCTTGCCTCTTTTTGTATTATTCCTTTATTCTTTCCTATTCCTGAACTAGATGGACCTCACTTCGTCTACCACTACACTTTCCTTTTGGCGAATTCCAATTGATGATCTTAATGAAATCTGTACTATACCCACCACCAGAACTTCTTATCAAACCTCCGTATTTTCTCCAACACTTCTTTGTGATTTGCCGACTGTGGGTTTCGAAGTCCTCCAGTTTATACTTTAAAACAAAAGGTTTCAGGAAACATCAGTGATGGCATGTGCTATTCACTTCGGTTCTTTAAATCATTTTAACATTCAACTTATAGGACAAATAATATCTTAAAGTCATCCCTTAAATATAATATTTGTCCTCATAAGATGATCTTCAGTTCATGTACAGTTTACAGGCTATGGAGTGTCCTGGTGTATTCTCTTCTTTACAATAATCAGATGTTCGATATAAGGAATGACGTGTCTCGACACCAGTACTTGTGTTCGAATACTCCCAACGTCCTTGTTGAATTAACTCTCTTATTACCACCTTCTGTGTGATTCTATCGAATAATGCGGTTCTTCATTTCGCGATCAGTGTAACAAGTGGCATACTGGTTATTATAAAGGACACCACCTTTAGGACCATTCGATACGCACTCCTTGTATACTATAAAGCCTTACTGCTTATCCTAGTCCAACCACTTTCGCAATCCTTATACATATATTGGACTATATCCGACTTGCCTGACTATGATTCAATTCTATGTACCTTCTCCGATGTTTCCTAGATAGACGGAGCATACTAAACTCGTTGGTACCACCACCCAGGTCCAGTCACTCTTTCATAAATTTCACTATTATTGACAGATTTCTACCCTCAGCTTACCTCCTCTTAAATTTAATCCATTATCCGTTTCTGTTCCCAAACTCTTCAACCAATGCTCCTTCCTATTAGCCTCAACACATTTCTCTGTGTGATGAGAGGTTCAATGATCCAAAAGTTTATAGCAAACTTTCGTATTTCAGCTCCAATGACAAGTTGTCTCCAATTCGTCACCATCACACACCGAATTGAAGCATTTCAATTCTGTGTGATTCCTACCAATAATCTCGCTCCTCGTTCCACGATCAGCATAGGAGGTGACATGCTGGCTATTACAAAGACATAGTCAATATAACATTGCACGTGCGTTCTATAATTCTTAGGCTCTCGCTGTATTTAGTGGTCTCATCTACACAGTAACTACCGAAGATCAATTGTAACTTATCGGTTCTTGATCTGCCATAGATTGACAGCAATCGGGCTAGGTTTATTGTGGGATTTGGTCAGATTCACCATGCTTCTTGGTCTTAATTTTGAGTCATGCTGTTATCATTTCTTGTGAAAAGACAATTAAGCCTGGAGATATTTTGTGGGCCACTCTCTGGTTCAACATTGTCAGAGTAAGCAGATTAAACATCTGCGTGGCTCTTATATGCATTTTCCCACGTACAAAAAACATTCCAACATAACTTATTCGACATACCACTATTGCCATTCTCAAGTATTGTTTCTAGTGCGTTCTTGTTAGATGGAAATATATACTTGATTTTGGGCTCACTTCTTATATCTCTCTGTAATCTTATCAAAATACAGGCCTTTTTGTTCGCTCTCTAAATGCTTCACCAAATTCCTATCAGTTGTAACTTGTTGTTCTGGTGTTCTTAGGTTAGGTCCACTTCCTATTAGTACCGGCGCTTTTGTGGTCATTTCTAACCTGCTAGACTTCTGTATTGTTTACTATTTCTCCTCTCTTCTCCGAGCAAATACAGTTTAAGTACCCGAGAAAACCATCTCTTTCGTTTGACTCCAAATTATCAGATTGAGTCTTAGATCAAACTCATCCAGCGATTTATTGAGATAGAAGTAAAGTTCAAGAAGTTCAAGTGAACAAAGAGTTGAATCATGTTTCAGGCTACATTTTGTATTAAGACAGGGTTTCACGATCACTAGCTCTCTATCTAGATTGGCAAAGTGGACTATGAAAAATGTATAGTAATCTGATCGATGAGAGATACTGTTTTTTAAATTAAAATTTGAAGTCGCTGGAATCGAACGAGACCTCTCAATATTTTCCTGATGAATTCCTTTTTTTACAGTTCTTAATTCCTCACTGCCTAAACTAAATATATAGTGTCGCCGGTTGTAGCTCAGTGGTAAAGAGACTTTCTCATCACGACGTGGCGTCTAATTCGATTCTGGCCAACACTTAACATGCTCCGGATGGTATTAAAAGCTTCCGTTGGGCTTTGACACCCTCATAATGTGCACCAGTCAATAGATGCCAGACCGTTCTCTACGCCGTGGAGCCACCAAAAGGCGGTGCTCCCTCCAGCATGCAGAACGTGACCGAGCCAGAGCACTCGCTGTCCTTTGATTTGATGCACGATAGCAGAAATTCGCATTAAATTTCTTATCTTGTAGAACAGAACTCGGGATGTGCCATCAACGTCGCGTTTTCGGCCATATATCACACGTATGATAATCGAATGTTAGAAGCTATCTTTCGTACTCATCCGTAAAGGTCCAACTCTCACATCCAAACATGACAACGGGTCTGATCGTATTTGTTTGGTATTCCTAAATATTCAAGCGCCTATACCATAGCCTCTCTCGATTGATCGAGTCATAGACTTGCTGGAAATCTAGGAATACCTGGAGTACATCGCGTAATGTTTCGTAGTACAAGAAGCATCTGTAACGAAAAAACTTGATCAGTTCCTGGCCGATTTGGACGAAATCCTCCTAGGTAGTCACCGATAATTTCCTCCACCAGTGGCTACCTCCCCAGATAATGTATGACAGTTACTTGTATGCTGTGAGAAGGAGGGCTATACCGCGACAATTCTCAAACGATCACCATTCTTCAGGCATATCTTCACTTTGCCATACCAGTCGAACAAGGTCGAAAATCCAGTTCCACAAAATTAGCTCTCCGAATAACACTCAACTCCTGATGAACGATTTTTCTTTAATCTGTGCATGGCCATAGTGAATTATTCATAGGTTGGATTTTCAATGATTCGGATAAAGAACCATGCGAATTGCGCTAATTGCTGAGTTGTTGTACTCTTAAGACCTTAGCGTTCCACTATTCGCGATTCTTCTGTCTATATACAAATGCGTTAAGCTGTCCTCCTAGCAACAAACTGATTTGAGTCTACGCTTCATTTTGGGCCTCATTAAACCAATCATTTAAGCCATAGATTAACTATAGATATATAAAGAGTCGGTTTTGATTGGGACTCCTGCTACACACATGTAAATTGGGGTCCCAATCAATTCCCATATACGTTCAAAGCAAAATCTCTAATTTTCTGTTCTCCAATTTTATTTCGCAGGCAAAAGTTTTACATTAACAATAACAATATCAACATCACCACCTCAAGTAACAACCTATGGTAAAGCAATAAAAGTAACAGTTGATGGACCTAGAGAGCCGAGATCGAAAACAAGTGAGTATTGTGAGTTGTACCGCATTATATAAACTATTTAATTATTTTATGACATGCAACTGCCGATTTTTTTTTGTGCTGTTGTGTTCTGTTGCTATATACGAAATTTATATCTGCTCCATTCATCACATGTCATCGCGGTAGAGTATAGATGTGTCTAAACAAAAAACTGTTCCCATCTCAAAACACAATATAACAGAAGTCGTCGATTGAATCGATATGTGCGTGCCGCCTCAACTCGATATATTTGTATCACAACAAAATTGCATTTTTGGTTTGCCACACCGCGATCAGTTCATAATCGAAGCCGTCTTATTGTCAAATCACTTATATCCACCTATTGTATCTCAGCCACATGGTGGTGTATATATACATACATTGTGTTGGCATGCGATTTAGAAATTATACGTCACATATATACATATACATTGAGTGTATATGGTGTGTAGAGAAAATCGTGGTCGATCACAGATTTTCCGCGAAATAGTTTCAATTTTCCACTTAACGCGATTTCGAATCAATCATTCCGATATACATAAAAAATTGAAAGTTTTAATCACCTGTCGCTTAACTAGGTTGGTTGGTGATAAAACAATGTAATGATGATCATCAATTAGTGATTCATACATATATAAGACATAAGAAAGGTGGAAGAAATAGTTTAAGAAGAATGTTGTCTTCGTATATATCGCACGATCATCGTCGTCAGCTGTGTACGATATTTATACGATTATGAATCATACGATTCAACCAGAATTGATTAGTGAATCAATTTGGAGCGTACATATATGAGATAATTAATAATATTGGATTTATGGTCGAACAAGACACACCCACCCGCGAAACATATTCGTGTGGTTGGTATTTTATCGTTTTGAAGAAATTCGATATGTTTTATGGTATCTTTTGGTTAATAAACTACTTAAGTAAGTCTATATGTGAGAGTTTCAACGCACTTCGCTCTAAATTCGATTAAGATTTGCATGGTATTAAGATTCTAGAATTGGGTCTCATCAGAGAGATGTTCAAAGTACCTGGGGTACTCAATATTCCCCACAGCTAAGGGCATTTCTAATCGGAGAAGAGCCGTATGGCAAGGGGTCTCTGATCTCTCGATCAAATAAAGATAAGAGTAAATTCCAAAACCTCACCCTTGATTGCATATAACAGGTTGGTTTACTTTCTGTTTCTATCTCTCTTTCTTAGCTATCTCAATATTATAAGCAATGAGATACAAAGAGATCCTCTCCCATAGAGTTTGTAAAACAGCTGTTCCAAAACTATGTGTGATGCCAGAAGCTATTACTGCCTCATAACAGCAATTCATGACAGCAAATCTCAAATTCCTGGATATGAAGTCTGTAAAGGTAACACAATTAATCTGCGAGCTTACTACTCCAGGCACTCTCGGACTACATTCTTAAGGCTGGTATATCCGATTCCTGTTTAAGAAGACCAGCTATTCGAGATGAAGCTTTAATTGTATACACTTAAAATGTCGGACATTTGGTTGTACTCTACACCATCCAGACTCCATCTTCTATGCTGGCTATCTTCACTTTGGGAATATTGTGCTCGGAAACATTCATTCGTCTTTGGTTAAGTTTCTTGTGATGGCCGAATATTTCCAACTATACTGTCCAACCACTGAAAATGTCTTTATTAATACAACTGATCGGAAAACCGTTCCTTTTTACACCCGCTTCCATATATTCTTCGCGTTACTGTTCTAGAGAAATTATGATTGATTAGGGTGTTTCCTAAAGAATTCCAGCCGTATCCCTACTGAACTACTTAATTGACTTAGAATATAAAAGCGCCATCTCTAAGACGACTTAAATCAAGAAGTGTGGTTTACCTGCCGAGTTGTTTTTCTAGCGATAGGAACCAGTACATACCTAAAATCGCTTTGAAAGGTATTTCAATTATTTTTCTATTCTAAGTCAAGAAACCGATTCATATAGGCACCTCAGCACTGTTTTGCCAAACATAATTGGTACAGGTGCTATTTATTCGTCCGGGTATAGTTCTAATTTAGGCTGTTTCTACAGCCGGATTTCTCTAAATGCCAGAGACTGTAAATTGTTCTAATCAACAGAGCTAATGGAAAACCTTTTTGTACTGGATACAATAGAAGTTAGCCTCTGTCTTTCTTTCTCTTCGATACTTTTCCTTAGGTAACTCACTAAAAGTATTCCAACGAACTTCGACTTAAATACTTAATTGACTCAGGAGTCCTTCCTTGAGACGGCTTCCCACGATTTCCGATTTTTGATCAAAGTTGCCCGCATAATATCGTCAAATCATTTTATTTTCCCTATAGTGAACTCGATGACTTGTCTATTTCACTAGTCTAAAGGCAATAAGTGAGGTTTGTCTATCGTGCTATTTTGCTTGCGATAGAAGCCTCTTGCTCTCTCTCTCTTTTCCAATATCAGCATAGCTCCACTGATAAAATCTTAACGAGTATATTATTCATAATCGAACTGCTCACAGTGGATAAAGAGCTAAGTCTACGTTCTCAGACCTGATTAGACTGGATATAGAACAGACCAGTTCGCACTCTATCAGCACAGGTCCACTAGTTTACAACACTTTAGGGGTGGAACCATCTTTTTCTATCTATTTGTTCCCACTACTAACCAGAAAACATAAGGTCAACTGTGCGGCACGAGAAATAGTCACCTTTGACATCACATATTTCAATGTATATATTAGCGGATTATTGCTTCAAAGCTGCACAATTACCCTATAGGCGTAATCCTACGCTACTAGTTGTCATCTTGAGGAGCTTCCACACTTCTGGATCATTCATGGTTTGAAACCCCTTCATAACCATTAACCACCCACATCTCTGAATGATGTCTAAAACATGATCAGCACACTATATAGACTACAGTGTGCTTTTATAGGCTAGGACTCGATGTCGAAAGCCACTCGACTTGATTCTTTCCCATCACATCCACAATCATCACCAAATTATATTCAAATTTCAATAAATTTGCCCAGCTACCTGTAAATCTTTAGACTGTGGATCTATCAATATACATACTAGATGTTCAACATGGGCCATCGGACTATATTTGGTCCTTGAAACGGACTATAGCTAATAAAACTAATTTAACGTTCAGATTGCGAGTGGCCCATTTCAAATTAAACATCTAACGATTGATTTAGTTGGTGGCATATAGGGACATAAAATCCTTGATGGATTTAACATGTGCCATAGTCTATCCACAGCCACACAATTTGTTCACGGAGGATTATTACCCATTTACTAAGACGCGCTTTATTTTCTTATCGTTGCCCAATACGTTGAGAAGAAGAACCATCACCCCATAATATTAGAACGACGTACGTGCTGCCAATCACGCACCACATATACCATAAAACCGAACGACATATGGTCCCATATATCCCGCATCTATACAGAAAATCACCACAATTTCAGAAAACGATCTCGTCATACCACATCCGATGGGCTTACGTCGTCCAAAACAGTACGTAGGAAATTTAACAAACTCTATAATTACATTTCCAATTAATTGTTCCAACATTTCGTAGAATTGTTATGATTTCTTATTTCCAATGTACATATGTATAGCTGATTCATTGCCTAATATACGCACACATACCGTTAATTCATTTCTTAATATATACAAACAACATTTTAATCATACAAGTCTGATTGTGGTATATTCACATAGAAAAATAAAAAAATCTCATACACATCGTCTAATCTTTATCAACCTCTTAAATCTGTCTTCACCAGTTCTAATTCTAAATATTTTCTCATATATTGCGAACAACAACAATACACGTCACATTTAGCAGGAGTGTCTTATATATGCGACCTAACACAGACTTCCTAGAAACCAATGCTCACAACTGCAGCAATCTAGAATTTTACGTTATAACCGATAGGTAAAGTAGAAATAGTAGGGTCTCGGGTCTGCATCCGCCCAAATAAATCGTAGAGTAGTACACCTCTTCCAGATTATGAAACTGAAAGTTGATACCAAATCTCTTTAGTATCTAGGTATCCAGCCAGTCTAACAAGGCATCTGAACGCCTTAATAAAGATTACTAATGGGTAAAACTGAATAACTCGGTTAAAACCTTCTATATGTAATCTAGGGCCGTACTGGTACACCTCACCAACCACGACCGGTCGCTTCAACGATCTGAGCTTCGGGGACCAAAGCCTCAGGACGTACGTTGGATAAATCTATGAAATTTGAAAATTTCGTATGAGGGTTTTGCTATATAGTTCGAAGCCCTGAAAATAGAGCCATCATTAATACCATAATTCTGTAAAATAGCAAAAAGTATGTCTCGATAAAATCAGTAGTCTCGGGAGTGCAGCTCGTATTCCAAACGGTAACTTCACAAAAACCAATGAGTAGTTGTGATCAATATAGAATTGTACGTTATATCCGATGTCAAAGATAAAGTAGAAATAGAGAGGTCTCACGTCTGCATCCGTGTATATGAATCGTAGAGTACATATTACAATTGTTTCAGGTCATATACTTCCACCTAAACCAAAATCACTTGTGATTGGAAAACTCACATTTCGGATGAGGACTTTATAGTTCGAAGCCCTGAAAAATGTGCTATCGTTAATACCATAATTCTGAAGACCAGTAAAACTTGCCTTCTTATGGCAAATAGCCAAATGATAAAATTCTGTCAATATTCTGCTTCCGTTGGTCTCAAAATACGAATTATTGAATAAATGCTTGGGGACGACCCTACCCCTAAGAATATTCTAACCCGCGCTAATCAAATTTCCTGCACTATATTATTCCATTCCACCTGTCCAAAATTGAGCAATAACAATGAAAAATCATTACCCAGTTACATATGTACGTAGATTATATTGAAAGGGTTATGGGGTTGTATATACCATATATGTAAGTGTTGTTGTAGTCGAAATATTATGAACACCCGCGAACATTTTATGATTATAAATTTTTATGTTGATGACGCTTTTTATGTTTTATGCTAAATAAAATTTTTTGACATAAATTACTGCCTGATGAAGAACGTATACCTATGTACCTATAGTCGTACGTATGAGGAAACGGTTTTCAAAAATTGTTCAGTATATATCTTCCATTTTTCTGTATTTGAATAGAAAACAAAAACTCAAATGACAGGTGATTTTCCGATTTTACCCATTAATTTACTCGCCTTCTATACACACACACACATATGTATAGTACACATATTGATTAGATTTTCCGGTATAGATACCAATTTGTCACCAAACGACTATATGTGTATATACATGTGTGAGCTATGTGGCCGCACAATCAATCTGGATCTAAAGAGTTTTTGTGTTCAGATGTTACATCACATATATATGTGTACGTAAAACAAACGACTTAGGAAATCTTATCAATCGACTAATTAACCGGAAGTGTTTCTTGTGCGTGTGTGTTTCTTTGAGAAATTTATGAATTTCTCACCATATTCGACTCCATACATAGGAGGACCGATAACAAAACAATATATATACGATATCGTCTTGAGACGACGGTGTTACAATGTATATACATTGTGTGTATGTCAAGAAAACGAAACAAAACAAAATCTCTACCTTCGATATATGTCAAAACTGTTCGATCGGTGAATATATATAAGATGATTATACGTGTCTTGTAAACAGACTTAAATTGGTTCGTGATCTGAGCCAATTATATCGATTCGAGATACGCATACAGAGGCGATAATGAAGAGGTGTCAAAATATTTGGATGCAACTCATAATCGGACTAATTGAATAGATTTTTGACGGATTATGACAGGTAGAGGAATTTCGGTCTTATTCATGTGTTGGCCAATACCCAAATTATCGGATCGGATCATTTTTTTATACCTGCCTTATTTTGTACGAGTTTTCGTCCCTTTTTATTCCTCGATTGGCAAAAACAAAAAAAGAAACGAAGTGAAAATGAAAATTTTGTTTTGAACCCCCCGCGATTAATTAGGCCAAATCATTACCAGATGTTGTTTCGTATATGTACGAGTACACAAACAGTTTTATGGTAGCAACATAACAATTACATGGCATAGGACATAAATATATAGCATAGTCGTGTGTGTATATATATATATAGGGACGAAGTCACGGTGAATATGTGTGTACATAAATGAAACAAATTTTTCCTCCGACTAGAGAGATTTGATAATGAATAGATGAATGCAAAAAAAAAATAATTTTCTTCCTCTCGGAAAAATCATTTTCATTTTTGCATATCACATTAAACTGCATCCATGTGTGTTTGGATGGGGGGATACAACAAATTTTCCAAAAAATGCTTAGAAAATTTTTCAAAATGTTCGGTTGTGTGTGTATGTGTGTGTGTCGAGACACCGGATATAAAAGGAAAATGAATTGGAAATAATCATCGTCAGACGCAATGAGTTTTTGTATCATTTATGTGTGTATATATGGTCCAGGGGGGTGAATTTTTGATTTGTTTTTTGAAAACGAGAATATTAAATTTCTAGTTGTGATGTACCTAGGACGATTGAAATGTGAGTCCAACTTTAAAAATTTATTATAGATTTACTTATGGTTGATGTAAACATTAATGTGGTATTGAACTAGATTGAGTATATAGCATCAGTTTAATGACCTCCTATTGCGAACTGGATAGAAGTACCAGGTCTCCAGTACCAGGCACAAACCTCAGCAGCCGAGATTTTTGACTTTATAAATCACCCTATACATGGCTAGCTGGAAAATTGGACAAGTTTAGACAAATAGAGGATGACATCTATCACTAATGCTAATTGTGCTACAGTTGAAGAACGAACAAACAGGATGATGGTCGTCAAAGCCATAACCTGGTTCAGTACCAATAAAGTTTAATACAGAAGATGGACTAATGTTGTTAAATTGTCATCGCAGCTGTTGTATGATAAGATATGATTGGTTGGTTTTATATCTTACCAAGCCTTTTCCAGTAAAGCCAAGCCTTTCTTCATGTTACAAATTTCTTGCCAATAACTAGACAGATTGTATCGAATGAATTGATCCCTTCTTGTCGACAGAAGTCCTATACTTTGCTAATATCGTCAAAGTATATGCCCGAGTTGTTCCAGGTGGTGACCGTGAGGGGTAACAATTCTGATACTTTAGACCATAGGTTACCAGATACTCAGCTGATTATACTCAGTAAAAGACAGGTGTGTTGAATTACTCGCTTTATAGTGGAAGATTGACTCCCTGTTTGTTTTGCCTTTCGACTGAGTTGTGACTTTCGCTGTGGTTTTATGTGTGACTACTCTGGTCTGTCCTTACCTTTATATTTCGTCTTGCTTGTTGCCACGTAGGACGGTGTTGTAGGCGATGTTTGGAAACCCACTTTTGCCAAAATATAGCATGCATATTTTGAATTAGTTTCCATCTGGACAGGATATTTCCATGTTGAGTTAGCTGCTCCTTTTCTGATGGCGCAAGTAAGACATATATCCAATCAGGAAGTGCCCTGGTGTGATTACGTCTATTGATTCAGGATTCTCATTTATAGGACAAAGCAGTCTTGAATTCAAGCAGGCTTTTATTTCGTTCAATAAAGTTGTTATTTCAGCAAAGGACAGCTTGGTGTCGCCTTCACCCGGGTTCCCACAGTCCACCAAAATGGGGTGATGCTGGTGGAATGAAATGCCACGTAACTGGTTGAAGTAACTTCTACGTTCAACGTTGTATCCTCAACAACTTTAATATACGTTCTATTAGAGACTTGCCCTCTAAAACCGTTCAAACCGTACTCAAACTGGCTCAGCTCTAGGATTACCTAATAACTTATAAACTTCACTACAGTGGGAACTTATACAGCTTAGTCAGTCACTAAGCGTTTTTTTGATTATCTCTTATCGTTCAAGTCCATGCACCTCCAGGTTACAACAACGACTTGTCCAAATCTGCTATTATAGAAACATGTATGCATTAAGAGGCATTTACACAAATACTTTTTGCCAAATACCCAGAGTTAAAATCCTATAATTTTTACATTTTGTTGTGTATGACGGCCGATTATATCCTGACCATACCAAGTAGTCATGATAATAGATCGTGTTCGATTCTTATGCATGTAATCGTGGATTGCCTACCTTCAGCATATAGATTGGACACAACACTTACACTACATACTCTCTGAATACTTTTCTATGACTGCTGAAATTATACAGCCAGTTATAGTTCCAAATCGGTTAAACTGATAAAGTGCACAACTATGACTTCCTGGTGGAATGAAGACGTCATGAACCGAACAATTGTTTAGTCAATACTATAGGTTGGTAGAGTTATGCAATGTGCAGATGGTATGCCTTCAAAGACCATTAAATCGATTGGCCCCATTTGGTCGACCATTGGCTAAATTAATACTTTTAAAATGAAACCAGCCGTTCTATTTTGAATCTCCCAAGTCTACTCTTGTTGTGAAATGTTTGTATAATTTACAGCCCCATAGCTGAATAAGCTCCAGACTGACTCTTCCTATATGAGCCAGTATACCTTTTGACTTTTATTTTGAGCATTTTGAGACGCCTTTGTTTTTGTGAGGTGGTTTATATCTTCATTGAGATCGTCCCATCTCAGCTTTTATATTGCTCCAGTCTGAATACAGTGTTAATAAAAAAAATTAGCTTTTACAACCTTTTCTTATGAAGTTCTCTCATAATCGCCAGTAAGTGCTGGAAGGCGTATGTTTATATCTGGGACTCTTCTTTTCGCTTATTTGTTTTAGGTTACTCTTCCAATTCTGATAATTTGACAGGCCGAATATTCTTCAGATAAATTTTTGCCACAACGTCGGTTAACCGCCAAACAATTTCCATAGCTCTTTTTGATCTATCACTGATTTGATGTAGCCTCCGACATTGCATCCTCTTAAGTTTGCAGGATCTTCTAGTTTGCCTTAACATATTTAGGACGTATATCCTAATTAGCTAGACATACTTGGAAAACTGGCTTTCCTGCAGCTCCATCTTGGACGAGGTACAGGTCTATAGGCATTTGTAGTAGGTCTGCCATAATGTTCTCTTTTGCACAGATTTGATGTAACCCTCTACCCATAACCTTAGATGGGCGATTATTTTCCATACGTCGTTATTTAACGAAACCTCAATTTTAGGAAAACATTCACTTTTCCTCTTTCGACTCCTTCTTGATTCCACCTCGTTTCTTGGTCTAGTCTTTCTTCATCGGTACCTCATTTTGGTTCTGACAGGAACCTCATTTTGGTTCTGAATGACATACACCATGTTGCGTCTATTATAGCATCAGTCTTTGATAAAATACTTCAGTTTGATTTACATCTTGATTAAAACCTTCAACGGGTGATAAGATTCACTACAATACGTCCAGTCAACTAAATCCAGACACACTAATTTAAAAGCAATATAAAGTGGGTACTTCCAAGTTCTCACAAGATTGGTACTATATAACACTAATATGCAATAATTTATTTTTTATTTACAGGTCCAACCGGCGGCCAACACTTCCGTGCCATGGGAATTGGCCAGCGACCATTTTTAGAAACACCATTTTCAAATCACCTAAGAGAATTAGACTTTACGGGTAGCAGTAGACCGCGAAAATCTACTCCAATATCCGCCTCATCGTCATCCTCGTCAATAAATGCTGGCGGTGGTATTGGTGGCGGCGGCGGCGGAGGCGGTGGCGGTACCGTTGGCGGCATAACCGGAGAAAGTAGCGGTGCTAATAATCTATCCAGTTTATTGTCAAGTACACCATCGCTAGCCAATTCGAATGGAAATAATTCCGATTGTCAAGATTATAAACCAAATGCACCACAAATACATGGTAAGTGTAATCTCTTTCTTGTTTATAATATATATTAAGATACATCTCGTCTTTAAGATGCAGATCTGCACAAACACAAAACTCAATTAAAATTTGTAATCTTGTGCTTCAACAACAAAACGTTATCATAAAGAATTTTCAATTTAAGAAATGATAATTTAAAAAAATTATAAAATTGTTGTTGCATCTAAAGTATATAAGATGCGCGATCTTTATATATATCTTCTGATGTACCACGAACACGAGGCGCGCTATATGATTTAGATGTCGTTAGGGCGTTAAAGAGGCAAAAGTAAATTTGAATAAATCGGTGCACAAGATTAAATAAATAAGACAGTAAAATAGATAAATGGGATAAGAGATGATCTGATACTCGTATATATACAATGATCATTGTTTTGTACACCTTTTTCGATTTTATACCAAAGCTCAACTCTCTTATAAATATAAATTATTGCCGTGAAATCATCATAACCTATAATCATTCATACAACGAAAAATGTAATTCAAGAATTGTATTTATTTCGAAAGAAGGTTGTAAGATTATTTCAATACTGGCTACCTGCACTTTTACATAATGTTGCTTTATACAGTATATTCTTCTTCTTCTTAACGGAGATCAGATGATTTATATATAGATCTGATTCTTTAGGGTACTTATATAGACACACTGTATATAATCGAAATCAATATTGTAGTTTGCGATCGTCGATCGCAATATTTATGCACTGTATATGATCGCGATCTCCGCCGCATAATTATATCCTAATTTGTTATGAGATAATATACATATATATATGGTATATTTGTGTAACAAATGATCGCGATCGCGATTTTAGTGTGGTGATCGTGCGATCACGAGGTGAATGGACCAATTATATCCCACCAAAAACCATCTTGTTTTGTTATAACCACAGCTCCCGATTTAAATATATTGGTTATATTTTGGTCTCGTCTGTGGCATTATAAAAATTTGTTGTTGTCAACATCGATCAATCGATCAATATATTAATGTATTATATATGTTGATTAAATGAGACATTTTCCACCTAATATCATGTTACATTTATAGATACATATATAGAAGTGTGTGATGAAATCTTGACTTGCATCCAATCGTGTAATTTGATGATTATATATATACATTGAAATTAATCCGAATGTCGATCGCATATATATGCGATCGCGGGAATCGAAATGATCTGTCATCGTATATAGGCCGGAAATTCTTATTTTTCTCACACAGCGAATCGATTAGACGAATTTTAAGCCCTATATGATCTTTGATCACAGATCTTGTCGATTTAAGACGCTATAATTGCGCGATCGCACAAATACGCTCAAAATTATTCTTGCGTTAAATAAATATTATGAAAAACAAAAACATAAATTTACAACGATCAAAATGGTTGTTATTTATTTATTATTACGATTATTATTGCTATCATTATTATTACAATTATTATTATTAACAATAACACAAAAAAATGTAATCAATAAAATCAATTTGATCGACCGTGTATCGATTATCTATAGAGCTTTAATATCCGGTGAGTTGAAAATTGAAAAATTATTTACATTCATTTGTTTGTAGTTATTCTGGAAAAATGTTTCTCGTGTTTTTCTTCTTCGCCACGTATTCTTACATGCGCAATCGATCAACACGATCGTGCAATATGGAATATTCGAACAACATACATATAAAGATCACTCGGACGATCACTTCGCACTGCGTATTGTGACACACAAAGAAGGATTTATAACACAAGCGATCGTTCGACCGGGGTTGCGTTAAAAATTTGTTTTTTATTTTCTAATACGTTTTTGGGAAAAACCCTCATCTATCGTACATCTGTATATAGTCACACTTGTACACTTAAAATTTTATAAAATTACGAATTAAATATTCAAATCAAGTATATCGATTTATTATTTTTATTGTTTTTATTTTGGTTTGACTTTTAAAATTATAAATAAATAAATAGTGTCTTAAATAAATTGTTGTCCGCAAACAGACAAAATTTAATGCTAACACAATGTATAGTATAAAAACAACATAATTTCTTTTGTTTTTTGTACGTTTTTAACAAGAAAACGAGATGAATGGGTGCGGTGTGCGACTAAGCCGCTGAATATAGAGTTTGATAGAAATTGATGACGGTGTCGTTAAATTTTTTGGTCAGTTAACTGTGATCTCATCTTCGTTGCGATAAGCAAAAATTTTAAAAATTTAAATAAGGTTTGAACGAGGTTTGATACTAGTTTGAAACACATCAAGTTTATTTGAATCCAGATGGAATAAATAATGACATTATATGCAATATATTCGAAATATAAATTATGATTTTTTCTTCAAATAAGTATGTAGCCTAGATTGATATTAATCAAACTAGTTTGAAATCTTTTTCAAAAATTTAGAACAAGATTTAAAATATTTCTGAAATTAGAATATTTCTGAAAGGTGTTGTGATTAGCAAAAACTGTATTTTTAAATTTTGAAATGGTTTGAACGAGATTTGATGCTTGTTTGAAACAAATCAAGTGTATTTCAGTCCAGGTCAATCAAATAATTACGTTATTTTATATGCAATATATTCGAAATATAAATTATAACTTGTTCATCAATTATATACAATATATGTATAACCGAGTTTGATAATGATAAAACTAGTTTGAAAGTGATTTGAAACGTTTTTCAAAGTTTTAGGATTTGATTTAAAATATATCTGATTGAATTGGGAAACTTCCTTTATGCAAATATTCGAAATAAAAATTATGAGTATATAAAATAGTTTGATAATAATCAAACTAGTTTCAAAATAATTTGAAATCGATTTTAAAAGTTTTACGATACGATATAAAATATATCTGATTGAATAAACAAAACTATCTGGGATGAGATTGGAAACCATTGGATTTTTTAAATTTTGAAATGGTATGATCGAAATTTGATACTAGTTTGAAACAAATCAAGTTTATTTGAGTCCAGATCGAACAAATAATAACGTTATGTTATATACAGTATATTCGATTTAACAACTATGAGTTGTTATCTAATATATACAATATACAGTCCAGTTTGATATTAATCAAACTAGTTTGAAAGTGATTGGAAATCGTTTTTAATAGTTTAGAACAGGATTGTAAATATATCTGATCGAATTTGGAAACTATCGGTGTTGTGATTAGAAAAAACTGTATTTTGTAATATTGAAATAGCTTGAACAAGATTTGATACTACTTTGAAACACATCAAGTTTATTTGAATCCAGATCATCCAATAATGACATTATATGCAATCTATTTGAAATAAATTATGCTTTTTCATCAAACATATACATACATCAATAACCGAGTTTGATATTAACCAAACTAGTTTTCAAACTAGTAGTTTGAAATTCTTTTCAAAGTTTTAGGACATCACGTTTCGTTGTATCCAGGTCGTTAATGACATTATATGCAGTGTATTTGAAATACAGATAATGAGTTCTTCATCAAATATATACAGTATGAAGCATAGTTTGATATGAATTAATAGTTATAAGTTGATATGATATGATATGATATATGTGATATTTGATATGAATTAATTGTTATTTTCAAATGAGTTGGATGAGATTTGATACTAGTTTCAAACAAATGAAGTTTATTTGAATCCAGATGGAATAATGACATTATATGCAATATATTTGAAATATAGACTGTAAGTTATCAAATGTCAACAATATATTACTGAGTTTGATATAAATCAAACTAACTTGAAATTTTTATTAAAAGTTTTAGGATAGAATTAAAAATATCTCATCAAATTGACAAACCATCTATGTTGTGATTAGCAAAAACTGTATTTTAAAATTTTGAAATGGTTTAAACGTGGTTTGATACTAGTTTGAAACATATCAATTTTAATTAAATCAAATCGATCAAATACTGGCATTATATACAATAAATTTGAAAAATAGATTGAGTTTTCTATTAAATGTTTGCAATATATAGCCAAGTTTGATAATAATCAAACTAGTTTGAAATATTTTTAAAAGTTTTAGGAAAGGATTTAAAATTTATTTGATCGAATTGAATAACCATCTATTTTCTGATTAGAAAAAAATGTATTTTAAAATATTACAATAGTTTGAACGAGATTTGATACTAGTTTGAAACAAATCATATTTATGTGAATCCAGATTGATTGAATAATTGCATTATATGCAATATATTTAAAATCTATATTAAGAGTTTTTGATCATATATAATATATAGCCGAGTTTGATTATAATCTAACTAGTTTGAAATAGTTTGAAATCGTTTTTCGAAGTTTTAGGACAGGATTTTAAACTTATTTGATCGAATTGGAAAACAATCGGTGTTGTGGTTAGTATAAACTCTATATTTGATACTGTTTGGAAGTATTTCAGGTATAGTTTGAAATGTTTTACAAAAAATTCGATGAAAGTATTTAATTCAGAGCACGAATTAAAAATATATCGAATTGGAAAAGCATCAAACTGATTTAAATATAGTTAATATTAAATGTTATAATTTTAAAACAAGTTTGATTGTTAAATCATACGTACTTGACTTGAGTTTGAAAAAGCTTTGAATATAAAAAAATATTGGTATGTCTAAATAACGAATACTAATCGTTCGATAGAGTTTTCGGGTCATAACCAACGTATAATATTGTTGGTTTGTAACGAATCAAACTATAATTGAAAGTAGGAAGCACATGAGAATGGCTTTATTTGAAGTAAATCATTGTGCAAAAGGTCATTTAATCATTCTTTCGTAGATAACGAAAACTCCATGACTTGTTTTATAGTTTTTTGGTGAGCGTCCACTCCTAAAGTCTTAAGCGACCTGACAGATCTTAGTGATTATTCAAATGGAAAGTGAGGGAAGTTTTCATCTTATGTGGTATGGCTACGGGTCAAAATGTGTTTATGCCAGGCCTACAGAACAACCACCGTAACCTAACTCAAATCTGATGTATTATTGGGAAATAGCTCATATTGGGAAGTCAGTCGAGAAGATAAAGATCTACAAGGCGATTAAGTTGAAGTTAAAACTGTACCAATTGATTCAGTTGTTTCTATTGCACAGTTGTATTCCTTTGTATGGTGCCCCTTGAAGTAATACTGCTTATTCTCTCTTTCCCTCTCTCTTTCACTTTTTCTCTTGTTTTAATTCTTCAGCACATTGGTTGTCTTTTATATGTGACACATTTGATAGTGGCAAAATGGCAAGACTAGTCACACTTTCAACATTTTGAAATCGCCCAATTTGCATATTGCGAATAGTTTTAGTCAAGTTAACTAGTCGGATGACATCGACTTTCAACTCTTGCAATGATTATGTAACCTTTTGTTTCGTGTATGTGATTGTCATCATATCTCAACTTAAACGTCGGGCATAATTTTTTCGTTCGATAGTGGCTGGTCTTCGCAATGCCAACATTAGCAAGATTCGTTCATTATTATTCATCCACTCCTGAAGTTGCTATTTCGAACTGTGTTTACTTTAACAATATCAATCTTGCACATTAAGACTCATTTTTCTCGTTTAGTATTTTTAATATTAGGATCAAAAGACTTAGGGAGTCACAGCCCAGCTATAAGCTTTTCTTTAAGAGGATTCTGCCTCTTCTCTAGGATATGTATCAGCTCTTTATAATGTTCTTGATCATGGAGTGAGAATTTGCTGCTAAGTAAGAATTCTTCTGCTGTTCTTGAACATCTAATTTCTGTAACGTCCTTGCCTCCTCCACCTCCAGGTCCGTTTTCAAGCATGTTTCTCTCTCGACCACTTGACTAGTATTTAGTGTGTGATTATTAATAAGAATTATTATAATAAGAATTCTTCTGCTCCTGCTGTTCCTCAAATTTCTGTAACCTTCATGTCTTTTCCACCTCCAGGTCTGTTTCCAAGCCTGGTTCTCTCTGACCACTTGACTACTATTTAGTGTGTGATTATTAATAAGAATTATTATAATAATAATACTTCTGCTGATCTGGCTCCTCAAATTTCTGAAACCTTCTTGCCTCTTCCACCTCCAGGCTAGAAAATGGCCTGGTTCTCCTTCAACCACTTGACTACTATTTAGTGTGTGCGTGTATATTATTTAATAGGCATATTCGTTACAATATACAAAGGCAGAGTCACACCCTATATAAATATTGTTCGTTCGACATCTTAGTTATTTTCTAATTAATTCTTAGATACAAATTAATTATAAATTAATTTGTCGTATATATAGTTGATTTATTAAATAAATAATCAAAAACTTTAACTCTTTCATATTTTCTTTTGACAATAATAAAAAAAAAATAAAAGAAAATATTTTTTATAATTAATCGAAATATTTTTCGATTTGAGACGAGCAAATTCTTATACATATTCAGCGTGTCGTGCGAGGGATGTTGGAGGGTGGAAAATTATTTTGTTTTTCGTTTATTGAGTCGTGTGCCCTTTATTATTCAAATTATTATTATTTTTTTATTAATGGAAAGTCTTGTTTTTCATTATATTCATGCGATGATGATGATGATGTTCACATTGTCATTTCAATGTGTACGAATATATCGGAAAAATTGTTTACGTTTTTCCACTTATTGGAAATTATTATTTTTTGTGTACTTGCTTCTGACATATTTTAAGAATTAATTAATCAAACAACACACAAAATCGAGGCTGAAAATGCCGAAAGAAAAGTGAAAATGATTTTTTTTATTATTTTCAAATTAGACTTTTGACAATATTTAATTAAACGAAATTTTGGCGAGAGAAAGAGATGAGTATATGATGGATTAATAACTTTTGAAGGTGCGATCGGATATAAAGGAAAAACACTTAGCTGGTTTTGAAATGTTTTGTTTTTGTCTTCCCATGGAACGATTTAATAAAACATAACAACACCAATTTTGATAAATTAGAGCTACAAGAAACGTGTTGGTAACGTACAAAATTATCGATAATCGCTGGTATAAAAACGGAATGTACGATAAGATACCGACAGGTGAATTTGAAACTGTTTTATAACCCTTAACTGACCTGCTGGACATTGATGAACTACCCACCGAATACGTCTTTATACACCAGCTTCGGAATTATAATTCTGCTTCCAAGATAAATTTGCCAAAGAGAAACTGCTCTTTGGCACTTGACTCGTGTTCTGCAGATTCCCAACCTAGGTTTTCCGTCTAGAAGCTAATTAAATCTATCGACCAATGGGGAGATCAAACTTTAACATTGTTTTAGACCTAGAACGTTGTGACAGTATGTGATTCGACGACTCTAGCCACACATGCCATTTGCACAGTATACCATACCATAAACCATAGTTCCAATATGAGTCTTCCTCGGCTCTGCCTATCCCAATCAAGGAATATAGTCGGAAGACATACAAGTCTGTATAGTCTATTCAATTACCTGTATTCAGTATTCTTCTGATGGCATCTACAAACAATTGTGGTAACAGCACTAACAATACATGGACATGTTCGCATAGATCCACTTATACCAATTAACACCTCGTTGCTTGGCCTAGATATTTGACATTTTTATATTGTCGGTCTTTGAATCCTAAGCAGCTGTTTCATGGTTTCATGTATCAGAACTGATGGACCATATCATCTATTTAATTCTAGACAAGACATGTTGTGTCAAAACCTCTAATGGCATTATCGAAGGTAAGCTTACTCCCTTTTCTTCTTGCAGTCCTTTTCTTCTTGCAGTTTACTTTAAGTCGTTATTGGCTTCCCCAGAAGACACTGAATTCTTCTGGTAAGAAAGTAGTCAATATTACCGACCAACTCGTATAAACCTCTTACCACTAAATCTCTTCCAGAACAGCAACTAAATCCATACAGGCAAAGTGTGACATGAAAAAATAGTATAGATCAGCGAGCTCACTAATATAGCTGTACCCGGGTTGCGTTATTACCAATTTTCCATCTGTATTGGTAAGTCGCTTATTAGATTGCCAGTTACTCATGGGCTCTGTATAAGTGCCATACTAAGAGGACACTTTACACTTTATATAGGTTCAAGTTTTCTGTATTCCAACTATTGTGGGCTCTTTATTGTCCCGACCTCATCGCCTCCTCCTCTTCATTAACGGGCCAGAGTTCTTTCGATATAGCTTAATGTTTTACTGTCTTTCCGGCCAATCAAGATAATTCTTTGCATGCCAGTTTATTTTTAGGAGTATCCTAACAGATCTTTTCTCCACCACCCACCGGCGTATAAGGATATTTTTGCTTCCTTCTTTACATGTCCAATCGTTTTGCCCGAATTATTCTTTTTAGGGCGAAGTATTTGGCCGCGTTTGCGTATTTGAGATTTACTACCGGACTGTTTTCAAATAGCCACAAACTCATATAATATTGCAATCGAACCTTATCAACCCTGACAAAGGTAAAATCTCAATTGTCGACTGGTTTTTGGAGAAATATACTATTATGATGATGGTTGAGTCGATTGAAGGCAAGGTTGACTTCACCCTGTTGGTTTAGTCGTAAACCGTAAAGAGGTAATGAGCCCTTACTGTCTATATGGTTGCAATTTTCCGAATACCAATGCGTGGTTTTGCCTCTTGTTCAATGTAAGTCCGGAGTTTTCTTCCGAAGTTATGTTGCTCACCTTGATCAGTCACGATATCGACTTAATCTGTGTACACAGTCCGCGATGTCTTTATATGCTCACATTGATAAAGAAATTTTTATATTTGAAATTTTGAGCTTTTAATAAGTACCACGAACTCTAGGTTGCGAGATATTGAGTGTTGTGTTAGGAGCCCGCGTTGATATTTTTAGGGCTACGTATAGAATGTGTCATGTTAGTCCTGGATAAGGCTAAATAACTTTCGTAAAAGGCTTCTGGTCGATGATGTTCCGACCCTTCAGAAGCCACTTTTCTAACAATTAGGAAGGGAAAACTTTTGATTATAATAAATCGTGGTATTGGGACTGACTTTATGTCTTCGATAATTCCCACTGAGTCTTCCACCTTCAGGAGAGATCTTGATGATTCACTAGCAGTTTATAATTTGGTGATCGAGCTATCAATTACGAAATAATTTGTGTTACTAAAATCATTGAAACATTGATCGATAGCTGTGAAATTGGCGAAAGGTTTACATATATAATATAAGGGGAATGTTTTTTTTGGTGGCCGCTACCTCACACTAAAGTCGGTGACGGTCCATTTTGATACCGATATATGTATGGCTATACGTCCGATTTACGAATAACCATCTGCGCATTGCATAGCTCCATGTCAGCCCATAGTACTGACATGGACGATGGGACAGGCCATGGATTCTAAACTCAACAGGGGATCCAGATGTGTTCATTCCCACCACCGATCGCACCACCCAAGCGATCCATGGTGAAAAACCCCTTTTTGCATCCTGCCCCTATCGGGATTCGAACCCGGTATCTCCCACTCCAACTGCGTTACCTGGGTAACGAATCCTCGGTTACGAATCGTATATATGGATAGATGCGGGGTTTTCGTTGAATGGAGCTTGCGGTGATGGTTGAAGATAGTTCACTAGTCGTAGCTAGTATACCGTTCTGCCACCGATAAACTGGCAGGACCATACGCAATGTTAAAAAGAGGAAGATAAAAGCTTACTTCGATCTCACGAATGCTCCATCTGATATCAATTCATACTACAACAAGAACAGAATACACAAGACTTCCAAGTTTCGAATGTACACATATTCTAATCTTTAAGACGCTATAGCTCAAACACCATATAGTATTGTCTGGTCATCGAGGCACCATACCACACACATTCTTGTTTGCTTATCACATTAATAAGAGAATTGTTATAGCCCACAAATTCACACTCACTAGCAAGTGTACATTGTGCAACACCCATACAACATCCACTTTGTATCAAACAATAAGAATTTGGGCGCCAGTTGATACATCGACACACAATAAGAAAAAACTTTCAAATAACTTACATATTTCATCTCGTTCAACTTCTCCCGCGCATTCGCACACAATTTTTGTCTCAATTAAATTTCTCAGAAGACATATTTACATAGGCCACTAATTCTCAAGGTTACCACCACCGATACAACATACATACTTAAAATACGGAAATAACATTTTTTTTTTTGGTTCGCGTATCTTCCTCATTCCTTTATAACGACTTTATGTGATGCTGCGCGTGTGGGGCAAAACAAAGGTTTACGCACAACGGACATTTGAGTAATCAATCAAGGATCTCTATATATAGACATTAGACCAAGATGTAGTCCTAATGATTTTATAATCATTGGGTCGTAATTATCCTTTTTGGTATATAGGACCATTGTGTGCGGTCGAATTCGCATTTGTCACTTTCATTCGTTATATGGTTTGAGTTTTCGATACGCGATCATTATACAATTCTCGACGATCTTCAAAATGATCTTAATAGAGTTGTTATACAGTGTTGTTTGGTGGCACTCAAATTAGTAAATATTATTGTTCAATGTATAACAACAACCATATACTAACAAAATAACTTAAGAATTTCCGGTGTTTTCTTAACATTTTGTTTTGTGCTGAGAGTGTGTGTGTTTATGATCAAAAGAAGTTAGTTGATCGTGCTGATTTGTCATGATCGTTTTGTTTCGTTGTTGTTGTTGTTTTTTATCGTATATATTTTAATGTTATTTTAATTCTTAAAAATGATCTTTCGGTGTTTGTACACAAGACTTGTTATTTATTCTATTGTCTGAATTAAGATACTGTGCGGGGTTACCTATATGGAGAACCGTGGATGAAACAGGTGACAATTAATTAATATTAAATAATTTGCAGAGATCGTTCAGCGTTCTCTTTATTTATGTATTCCCAGATCGTGAGATCTGTTGTATTTGAAACTCCGTAAAACTTCGTGAAAGTATTTAGGTTAGGTGTGAATGGTGGTGGAATGGTATGAATGAAGTTATGAATGCAGAAAGTAATAAAATTGTGAATGACTGGCTTAAGGTCGAACATATATACATAAATTTCAGAGAAACTGCGATTAGGTAATGTTATGCTCTATGACTAGTCATGTTGATGAGATACGGCTACATAGAATATGCCTTGGAAACCGGGTAATACTTTCAGCTGTATAATTTCAGATAGCTCTCTCTATAATATTCTCTCTTCCCAAATACATATATACTGATCTGATGTTAGGCATTGAGGTACATTATAAAGGGTGATTTTTTAAGAGCTTGAGAACTTTTTTTTAAAAAAAAACGCATAAAATTTGCAAAATCTCATCGGTTCTTTATTTGAAACGTTAGATTGGTCCATGACATTTACTTTTTGAAGATAATTTCATTTAAATGTTGACCGCGGCTGCGTCTTAGGTGGTCCATTCGGAAAGTCCAATTTTGGGCAACTTTTTCGAGCATTTCGGCCGGAATAGCCCGAATTTCTTCGGAAATGTTGTCTTCCAAAACTGGAATAGTTGCTGGCTTATTTTTGTAGACTTTAGACTTGACGTAGCCCCACAAAAAATAGTCTAAAAGCGTCAAATCGCATGATCTTGGTGGCCAACTTACCGGGCCATTTCTTGAGATGAATTGTTCTCCGAAGTTTTCCCTCAAAATGGCCATAGAATCGCGAGCTGTGTGGCATGTAGCGCCATCTTGTTGAAACCACATGTCAACTAAGTTCAGTTCTTCCATTTTTGGCAACAAACAGTTTGTTAGCATCGAACGATAGCGATCGCCATTCACCGTAACGTTGCGTCCAACAGCATCTTTGAAAAAATACGGTCCAATGATTCCACCAGCGTACAAACCACACCAAACAGTGCATTTTTCGGGATGCATGGGCAGTTCTTGAACGGCTTCTGGTTGCTCTTCACTCCAAATGCGGCAATTTTGCTTATTTACGTAGCCATTCAACCAGAAATGAGCCTCATCGCTGAACAAAATTTGTCGATAAAAAAGCGGATTTTCTGCCAACTTTTCTAGGGCTCATTCACTGAAAATTCGACGTTGTGGCAGATCGTTCGGCTTCAGTTATGAAATGTCAAAGCATACTGAGCATCTTTCTCTTTGACACCTTGTCTGAAATCCCGCGTGATCTGTCAAATACTAATGCATGAAAATCCTAACCACAAAAAAATCACCCTATATAATAAATACATGAGGTATTTTAATAGCAAGGAAATCCATGTTCTATTACAATGAAGCTTGACAAGGTCGCGATGCCCTATATGGTGTGTATCGGATAGATGCTTAAAGAATGGATACTCAGATGTTCATGGTCTTGCCTAGACATGATCCTAGTATGTTTTACCTTTGATTGGTTGGTTGTATCTTTTGATTAGTTAGTTGTATTTTTCTCTCATTACTCACGAGAATAGTGTGAGAGCGGATATCAAGGTTCTCTTTGCCGCTAGCAATCGTTATTTCCGTCTACGTCCACTTCTGAAATCAAAATATCTTGAAAATGCGGGTAATCTAAAATTGGTAGAGTGTTGATCAGACGCCTTTTCATATATGGATGGGAGAGTTTTACCTCGATAGACGAGTACGAGAGAAGGTTTCTAGCCTTCGAGAGACGTTGATGGCGAATACCGAGTTCTCCTAAGTCACAAGATCAGAAATTAAATGGGAATTCTTGATCTCGTGCATGAAGTGACAGAAAATACGTTCTACTTGCTCATCCAGACGGAATGATACATCGATTTTGAAAGGTACACTCACGTTCCAGTAAGCGAAGAGATCGATATTTGCGACGATAGCTCCAAGGTATAGTGATCGATCTAAGGCATCTTATAATTGTTCATAACAACATGTTCGAAAGCTGGCTCGTGATCGAAACCGATGGAGTCAGATTGTTGAGATCAACAATGGTCAAAAAACCATTTAAACCAATGTTTTGATTCAGCGAAGAACTAATTTGGTACTCGCTTTTAATCCCCGAAAGTCTTCATATTTTGCTGCAGCGGGCTTCATGATTTCACGATATGACGTCCACAACCCCAATAGCACTGCTGGTAGTAAACATATCTCGTATCTTCTTTCATGACACAATATTGCAGACTTGACTGTCACAGTAGATGGTCTAAATTGTTATGGGCCTCGACAATGTGGGTCTCCTATTAGGATGCTTTACGATGTATCTACGAAACTCGATGATATCTCGGCCAGAACTTTAACTATACCACAGGATTGAAACTGATCCCTGATATTATATGGATACCATTGATTTGAAGACACGGTATTCTGAATACTGTCAAAATCAATGCAATCACGACAGTTAAATCCAGCGCTGTTACATAAGTTTTGAGGTCACGGAGGATTGATCTGTACTGCCATTAATTTCTCAGACTCTTCTTGGGTCGTTGAGATCAAATCTTAAAGAATGTTTTATTGATACATTTTGGGAAGAAGAATCTGTATGCAATATACAGTATTAACAATACAAACTTTGATGACAATGAGGCTTCAATAAACAGTTCCTTTTCAGCAAAATGATCGAGTCCCAATTAAACTGGGCTCCAATGTTCGAGTAAATGAGGGTTTTTATAAGCGATTGGAGGGTGCTGGACAACATGAAAATTCTTTGTATCAATTATCATTACGAACTTTATGTTAACCTAACAGAAGGCTGTGAATACAGTTATAAGGCTCTAATCTATATCTACATCGACGTGAAAATTATTTGAGACTACCGAGTGCACCACCCATACACCATGAACTGTCCATTTCATCCAGAGTGAACTGGTCGAGGATAGTTGTAGACTTGTACACATATGGTTTGAAAATAAGAGGACAGTAGGGAGTGTGAGTAATCTGTGACTGAACTGATTAATTATAGAAGCACTTGGCTTGTCTCTTTCTGATCTAGTCAGAATTATGGGTGTTATCATTGGCCACTGTCTTAACAGTCTTAACGTATGGCTACAAGTCAAATTTACGTAGAACAATCTGCACACTGCATAGCACCATGCCAGCCTTAAGTGCTAACATGGAAGATGGGTCGGCCTATAGATGCTGTACTCCAAATAGAGAACAGGTAGTCAAAGATATGCCCCTATCGGGATCGACATCCAGTATCTAACTGTCCTGCAAAGACAACAATAGGACAAATATCCCACAAATAATATTCAGTTTAGTTCACAGTGCTAGTAAATAGATGTCGCATCGAATCGTGAAAAAAAACTGTATTGTTACTCAAACTTAACGTTTCAAATAGATTTTTGCTCCTTGAACCGAAAATCGAATCACACATGATATAATCGCGCTAAAGGTGGTTTGAAAATAAGAGGACAGTAGGGAGTGTGATTCATCCTCGAGCAATGTGGCATCTTCTTAACTGAACTGATTAATCATAGAAGCACTTCGCTTGCCTCTTTCTGAGTTAGTCAAAATGATGGGTGTTATTATGTTAAATTATGTAATAAGTCCAATTTACGTAGAACCATCTGCACATTGTATACCACCATGCAAGCCTATAGTGCTAACATAGAAGATGGTTCGGCTTATGAATTCTGTAATTCAAATAGAGAATTCCGTACTCCAAATAGAGTTTGTTCTAATGTTGTCTTTGTCCTGCAAAGACAACATTAGAACAAACATCCCACAAATAATATTCAGTTTAGTTCACAGTGCTAGTAAATAGATGTCGCATTGATTCGCGATTAAAAAATGTTTTATAACTCAAATTTAACGTCTCAAATCGATTTTTGCTCCTTGACCCGAAAATCGAATCACACAATATGATATGATCGCGCCAAACTCTTTTACGATCAAGTTGCATTTTGCAAGCACAACCCCCCCACCAACCTCACATATATCGATATACATAACCCGCGTCAATCTGAATTATATACAAATCAATATCAAATTTATATCAATTGATCATGCGAGAAAATATTAAATATATATTATTTGAACCCTATGCAGCGCATTGTTTAAACGATCGATCGTATACGATCGTATGTCTATACCTACGATCGCCAGGGTTACAAACGCTATAACAAATAAATAGTGGAAAATTTGTAACAAATATGAATCGAATTACAGAATAATTATTATTCCTAATGTACAGCGATCGTATGTACATTATATACATACGATCGTATTTGATCGAGTTTTTGTAATCGACTTAGATAAGGTTTCTTTGTATATTATGGTATGAGTGAGACAAATCTTTGAAAATAATTTTAATATATATCTGCGGGTAGTTAGAGTGCTTCTGTATTTTATTTTTTGGAGGCAAATCTCGATACCTCATCATCGTCGACTCTACATATGTAATATTTACGGGATAATAATTATTATTTTAAGTGTTGTTGCTGTTATGTGTATACGATTTGGTCAATTAAATTTTTGTAAATCAATTTTTCGGCCAACATGGTTGAGGGGGGGTGGCCCAAAATTATTGTCATTATTGTACAAAATGTTCAATTATTGAACCACCAATTTATAAAGCGGATGTTGAATTATTTAGTTATTATTTTAGAAACAATTTGTAACCCTTTCGTGTCGAATGACAATACTATATAGACGCTACGCAATAATGGGTTTCACTATATGTATATACAAACGTGGACATATATGCATACACACATTTGGACAGTATTTATCTCGGCTGTAGATAAATATTTTCACAATATTTACGATTTTTTGGTGGAGACGCGAATTGGTGGGAGTTTATTTGGGGGGATGATATAATTGAACACACCAATAAAAATTATTATTTTCCTGTTTTAGAATTTATGGATTTTAATTGCAGACTAAATTGTTTATTATGCATTTTTTGCCTCTATATAACGACATATAACGAGCATACATATCCAACATGCTGTTTGGTAGGTAGTACTGCACACATGGGGCGAGGGAATGAAAAACTACCAAAATAGTGAAAACTAGTCAATTTTATTTTGGATAAATAATTAAAATATTTTTTTTTAAACTTTATGTTTGTGTCATGATTTTGATTTGGAACAAATATAGAAAAAGCTGATGTCCATTGAATTTTTTATGTTGTTTGGCGGTTAAGCATATAATTATGTACCATAGTTATCGTGTGATTTAGGATCGACCGTTCAAATATTCAATTTATGATATTTGAGTGCGAAACCAAAAGTTAATTATCATAATTTGAATATAATTGGGCTCCACAACGTCGCCTGGACCCATGAGCGACAAACTTAGATCACTTTAACATAAGTTATCGTTTAAATAGCTCACAATGAATCAAAACGAACAGAAAGAAGTCACAGGAAGCCAAGTCGAGCCGGTTGAGTAATGGTACAGTACTTACAAGTTGTAGGCGGCTAGATGGCAGATAAAGTTGAGATGACACACATTCACCCACCGCGCCAAGCAACATTGCTGAGGTTAGTCCAAATTAGGGTGATCGCAATGGAACATTAAAAAGGTAAAAATCAAATGAAATGAGAATCTTAGTTGGCAAGTCTCCCTTACTCAATAGGCGTAGAAACTATCTAGGATTCAAAGGACCACTCATTCATACTACACGGTGGGCCATCTGTTGCCTTTTTTCTATACAGATTTTGGGATGAATAGTCCAGCATTCGAACATCAAAGCGTTTTGTATGATTAGCATACACCTTCCCTTTCAAATAGCCCCACAAAAAATAATCAAGAGGTGTTGAATGCGGCATTCTTGGTGGCCAAAAAACTGCACAATTTCTTGAAATTATGCGACAGTAAAATGTTGACAGTAAATGGAGTGTTTCCCGACTTGTGTGGCATATCGTTCCGTTTTATTGAAACCAAATAATACAAACGGCCAAAAAATACAAATATGGACCTTTAACCTATCGGAGACGGACACAAATCGGAAACTGGAACATGGAATCGGAAACGGATATATTGAGAAAAAAATGTTTCTGAACCAAAATAGAAGGATAGTGGAGACAATCTGATGGTCTCTATGCCCGATAAAATACACATGAACAAGTCTAGGAGTTCTAAAAACACCGGAAACCTGTAAGTATAGCAGAAAATCAGAAATACAAAAATCATTTAGTGCTTTGCATCTACAGAAGAATCTTGTGAAGCTACGAAACGGAAGTCCTACGAGACGTAAGTTCTAGGAGTAGATATAATCCAAACTTTGTATAGTACATCCCAGAAATGACATAAAAATTGTTCAAGATAACGAAATGCGCCAGTCATGTGTAAACACAGATTCTGCCAGAAACAACAATGGGAGAGACTCGCCGATTATTGGGTCACAAATCAGCTATTTATTGGCAACAGTATCCTTCTTACCAGACCTCAGAGCAATGAGTATACTATATATAGAGAGGAGCAGATCTAGCAAATAATTTTATTCAAAAGTAAACCAGCAGTTGTGAAATGTGCTAAGATTGAAACATACCGACAAATTAAATGAAACGCTCCAACTCAATCTTTCACATACCGAAAACAGCAGCATTGATCAGAAATGGTAAAAAATAGGAGAAGCCTACGTTGATACTAAAAATCTGGGCTCTTATACTATATATCTACTAGTGCATAAACACATAGAAATGCAGCAAAAATTGGTACTGCAGCGAAAACGGGCAAAACTGAAGAGGGCATATCAACCAACAATCTGTCACGATGAGCTGTCACGCAATGCACTCCAGGTAATTGTGAACAATTGCCTTAGACGACTTATATAATGTTTCTGGTCGTACACCGTCACTAATAAGTGGGTTCTGCCACAGTCAAGGCAAACCTAAATTGATGAAATGATCCAGTGGTATAACACGAATGCTATTGGATTGGAATCGAATTTAAAGGAATGGCGACAGATTGAAAAACATGTTCCAGTCTAGTAGACATCTTATGCTTCTAAAAATCGGAGTCTCTGGTGTGTACAGTAGATCTAGAGTTCATCAACGATAGTAAATCGTTAAAGAGTTCACACACTACGTTAAAGTTATAAGCTTAATCCGATTATTGCCTATACCTTGGGTATAATACTGACATCAAACGATCCCATATGTGCTTGTCTAATTCACCAAAAAACCGCGAGATGACACATGGAGACAAATTGGGAAACACCTCAAGCAATACAGAATACCAAGAACAACAAATCTAAATGGCGACAAATCTGTTGAATCCAACAAATCGTCTCAATGACCTGAACTCAAGACATGGACGATATATCTACAAAACCATAACCACGCAGACATGCAACAGAAATTCCAGAAACAACCAGTGAAAACAGACGTTAATGAAAGGGGCATTAACCAAGCAAGAATACATTCAATATAAGATATGAATAACATCTGAAATGCGTTCGACATGTCATAAAATACACTTCAGGTAATTGTGCTTCTGGCCGAACACTATCCCAAATAAAGAGCTTCTGCTACAGACGAGGTTAACCTATGTTGAAGAAACGATTTAGTGGAATAACAAGAATGCTATTAGGATGGTATCGTCGTCTCATGCTCCTTAAAATCAGTGTCTGGTTAGTGCCTATGGTGTGTTAAGTAATAGATCTAGGCTTCGTATATCAACGGAGACGACTTCGCTCAAGAGGTCAAAACACTACTTTTTAAATTATCAGACTGTCGCCTAACTGAGCAATCAGGTAAACGCCGTTTCGAGACTCCTCAGCAAAAGTACGCCCATATTGCAATTCGTTGAACCAATATATCATGGTTAGAATCCATAATTTACTGTATGTTCCCCGTTTAAGTATATTATTTTACATCTTTTTGTGCTTAAGTGATGGCCGCTTTCGGGCATGAATCTGTTCAAGGCACTTTGGAACGTATTCGTTGTTTCTTCTATAGTGTCGTCTACTGCGTAATGACAGCAGTGAAAAGTACCAGCTGTTGCGTTTTGTTATATATAGAAAGGCTTTTAAACCATTCCTTGCAGTACTCCAGGATTGATCTCTTTGAGTACACTTTGAGTACTTAACTCATTTATTTGAGATTATTATTAATGAGGAGTGATCAGTACTGGTAACATTATTAATGAAGAGTGATCAGTTCTGTCCCCATTGACATTTAGTTACCTCTTCCAGACTAAAGATCAAGTGGCACATAAGACCCAAGACAAACGCGAGTCCTGCAACAGGTTTGTTATCATATCTCCTCACAATCTTTGAAAATGGATTAGAACTCACTTCACTCATATCTACGCACAAATCTAATTTAATGATTAAATTAAAATATTAATTAATTAATTAATTTAACTAACCTCAAAAAAATTTAGACAATTAACCTATTTTATATATTAGCGAAGGTATGTATATATAGGCATAATGTGTACGATCGATATGTACCCTGAATTACTAACTAAATGTTCACCAGATATGATGTGCTAATTGATGTTGGTTTGTTTTTATGTACATACATGTGTACATAATATCGAGTATGTTGACCAAAATCAATTAGCAAGCAAATAGTGCGGATTAATCATTGCATGTGTCTTATGCGGCGTAAATTTCCTTGTTTTGAGTCATTTAACAAAATTTCACTCAAAATATAAGTTCGACTCAAACGATCGCTGTGATTAATAGTTTGTTTTGTTTTTTGTATATATGTGTGTGTGTGTGTGTGTGTGTGTGTAATGTTGCGTTATTTGTATATATGTGTATATGTGTTTTTTGTATATATGTGTGTGTGTGTGTGTGTGTGTGTGTAATGTTGCGTTATTTCGCGGTTTTTAATTAAGATGATTAATAAATGGACCGTGGTTTAGTTTAAGTGCGGTTTATTATAAGTGGACGGCGGGCGGGGTGGGATCACAACGAAGGGGATTCAAATTATTTTGTACATCGCATAAATATAGTATTTATGTGTGAAATGTAAATAGAATAATGTATGTATGGTTTAAGATATGGGATGATGCCATAATATAGTAAGTGGACAATCCTATAGATTATGTCATAAATATATCTCGATACGTGATGGGTGGCACTTTGTATAACAAGCAATTCATCAAATAATTATGTATGTACATGACGTGTCGATATGTGCGGTTCTTGTGGTCGATATAGCGTGAACATTGCATAACCATAAATGGTTTAATCTGTATACGCCTATATATATGAAGAGATCGCGTGTTTTTCAGACACCACACCCATCGCTATCCATAACCGAGTGGTCGAGTCCTGTACTCGTCTTATTTTTTTGGGTTTTTACTACAAATTGGTCATACTATTTTCACCTGAACCCGATTTTGAATTTATATATACACACAAACGATTAAAATTGCACCGCACTCGATGAATACTAATTAAGCGGTGTGCGGTTTAGCACGATATTTTATCTAAAATCTGTAAACGTATAATTGGTTGCATCTTATATAAATTATATACCGCGAAATAGTCGATAAGTCTGGTAAAATTTGGTTTGGTACAGCATTTTGTCACGTATCTAATCGTATTTAACTTTTGTCACAGTGACAATGGTTTTTTGTCAATATGACAATTCAATATCGAACCAAAATTCAAGCTATATCGAACTTGAAATCTTTGTTTTTATGTGCGCGGGATGACTAACACGACAAGCAACAATGATTTGTTTTATTATCCGCATATACTTAGACATACGAGTATATATATATCAGAGTATTGTGTCTTAAAGAAAACAAAAACAATTAAAAAGTATATATAAAGAAGACATATATTAAATAAATAAATAAATAATAATTTATTATTGATCTTGACACATTTTATTTTATATATACCCGAGTGTGTAAATCGAATTTGGATTTAAACACGAAAAAAAAATTATTGTTTGATTGTGCAAAGTGTTTCGTTAGAATTAAGAAATTGGCGCGCCCGGTTAATCTTGTACTGTGAGAATATTTCAACTTTATAAAAATTTTGTTGTACACGCCGACAAGATACAGGATAGATTCGTAGAAATGTTTAAAATTAATAATTAATTAGACAATTTATTCTGAGAGTTTTTTTCTATATACATACAACGCGATTTGATGAACTGTTAAACGGCGTCAAAATAATAATTACGCGCGCCAATAATCAATTTCAGTCACGTTTCTCGTATGTTATTTTGAATAATTAGGTCATATACTAAAACGAACAATTTTTATAGGCCGATTAATTAAAATAGCAAAATTTATATTACATACTGTCGAGACTTGAAATCATGAGCTCATGTTATGGAGTATAGGTAATTTGGAGAACGTGTGCCTGAGGGTATACTGGATCTATAACTTTCTGAGAAACAAACAATATATAAATGTTCTTTTTTAAGTTGGTCGATGCGACACTGTTCGATTAGAGATCAGAAACAGAAAATAAAATTATTTAAAAATCAGCAAAATCACCTTAAACTACTTCTTGGTTATTTCCGAGAACCGGAAACCCATCGAATACCAAACATCTTTTTTTATGATAATGTGTAAAAATAACGTACTTGATACGAACCATATTTAATTTTTTATTCGTTAATATGAATATTACTTTAAAAATACGTATACGTAATAACCGATATTTGGTAGTCAACCAGTAATCCAGAATACTAATGAAACAATAAGTTGCAATTTAAAAACATGTTTTACTGTGAGATAGTCTGTTACGTATTCGAAACATCGTAGATAGTTCGCTTATTATGAAATCTATAATAATAAATATGTTGTTCCATTTTCAATATTCAGACTAATTGTTAAATCATAATAACGAGTTTTCAATTTTTTACGATTATATAAAAACGCCACTTTAAAAATACGGATTAACGAGTAATATATTTTAAATTTTTTTATTAAAGTGCACATTAATTAAACAATACTTTATAATACATGTTATCATCCCAAATTGGAACCTTAAATATCGTAGCTCTAACTGCAAATGTTCGGTTATTACAAAATTCTTAATATCGAATTTATAATAAGGAATATTTCTTATTTGTGTTAAACCTGCAATAATAGTTCGTAATAACCGATCTTTTTAAAAACAACAGCTTGTTCAGGCGTGTACCCACGCTTCTCTTCGATTTCTATCACTGAGTAAAATGGAATAAACGAGTTATAAATCGATGAAATTTTAAATTATAAAATCCATAATAACCGATACTTAAACTTCAGGAAAATATTATTTACCTTTGATTCTATTTTAATGAGACAGAATTTTCAAATCATGCAAAAATTGCAATATGGTTAATAAATATAAAACAATTATTGTTTAATGCGTAATTAAAGAAGATTTATGATTAAAATTATGCACATTAACGAATAAAATATAGTCTCTCAAATTTTACTCAAGGTTATTATTGATTTGAACAGGTATCTAATAACTCAATCATAACCAATCATAAAATTATACAAGTTCGTTTATTCCGCAATAATTCATATTAAAATAAAAACGTCATTTTGAACAAATTTATATTATATAATATATCGTAATAACCGAATATTTCAAATAAATATATAATCGGTATTTTTTTATTAGTTGAAATTTTTTTATACTGAAACAACTATTATTAAAATATCAATAGAACAAATAATCCATAGTAACCGATATTAATATTTCCGTTGTTTATTTTAAAAATGACAGTTTAAGTGCACATTTAACTATTGTGCACTTAAACTGTCATTTTTAAAATAATCGGAAATATTAATATCGGTGTTCGAGATTTTTGTGACTCGATCACCGGGCATATAATATGCCAAAATTTAGTTAATCATAATAAAAAGAAAATTCATAATAACCGATATTTCATTTATTTAATGCTTTGCATATCAGACTACATTCTTCTCGACAAACTGAGTTAATTACAACGACTGTAGTATTTTTTGTAATCGATCTATAAAGTACGTAATAAACGATATATTAAATCCTCACAGTATGGTCACAAATTCTGTTTTACTCTTCTGAAATGCGGATCAAAAACGTATTGTTTTCGCATGAATCAATCGGATTAACAAAACTTTCCACATTTACAATGTTTACTTCCGTATTCAAAAATATCCCCCACCATACAAACACGCCTAATTCTATTGTTTTCTTCAAATCAATATCGCGCTAATATATAATAATATATGTACGTCTAATTGTCAATAGTATCACGAAGATTCTATATATAGCATGTGCAAACAAAGCTGTCCACTCAAATGATTCATTTTTATTCAACACAAACCAAAGAAATTTATTAGAAAGAAGCTTTCGTCATTTTTTTTATCGTGTAGTTGTTTACTTACTACAACTATTTACATATACATACATTGAAAACGAAATTATAAACAATCTCATGTATTATTCAATAACAACAACAATATCGCGTGTATGTGTATAAGACAAGACATAATCTTATATTGATCTTAAAATATTTATCTCCGTAAACGACGACGTAACTAGCTGTATAGACTTATAAAGTAATTAATCAGCTGATCGAGCGACATTCGTATAGTAAAATAAAACTATGCTCTCGCTCTCGCCAAAACGATATATGTATATACGAGTATGTAGTTTGTATGGTCACAATGATTCATATATAAGATCTATGACGCCGAGATTGAAACGTAATCGCGAAATTTTTGCATTACAAAATACTAAAAGCTTTGTGATTTTTATTCTATACTTAGCAATAGTATATTCGTGTTGTTGTTGTTGGTAATTTATTCCATTATAATGATGGAGATTAGTATTGTGTTTGCGGTGATATTCATCATAAATTAATGACGTTGATTTGGAAAATTAACACGTTAGCTCGGTGATTACTAGAATTTGATCGATGATGAATATTTTTAGAACTTTATTCTCTTAATTTATCCCGGATTCTTCTGATACATTATGTATAGTAATGTCATAAGGTTGTTTTGACTGTAAACGGAACCATTTGGAAAGTTTAGTTTCTATAATACAGCAACAGAATTTGAATAGGTGGGTAAATTTGTGTGATGCAAACTATATATTGTCATTCAAAAGCTTTTAACACTTTATTAATAATAGTATGAAAGCTTCTCGACATTTGATTATCTAAAGTGGTGTGACCAACGAAAAATTCATAATAATCGATTATTTCTATATAGTTAAGTACATAAAGAACTTTATGCCACTAAGCTAACAAAGTACGTTTAATGAGCAAGTAACACATATGGCTGTCTATTGTTAATTCACAGACCCAAAAAATATACTAGAAGTTATTCAGAGTACTATCATAAATACTTAATAACCGATATTCATAATATACTGACTAAAATTAATTGTACCTAGTTCTGTTATGATTAAAAAAAATTTCAAACCCTAAGTATTGGTAAAGTTCAAATATCGGATATTATGAATTAACTGCATAGTACGAATATATTTATGCCGTCTTCGTGAATCGTATAGTGAACAAAAATTTACAGGTGTTAAGGCAGTTTCATATTACGGCGGCGAGCAACAATTAAGACGACGTGGCAAGAAATGGCATACAAATGTATTGTCTGAAAGCTGTTAGTTAACCTAAAATCGTCTATATTGTGCAACAATAAACTTTAAATGGTTCGAATTGTTTCAGTCGAGTCCTGTAGTCTCGTCTGCATGAAATTTAAAGTTCATACACACTTTAAGTTGATAATCGCTTATAATGAAATATTTGTAATAACCGATAGAACTGTAGCCCAAAGTTTAAAATAAAAAACAGTACCAGAAGTATAAATCCTTAATAGGAACTGAATTGATTATACAAACTTAATCTATTTTTAATGTATAAAATAATTTATCGCTTATTATGGATTATGTCAACTTTATGGAATTGTTTTTTTCTTAACAGAGAATTATATTCATTAAAACCGACTGTTAACAATAATAGAGAAGTTGGGATACCATCAGTAAAAATTTATTTTTTATTATGAATTTTTTAAGTTTATATTGAACTCCTTTTATTATGAAGTTTTATATGAGAAGTACCGATAGTATAATTATAATTAATTGGAAATATTTGTATTTTAGAATATTTATGAAAATTTATAAAATATTGGTTATTATGGATTTTACTTAATATCTTATATTATGACGTTTTGATAAGTTTATACTATATAGATCGATGTACGAGATCGATGAATATACAAACAGTGTGCTCTTCTTATTGCATTAATGGTTTAATGTAATAACTTGTTATAAATAATGTTATAAATTTAAAAAGTTTAGTATTTATTACGAATTTTGTTATTTTATAATGAATATCGTTTATTACGAAAATTTCTTGAATAAAACTTATAATCAGAATTTAAATCTCATGAAAGTTTGTATTTTATAAGTTAATTATATTTATGGCATATATCGGTTATTACGAATTTTACTAATTATCAATTATTATGAGTTTTTAACAAGTATATACTGTACAGATACGTGAACTATTGATATTTCAACAGCAAAAAATAAAAATTTAGCCTTATAAACATATTGGTTATTATGAATTAGAATAACCGCTTTAATTATGTTTATACGTTACGCTATGAAGTTAAGTGAGCGCAAACAAGAAATTACACAAAGTAGTTAGCATTGTGTCATAAATTAATTACAAATCTTAATTAATCGATATAATTGGTTTATTTACATAAATTATATCATGTTGTTGTGGTTGCTAACCGTGTTATTTGTATGATTTGTAGGCGGATTTAACAATTTATATTCTATGGAATGAGGAAAATCCTGGAAAACTAATTAGACTGTATATAATTTTCTTCCGTTTCCGCAACGAAAAACAAAATATTAATTATGTTTAACCGTTAAATGTTTTGTTTTGTTTGTAACTGGTATATGTACATTTATAATCCAATTTGAACTCAAGCAAAGTGTCTTAACTTATAAGATGGATGTAAGATTATGTATAGGTACAAAACGAATGTCTTAAAAATGAAATAAAAGAAATATAATTATTTTATGTTGTTTTGTTCATTTTGGTGAATTGAATTTTATTATCAACTTTGCACGTTGTGGAATTTTATTGGTTGGCTTAGGTAGCATAAAGTGTATAACAGCAGCCGTCTTGCAATTGAAGGGAAATATGATGATGATGAATATAATAAGTGGCAAAAATTAAAATTATGAGAATTTATCTTGAGGTTTTCGTCTTATTTTTTTTTTCATTTTTTTGATTATACATATATAATCATTTTCGCATTAAAAGATATCAAAAATTGGATTGAATATCGTGAAAAATTAACAAGAAGCTGTTGAATGTTAACCTTATAGATCATCAGATATCGAGTTGAAATTATATATTTTATATTGATTATTGGTAGACGCATTTTCAATTAGTTTATAAATTTATGATTGGCTTTTGGTTATGCCTATCCCCCTACTTATGGTTTCGTATCTATATATACGATGAGTAACTATATATATAATCTAATATCACGCTGAGCCGCAATCTAAGACGTTAATCATATTATTAAACGTGTTACTAAGTGTTTTCACCATTCCAATCGTATTAACGAAACAACATTCTCAACAGCTAATAAAAAAAAGAATCGCGCGAATTCCAATTTCTTAATTACATCGCGCATATATAACACGATAACGATCTTATTGGGTGGCATTCCAAAAGCTTGTCAATATAACAAATAGCATAATTAATAGGTTTCCGGTTGTGTGAGGTCTTCATTTAAGATTCTCGCACTATCTTCTTGTTTTAATCTCTTTTTAATTTATGAATGATAAAACTATACACAAATTCCATCCCTTCTATGCTGCCACACATATTGGATAAATATTAACCTGAACATTTTCGTTTTTATTATAGAAAATAATTTAATGGGAGCTGCCGAGTGGACTGGTTATTCACAACCAACAGCCGCATATCAGCCGTATGGAATGGCGAGCAGTTTAAACTCTGGATATGGATACGATCATCATACGCTCGATCATTCATCATTTTCGCATTTACCGACTGTTTTACCTGAACCGCAACCATATTGCCCGGCCGACTATCCACACCATCATCACCACACGAGTAGTCCAATATCGGCCCAATGCAATACGAGTAGCACAAATAATAGTAGTAACAACAATAACAATAATAATACTAGCACGACTAATAATAATAATTTAAGTAGCTCAAATAGTTATTTGACGAAAAGTTCGCCGGCCGATCTTCTCGATCCACTTAATACATCGTCGTACTACAACAATTGGTCGAATAGTTGCTACAACAATTATCAATATCCACCACATCCGACCCTACCACCGTCCACAGCCCAAGCACTAACAACCCAATATCCACACCATCCGACACATCCGACCCCCGGCACAACAATGGTCGTATATCCACAACTATATTCGACCGTCAATCAAAATCAAATCCATTTACATTTGCATGGTGCCGACAAACTAGAACAATACTTCAATCCCGACAACTCGCTAACAATTAGTTCGATAACCGGGGGTTCGAATCGATCGATTGGGCCATCGATTGAAATTGGTATTGGTGGTATACCAAATGCAACATCAGCATCAAATTTACCCAATCATCATCACCATCATCATTTGCAGCAACACAATGCCGTTGGTGATGATCCCGATAATAGTACAATCGATATCACTATGGTCGGTGATGAACATCACACCCATCATCATGCGGGAGGGCTCGACGACGATGCAAAATATGATCATGCCGATGATCGCGATGCAACAAACAATAATATTGTTGTCGGCGTCGATCCGAGCAGCGTGTGGCGGCCATACTGACATCAAACTGTCAACAACAATCAATTTATATGTGATGATGAATTTGTTTTAATCTAAATTAATTGTATTCAAAATTATTAATTAAATATCATTATTTACGTACGCCATTTTGTTTTTAAATATAATTTTTGTAGTAAATTGATAAAAATACTTTCTCTGTTATTTGTTTTTATTATAATTTGTAAATATTTATTATAAATATACAAAATTATATATTAGTTAATTATTAATAATTAAATATTATTATTATTAAAATTATAATTATTAAAAGAAAGACAAATTTTAATAAATGATAAGAAATTTTTATTTATAATTAATCCAATTCGTTTTACTGACAGTTGAATAATGAGCAACAAAATGGCCGATCAACATGTTTTGAGGTTAGGTATTTAATACGAAATACATTTTGAGGTATGTAGTACATAAATGAATGAAAAACGTGGTGGTGGGGTGGAGAAACACCCAGAGAAAGCATCATAAAATAACCGAGGCCGGGCTGTTGCAAAAAATGTGCATGGAAACCAAAACTGAATTATTTCTAATTAAAATACTTGATTTTCTGGATGAAATTGTTTTCTTGTCGTCAAAACTATATACCAATCAAAGTTGTTTACGATTTTACGCCAGCAATTTGTTTATTTTGTGCCAATCAAATTTTCCATCGCTCCAGACCACGCGCGCCCTGATTAAATTTCAAATCAATATTTCATTCGATCATTAAAATGCCAGCAGATTTATTCGATTACTATTCGACATACACGGCCGATTTTCAATATGTTGCGGCCCCAAAAATTCGTCCATCGAAAAAGCCGAGGCCACAAAGTCCCATCGATAAATTTGCCGGCCGACGACCTGAAGCCAAATGTCTCGATTTAGAATCGTTTACAGAAATGAAAAATGGTCGCGACCTACCATTTGACCTATTCAAACGGCACAAGCCGTGCGTCAATGCAAATCCCCGCGAAACAATACCAAATGTGGACAATTACAAACGTGTCGATCTGGACGAAAGGCGACAGGCGCGTAATACACGTCCGCGTATTTATATGGTGCCGGCTGTTTGTCTAGACAATATATCAGAAGATGTTATGTATAAAGATGGTGGCCTCGTGGATAATTTGTACACATCGGATTGGAAATTGGCGCAAAAACTAACAAATCCAAAGGTGCGAGAATGGCCGCGACAAACAACCGTGTACGATAGGGGAATGGAATCGGTTCGCTTTAAATCCAGAAAGTGGTCAGAAGAAAATAATGTTCCCGTTAAAGAGCTAATCAAATGGGAGAATGTTAATGTGAAGCGAAATATTGTGCCGGCTGTGGAAGAGGAAGACCCACCCGCCGAACCGATAACGGGCGAACTAAGTTTGAGCTATCAAATACCAAAGTCGGGATACACCGGTTACATACCAAAATTAGCTGTTGGAGTATCGCGCGAAAAAAAAACTTTCAATTTGGCCAGCCCGTATGTCACGAATACGATGATTGCCCAGGGGAATTATAAAAAAATAGAAAAATAAAATGTTTTTCCCCCCGTCACGGTTGGGGTTCTAAACTGGAAAATGTTAATTGTTTCATTGGTATGTTGTAGTGAAAGCTCCACCCATTTATATTATGTGCTTCTTTGTAGAAGCGTTTCTGTAGAAAATAGAGAAAATCTAAATTTTCCATTACAAAAACAAAAAAGCTCAAAAAAATCGGAAAAACATCAAAGGAAAGTTTTTTATGTTTGTTCGAAACAAATGAAAACTCAAATGAGCTTAAAAGCTTATAAAAATAACGTTTTTACCTTTTTTGTTATAGTAATTATAAGGAGAACCGGTTCAGTACTTGGTAAATTAGAAACCGCGAGCAATATAAAATTTTACAAAATAATATGAAAACTCTCATGTTTATGCGTTAGCTTCACCTTGAAACTCCCTTGTTACGTTATTGGTTGGATCTTTGGCTGTACTGGCATAGTGAATAAAATCAGATCCAAGAAACATGCAGCTATTCATTGAGCGAAACAGCAGGGACGTCTACCATTACTATTCTCATTGGTGCTTTAAAGAGGTTAGGAGCATTTCTACTTGTTTGCTATACATGTAAAGTGTACACTAGATTACACATTTAGACACTATATCTAGACAAGGGTCTGCTAAATACCAGAGGGGAGAGATATGGCACTAATAAAAGCTCGAGGTTTAGTTGTTATGTCTTGCATGAGGATGATGTCCGGTCTGATGATCATCTCAAACTCATTGATGGCAGTATCAAGCCTCCTAGAATAGAGGAAAGTTCTAATCTAAACCTTTTTTGGAGGAGTTTGGGCAGCTCCGACTAATAGAGATAAAGGTTGGCACAGAAAATATCAAATTCGTGCCTATTCTGATTCTTATGTATATTACTCGTAAAAAGTGATTAGTGGACTTGGAGTGATTTGACTAGAAATTAGAAATATTCACTTAGATAAATCAGATTAGAAATATTCACTTAGGAGATAGTACCCCAAAGACCAAGAGGTCGGATGCTGCAAAACCTATAGAAAATGAGAAATATCGACCAGCACACGAGAACTGGAAAATTAACAGGAAAAAAGGCTGGATGATTGGTCTGCCCAGCCAAAACCTAGCGAGAATGACAATCAGTCTCATCTTTCAGAAACAAATAAAACGCTTTTTGTGGACATTAAGCTGTCCTTCGACTCAACTAAGGATCGAGTATTTGCAAGTTATCGATCCTCCAGCTACAAATTAATATTGATGGAAAAAGGTAGACTACGTTCGATCAGTCTGGGGAAAGTCTTCAGCTACTAGTTGAAAAGAAAAGGAATATTGTATTTGTCTTTCAGGCTGAACGATTAGCAATAATGGAAGCTATACCAAGCACGATGGAATCTGGGTCATCCAGGAAGGTTATACAAGTGCATTTAACATATGGCCAAAATGTACTTCATGTCCTATAACGACGATATATCGAGACTAGCCCACTTGGTTCGACGACCTGCCCCATCCCTTCGATTATTATATTTAGAAGACTGCCAATATCTGAACAAAACGCCCGATTGTAGTCACCAACGTATAATGCTCGAATCATAAAACATAAAATTTATGTACCCTAGACTTACATAAAAACAAACATTTATGTTGCTTTGGAATCAACCACACATAATATGAAAAATTTCGCTTTGTAACATACAAGTCAATGTTGTACATCCAATGACGTATATTCGTTAATTTATTACATGCTCGAGTGTATTGATGTACAGATGAGCATACTCATATACGCGCCGATAAGATAAGATAAGATAAGACAAGACACACGTCGCGCGGCTAGACAAGTATCTCGAGACAAAAGAACTTAAAAACCAACCAATTTTTTATGTTGTGGCTCAGCAGAAAACCATAAAAAATTCACATATATGTGTTCATAAATTTTGTGGTGAGGTGTTGATCGATGAAAGGAACATCATCGCGAAAGTTATCTTTATTTTTTGGTGGTGAAGAATATTAACACGTTTGGTTTTAAGATGGGCAATGAAAATGTAAAACCATCTTATCCAGTGCAACATTTTGTTATATTGTAAATAAGACTGTCTGCTTGTCCATTCATCGGACCAAAAATCTTTAGCAAAGTTAGGGACCACTACCTACGCCGATGGGAAATTCATAGCCTTCATCTGATTATATAGAATTCACACGACCTTTTAAGCCAAACCGAAACTTGGTCTCGACGTAGTTGTACAATATTCAAACGTGATACGTTATCGAGCGATTGACATACCATCGACAGACCAACCATAACCAACAAACAAAACCAAAAACTACTTTTACAAAACTTAAAAACTCACATTTCTTTATTTATATTTCGCTTGATGCCACTTCCATTTGCTTAAATTCCCGCCACCGGCTTTCTCGATCGCTTCGTACACGTTCAACGATTCCCCCGCTGGTATTCCATACGCACTCGCCAGCCCATGTGGATTCGACGGTGTTTTACAATCCATTTGCGATTCTTTGCGTAGCACGGTATCCACTTCGACAGCAGTAAAAAATGCAATCGACTGTGGCAAATCAACAAGGCCGATACGATTTGCACAAAACGAACGAGTTAGTAGATTTGTGACGTGCATCGCGAGTGCTGCCTTGTATGCATCCTCGTCGCGAACTAGATAGCGCACTTCATCGTGAAAACTGAGACAAAAACGAATTTTCGAACCCATCAGCCAACGCATGCAGACGAGCATGAGATGAAGAAAATCGACAGCTCCACTTTGGACGACCCAATTGACGCGGGTCGGTAAAAATCGATCGTTCGATGTTTCACCATCGGGAGTTTCGAGCGCCCGACTTAGTCGACACTGTAGAAATGGTGTGACCGGTTTATCACACTCTGCAATTTCTTCGAGCCGATTGAACATAGCGCTTTCGGTTCCACCATGCCATTTGGGTTTATCGAACAAATCGGATATTGGTGTATTATATGCGGCGGCCAATTTTGCCGCTTCGTACGCAGAATAGCCTCGCCTTTCGAGAACCTCGTGATCGGTGGGAGATTTTAGATAGTACAATTTTTTCCCCTTCGTCAGGGTAAACATTTTTTGGGCTTTCGATCGTGCCTCACCATCAGAAATAGTTGGATTAAACTGTTTTAATAACCGTTCGGCAAAATTTTGTCCAGCCCCATAAATCCGAGCATAGTTTATGACTTTAGCATGATCTCGAGAAATTCCAATCGCTTTGGCCGTAACCGAATGCATATCGGTGCTATTCGATTTCGACCCGGAGAGTGTCATCCATCCAAATGGGGTAGCACCATGGGTTTTTGTCTCGTTCGCATCGCCTAACACAGAAGCGATCCATAATTCTTGCGAATCAACATCAGCCCCAACGATTTTATAACCTGGAGGCGCTTGTATCATAGCCCGTAGTTCTGATCCGATTCGTTCACGTTGTGCATTACTTGCAGTCATCCACGTTGGTTCCATTGCTCGTCGAGTTAATGTACCGCAAACCACAACTTGTGGAATAATTGCACCGAATTGTAATGAGTCGTCATGATAAACCGCCATCTGGCCGTGTATCCGATCTCGATTGTTGCGCCAGTACGAGCACATTCGGGCGATCTCAATAATGCGTTCGGCTATTTCACCGTCCCCCGAGAGTACGTTTTCGGAAAATTTATTTAAAAAATCCTTGGCTAATGGATTTCCAACGCGATTCGATGGGCCATCTTTGTGCGGGAGTTTATAAAACCAACAACAGTTTTCGACGTCAGTGTTACACCACACCCCAGTTCCTCGATAGGCCCGATTACCACCAGTTTCGGCCTTTTTTTTATTATAATACTGTCGCTTGCTCAGATTCACTTCTACATCTTTCCAAAGAGTTCCAAGAGCCTCGTCACTTTCATTTTTCGTTGCTAGCTCGTTTGGCTCGATCACTGGACATTTGAGGACGAGCTCTTCGAGTGGAACTTGCGTCTCTTGACATTCTTCATCTCGAACCGATTTATAAGGGACTAGAAATCCCCACCCTTTGTCACGGATATAATGCAACGGGTATCCTTCCCAGCAGAGATGTAGCAGTTTAGGAACGATTTGCATCCCGGTGCCGATATTTTGAGGTCCCGGTGCCCAATTTTCATCACTCGGTTTGAGGCATAGTTTTCGATACCATGCTGGGTAACCCGGAAGTAGGGAGCGACGGGCTGGAAGGTAATGTTTTGTTGTTTCGTGAAAATTTTCAAATTTCTTTTCCAAACGGATAAGTTCATCGCGCTCTTCATCTGTCAAATTTGTATACGACCGTTCAACCGGGTCCAAATTTTCAACGGCTTTAATCTTAGTTGGAGTTTTTTTCATTTTAAATTCTTGAACACTCCAATCCTGATCCCACATCCACAGATCTTTTTTATATTGATCGTTTTCCAGCAATTTGCAAATCTCATTTGCACGTTTTATCAATCGGGCTTTCGATTCGGTGTTCAAATCTTCGTAGGCTAAATCGGCTTCTTTTAAGTATCGCTGCCAGTTATGATTTATCGGTAGGTACGCTGACCCAATTTCGAGCATTCCACATAGAGTGGCCGGATGACTAAATCGCTCTTTAAACATGGGATATAGTTTGGCGAACACCGAGTGCGTTGCTATAACATCGTCAGCACAATAATCGACCAAATTTTGGAAATCGTTTCGGACGTCGTTATGCGACCCCTCGAAGAAGACATCGCGTCTCTCTTTACTCAATTCCTTCTTACAGTAGAGTTTGTACACCTCGACCAGACTGTTGAGGGACGTTTGGTTACTCCAACCAAGATCTTCTTGTCCGATTTCTTTATGTGATTTTAACACTGCTCGCTGGTAACTAGTGACACCACTTACGCAGATGTGTAACGACATAGTGTCGAGAAATCTAGTCCCGGTATTCTCGACCCAATACTGTTCCTTAACTTTAGATCTATCGAACGATACGTTGTGTCCGATTATCAGCTTGGAGAGTTTCAAATGTGACTCGAGATCGAGTTCTCGATCAGAGTGTGATTCGATTGGGATTAAACTATCGATAACGTAGCTATTTGATCGCGGGCGATCCTCGATTAGGTTCGGGCTCACCCATGAGTACCAGCAACTTGGACCCATAGCTGTGGCTAGAGTTGGAGTTTTCCCATAGCTCATGCATACTTCTGTGTCGAATATTAGGACTAATTCGTCTGGGTAAGGTATTGGGATCGGTTGCCCCGTATCAGATGAGTATTTCGTCCATCCTGATGTGTAGCTCCAAACCTTTGGTTTCTTTGGTACATTTTTAATCAGTATCGCGTCTATAAGTGTTTCGTATTCGTGACACTGTTCTTTTGCAATGTTATAGAAGTGCTCTTCTATGTTATCTCCCTGAAATTTTGGTAACTTCAAGTCAACCTCTGCGAATTTTGGCGATGTCTCAATATCAATTCCGTGCCGTGCTAGCTCATTTTTCCATCTACAATATAAAATATAATAATAATAAATGTATTAACGAGTATAAATTATATATTTTTACCGCGCTACACTCTCTGAATCAACCGAGCTCTTTGGCAACGCGCCAAAAATTTGTCGATACAATGAAGCCGATAGCATTTGAATTTTCATTTCGTTTTCACGCAGCTTCGATTCATTTTGGTTCAATTTAATAACTCGTTTAGTCGAAAACGGATTTATATCCCGTTTTATTCGAAATTTGTTCAAATTACATGCAACAAGTCTCATCTCGATATGTTTTGAGAAATGTCAAATATGTAAACAAACTACGAAACGTCAAAATCATATGGCACGATAAGTTTGCTGAATTACGGAACTGCTGAGTATGGAAATGAGTCATGCAGATTGTACAAAACACCGAACTATTCTAAATTAGAAATACAAAATAAAACTTTAATTATATAAAAACACGATTAATTATCATTTCTACCTATTAAATTAATATAATTAGTTGAAAAATATGTACTAAACTGTTTAATTAATTTTGACAATCGATAAGTATTCAGCAACAGTCTCGCGGGTTATTAATGACACGACAAGGCGAAATGATTAGATTTGGTCATTTGAAGACGATAATTGCGTTTAATTATTAAATAATGAATAAAATAATATTAGATAGTGTCAAAGTTAATCGTAAAGTGTTTATATACCGCAGTCTCAGTAGGTTGCCGCTGAATGACAACAGTGTTGTGAAAAGCGAGGTTACGGAACACAATCCAGACGATACAAACTTTAAATTATTGAAACACCCTACAAAGGTGCCCCAAGTGCCTTATATTTGTAAATTTAGTCGTTCGAAATTCACTGATAGTGTACAATTGGATGAGGAAACGTTGATGCTTTTGGAACGTTTATCATTGGTCGGGATTCATAGCAAGTGAGTAGAGGCAAGGATTGGCCTATCTACGAGCATTAACGTAACATTTCTAATTCCAGAGAAGCATTAAAAACACTTCAAGACTCGATCGATTTTGCCAGTATTATATTGGACGTAGACGTTACTGGTGTGAAGCCTCTCTACTCGGTCCTCGAGGATCGTATGTTAAAACTGCGCGACGACGAGGTGACTGACGGCAATATTCGTGACGATATATTAAAAAATGCTCGCCTAACCGAAGAGGAGTATTTTGTAGCACCACCCGGTAACATACCTTTAGAACAAGAAAAGAAAACATTTTAAAACGCGCCCGTGCGCCTTCGCACCATGTCTAAATTACTAGACGTCCTCAAGTCATGTAAAAAGTACGGCTATTTCGATCTAGACGCCGAGAAGAACATCCTCAAGTATACAAATCTAGGGACACTGTTCACACAAAATATTAAGAGACAGTGGCTGGAGTCGGAAAACGATGTAAAGGTGTACCCCAGCCGAAACCTATATAATTGTGAAACGAGTAGTCCCGGACTATCGAACGACATTCCTAAACTACTGTTCGACTGTCAAAAATTCCACGACAACTTTATACAAGTACAAAAGGATTTCCAGCGTACAATTCCATTTGCCATCTCGCAGGAAATTTTATTCCGCGATAACGTGATATCGCTGCTGCAGAGTGATACCAAAGCGCCTGGGCCAACTATCGATCGATCACCAACCCATTTCCTATCCCATCTCTATTTTATACATCCCGATTCGGAAACGGAGATCTTTAATCGGGTTCAGCGTACCAAAAAAATCTGGTGGATGAAATACACGCTCAATCCGGGCCGTATATTTCTATCCGATCGCGTTCAAAACATCTACAACACGGTCTACATAAAAGCCCGCTACGATTTTGGCGATTTGATACTCGAGAAAATTCAGACAATACCATTCGAATCGGTAATCGACAAGCGCAAATACGACTATACACTGTGGTGTTCGATGTCGGGGAAACGACTTTGCCCGCAAATTATACGAACTGAAACGTGTCTCGAAATTGCAACGATTGGCCTGCTTTGCGATGCCGTCAATGCCGAGTCGAAGGAAACACTGCACGTCCATCGAAAACTTGCACCATACCAGTGTGCAGTGCTTATCGATACGGCAACAGCTCCGCGCAAAACCGATCTCATGGACTATGCTAAATTCCTAATGTTGAATTTAAAAACGGAACATGTTTCGGTGGGGAATTTACTCGATAAATCGACAGCTATAAATTTTGTTCACAACACCAAGGAGACGCTCAATCATGAATGTCGCAAATTGGATACGATCGGTGTGCCTTACGTACTGATCGTGAATGAGGATACTATGTCGCGGGGCGCACTTAAATTAAGGCAACGTGATACCGGGCTATCAGAGGTTATACATGTTTCTGATATACCAAATGAAATTGTTAGAAATTTGAGTTAAATATTATTTTAGGCCTACAATTTGTTTAGTTTTTTGGGAAATAAAATTTAAGTTTTTTACCGTTATTTTATGTCTTAAGATCTTGGTTTGAAGTCCTGGAACCCAACCTCTTAATTGGCTTTCTTAAATCACTATATCACATTTAGTCGGTTAATTTACAGTTATGCGTCCGATAACGATCAAAATTCTACTTAAACTAGTAAATCACTCACGTACACTGTTAAATTTGGGACACGTTTACAATAACAACACGAATCTAGTACAACACAATGTGATGATTTTATTTTGCACTACCAAAATAATCATTTGGAATTTTGACAGCTAAACTGTCAAATCAAATTAGTTAAAGTGTGTAGTGAAAATCAATTTTCTAATTTAAAAATACAAAAAAAAAACATTTTCATCAAATGGAAAATGTTTAGAAAAATTGTAAATTGTTTAATTGGTAATCAATACTAGGTAAGCTATTGGCTGTTTATTAATACCCTTGGTTCGTGCAACTGGTTCGATTTCAGAGGGGCCCCGATTATCGTTCAATACACAAAAATAAATACAAAATGCTATTGACCTTCAATTTTATTTTCGTTTTTTTCTATTAATTAAAAGAAAAATGTAGTTTTAATTTTTCTAAAAATGATTCCCATAACAAATAAAATTCCTTTTGCGAGTTATTTCTGGTTATAGGTGTTGTTGGATATGAGCTTTTCTGTTGTTATTTTTGTTTTCGGTTGTGCGACAGGTGTGCATTCAGGGGTCACATATAGTGTAAATATTAGATACGAACTGCGATATAGCTACGAAATTTTTCTGCCTGTATGTTTCTATCTTTGTAATCTGATTGGAGGCACAAGGCTTTATCTATTTCGCGGTTCGTTTATTTACGTCCTACTTTGCGCCATTACATAACCAAATTAAAGATGTACGGCTCTAAGGTCCGGGTTAGGGAGAACCTTCTGCACATTACATAGCTACATGCCAGCCTATAGTACTGACATGGCGTCGTAGATGTGTTCATTCACACCCCGATCGTAATCAGTTTGTGAAAATTCTGTTTTGCATCCTGCCCCTTAATTGCTGCAACCTTAACTACTCCGCTGTTTGGTCGGTTTTGCTTTGAGATATTTTATTTATTGGTTCGTGGTGTGTGTTTGCTTTCTATATAGCAGAAAACCTTCCGAGCTAAATTCCACAGAACGATACACTCATTCTGATTCAAGGTTATATATATATGTAGTAATGAAGGCTAGCCAATACTTGGGCTGAAGAAGTTACATCGCCTTTCCTTCCTTTTCTCCAAATCGATTATTTTTTCGAAATCTGGGGTACTATCGTTGAGGTTCTCAGATTAGATCCATGCTCCTTAATTTATAAGTACTTCACTAGCCATTCGATTTCCAAGAAGAGATAGTACCATAACACAGTGTATCACAGTGAATTGTTGGCCGTAAGCTGTTTGTTCCACCGAATTCGGTCCTATCTGTAAAATAATAAAGTGACTACTCAATTCTTCATACGTTTGTTGCTAAAGTATTGTCGTATATCTCTCTAAACTGGAAACTTATGTAGACCAATTCCACCAGTGAACTAAGTAACTTAAGAATGATCGGTTGGGACCTCCTTAAAATAAACAAGAAGGAAGTTGTGGCGTTCAGTAGATTTCGTACAATTAACGCCACAATCAAATAAATCGAAATATTTCGAGTTAAGTTCTTGTAATTCACTCACTGTTGCGACACCAATAAACACTACTTATACGAATTGCATAGATCGTCCGGGAGTATTTGCCTGGTGAGATGGATTTGATCTTTTCAATGACACAGTTAGCGAATCACAACAACATATACATGATAATTCGAATTGCCATTCAAAGTCTGTCGGTTGTTCCTATCTTTGCAATCGAATTTTGGGACTCAAGGCTTTCCCAACTCTTTCGAGGTTTTCGCTATTTACGTGCTGCTTTACGCTATTCCATAGCCAACCAAATCAAAGACGTTTGAACTATATATATAGGTTCTATTATAGCATAGCTCGATGTCAGCCTATAGTACTGACATGGAAGATAATGGCCCATGAATTCTGCAGTTCAACAGGAGGTCATAGATGTGGACATTATTCACACCACCGATCATACTCCGATCATACTTCCTTCCACCAGGTGGCTGATTGAGACTCAATTGATAAAACTATGATTGGGGGGTATCCAAATATATAATCAATGAAATGAAATGACACGGATTCTTTAATTAAGCAAATATACTAATGCGATCGATGGTTATCGATCATATATATTCCCCTATGCAAGTAGGCCACCTAAACTCGACCTGAAACAGGGTACTGCAGGATTTCAGTCCCAATGTAATATCGTCTAAGCGAACCAGTTAAAATAGTTGAGTCTATTGTACTCTGTTCTCTTTAGTTATCTGAAGAAGTTCTTCTGGCTTTCCGTTCGAGTTCTTCTCGTAGTTCGTTTCAGACATCTTTTACAAAAAAAGAGGATTACAGCTCGAAAATAATTTCCTTTCTCCTTCACGCAATTATCAAAGGTCACACACATATACGCCAGCCTTGGACCAATGCCCATTTTATCTTCAATGCAAAATAAATTCACGATCGTATAAAAAATAGATGATCAAATAGTTTTCTTATTCACCTGTCTGTCTCACCTAAGAAAAAGGTTGATTGTTCTAAAAATAAACTCGATTGGTTATTTTGACAAAATTTATGATTCAATTAAAACCGCGGATTGTCACGACTTCACTTAGTAAGCGTAACGAGGGAGGAAGAGAGTAGATTTCTAGTTAAATCTTATTTTTTGTCTCTTTCCAGCCCTTACAAACCTAATTTAAAACACAATCAACACAAAATGTTTTGTAATAAAACAAGCAGCGTGTTCCGTGATATATTTAATCAGTCATTTAATGCAGACCTTACAAAATATAAGTTACAAAATAGTACTAAAGGTAAGTTTATCGCCGTAGCCCGATTTTGGAATGAATGAGTGGGTGAGTCTTGAAATTACGCTGAGATGGGTGCAAACCTCTCTCTTCTCCGACCATTGTAGCGCCCTGCTGCTGAACTGATAGTAAAATGGACTAGGCCAACCGTAGACAAGACCGAACAATGTGCAACTATTATATAGAGATCACATGACTATTAGTCATTTTAAATTTGATGTACACTCAAAATATTGACTTAGACTGAATCATTGAAAATTGTTTACGTTTTACATTATCTAGCAAATATTTTTGATCAGTCATCTGTACACAAACTAATGCTATCAATTTGGTTGTTATCTTTGTTTCGTTGTAGATAGCAAATACTACCTACAAAATTTAGAATTGTACAAATCCCTTCAAGTTCACAAGGGATGTGTCAACACAATTACATGGAACGAAAAGGGACAGTATCTCCTATCAGGTTCCGATGACCATATCATTGTGATAACAAATCCGTTTAACTCGAAAGTTTTGGCGCAATATAAAACCGAGCATCGAGCAAATATATTGAGTGCAAAATTTTTGCCACAATCAGGTAAGTCAATTTTATAGAAGAGGGCGATGGTTTAAGGTTTTCTGAAAAATATAAACAAACAAAAAAACAAATTTCTATTGCACGATATATTCAGGTGATCATGGAATTGTATCATGTTCTGGTGATGGTATTGTCTTGTACACAGAATTAACAAACCTTCAAAATCATAAACTACAAAATAGTAACGAATTTAATGATGCAAATTTAAATTACTTTAGCTGTCACAGTACAAGTACAACATATGAAGTATTAACTGTGCCCACCGAATCGAAGACGTTTATGAGTTGCGGTGAAGATGGTACCGTACGATTGTTTGATTTGCGAAAAACGTCGCGATGTCGAAAAACATGTTGCAAAGATAATATACTAATTTTGTGCCCGACTGCGATCACATCCATGTCCCTATCCCCCATTTCCCATAATTATATAGCGGTCGGTAGTTCGGACAGTCAAATTCGGATATTCGATCGTCGCTTTTTATCCCTTATTGATTTTTCTGTACCTGGATCGCCGTCCGATAAGCATACAATTCCCGTCAAGGCATTTACAATTCCTTCTCTTGAGAAGCGACCCTTTCGCGTCACCTCCATTACTTATAGTCCGGACGAAAAAGAACTTCTCGTCAGTTATTCATCCGATCATTTGTATTTATTTGACATAACCAAAGATGGTATCGATATGAATCAACTAAACGAAAAAGCGCGACGATTTAAATCAAAGAATTGTGACTCCCCCGCCCCGGTGCGACGCCTTCGATTGCGTGGTGATTGGTCGGATACCGGACCAGATGCACGACCCGAACGAGAAATGGCTAATCGGCCGACTAGTGGTCAAGCACGGCCACAATTACAAGCGGCACTAATGCAACGAATGACTGAAGTATTATCGCGTATGATAACCGATAGATCGCGTGTCGGCCTTAATTCCCAATCGCACGGTTTCAATTTAGACAATGTAGTATTACCGGATAGCGAGCTCGAAGCAAATTTAAATGATCACGAAGTATCGCCGGGTGGTTCATCATCGTCGTCGCATCGACCACAGAGAAGCCGATCGACTGAAGAAAATTCGGAACCACAGCCGAGCACCTCGAATTCAGAGCGCCACTGTAGTCCGGCTAAGAAAAAATTCACATTGAATCGGCACAGTGATGACGACGATGATGACGACGACGACGATGCGGATGAGGCACACAATGCAAATCTTCAAGATGATCTAGACGATATGCCGCTTAATATCAACTATGATTATGTTAAAATGAAGTTCACTGGACATCGCAATGCGCGCACTATGATCAAGGAGGCAACGTTTTGGGGTAACGACTATATAATGTCGGGATCAGATTGTGGTCATATATTTACATGGGAACGTAAAACAGGAAAATTGTGTATGCTTATCGAGGCCGATCAACATGTTGTAAATTGTCTGCAACCGCATCCCACTCTCCCGTATCTGGCCACTTCGGGAATTGATTATGATATTAAAATTTGGTCCCCGGTCGATCGGGGTCAAAGTAAATACGATGAGGAGAAAGCTCGTGATGTAAGTATTTTAAAATATATTGCTCGAGTGGTTTCAATAATTTTGTCCACTTTTCTGTACAGTTGATGGAACGAAATGCTGTGATGTTAGAAGAGACAAAAGATACGATAACAGTTCCTGCTGCTTTTATGATACGAATGTTGGCCTGTTTTCATTCGCTGCGCCAACGACGACATAGACCCGAAACAAATTCGGATTGAATCCCTTTATATCCCGCCACCGCTGTGTTTTTGTTTAGAGTAATAAAATGTTATGTCCTCCTATGAACTGTGTAACTCTTGTTTTTGTGCAAATTAAGAAAATTTTATTAAAAAAAAAACAAACTTTAGGAACAATTAACTATTTTATTAAACAAATATCATCCGCAATTTGGTGAGTACTAAATATTATTGTTAAATACATTACAAATTCGGTTGAAATTCAATTCAGTTACGAATAAAACTACGCTGGCTAAGATGCCGGTAAATAAAACATTAAATCCTAATTGTAAATCGGTTAAGGTTAGTATTTTAAATTTTGTCACATGGAATACACCGTGCGCTCGAACATCGGCGACCGATTGATTAAAGTACATATCCCGGATCCATTTATTGATTAGGCCACCGTTCAACAAATGCAACAATATATCATTGACTGGTTCCAGAAATACCGATCCATGGGCCATAATGTATGCTAAATTGTATATTTTTGGACACTCGGGCACCACAAAAATCAATTGATTTGTCACACTTTGGGCCATATCCAATTTTGATTTGCTGAGTCGCAAAACCGAAGCTAAATTTGGATCGCGCGACATAATCGTTGTGATTGCTGGAGCTTGTGGATCTATTAGAAACAATTTTTTTCGCAGATTGGTGATGAGTGGTGTACTATTGGCGGGAAACATGTCTTCCATTTGGGCAGCATATTTAATCGCAATTTTTAAATTACTTTTTTCCATGTCCTGCAAATTTATAATGTCCTTGTAGTAAACGGGCTCGATAAATATTGTGGCTAATTTCGATTGAAATATCGACACAAATACAACACTGACGAGACATATTGTAATTATAAAGCAACGTTCCGATGTGACTCGTGTAAATCGTCGCATTGGTGCGCTGGCGATGAGGATTAGCATATCAACAAATATTTGAAAGTATTGACGTCGTTTATGGTTCAAGATCCACATAGATCGGTTTAATCGATCGGCGATTTGTTCAATTGAATCGTTGATGCGCCTAATCGCACACCAAAATATCGATGCCATTAGTACCACGGCTAGAATTATGATCCACATTTCATAATTAAAGCACAGCATGGGTAAAAGTGAGGCTGGTATTCGCTTGGCTTTCGGCACAATCAAACATAGTTTATCGGAATATATGCTGACCGTAAAGTCAACGTCTCGTGTCAAATAATCTTTTATAAAAAATCCTACCAAACCAATATCACTCGTGCGTCTAGTCACATGGCCCAGGGTGCCGGTGTTTGTTCCATTCGGCAAATGAAATCCATAAACATAAATATCGGGTTTTTGTATTATACCTGGAATGATGAAACTGATTAGTTATTTAACGTAATTGTGATCCTCGGGAAAGGGTTATTAAGGTCTGGATTAATAAGTGGATTAATAACTTAACAGAATTCTTTATTAAATTATCTAAATAATTTACAACATTTTTTAATATTTAACTCAATCGCGAACAGTGCAGCACTAATCAGTATCCCCAAGACAAGCACCATAAAGGCCAGTTGTAAATCCGAGACGGTGAGTGTTTTAAATTTAGCTACATAAAAAACTCCATACGTTTGGATATCCGATATCGTTTGATTGTAGTACATGTCGGTGATCCATTTATTTATTATACCACCATTAAGCAAGTGTAGTAATATATCGTTGATTGGTTCCAGATAAACAGAATCCTTGGAAACCGTGAATGCTAAATTATACGTTTTAGGGCAATCGGGTACCAAAAAATATGACTGGTTTGTCACAAAAATAGCATTATCCAATTTTAATTTGCTGCGTCGAGTGACCGATGCCAATTTATGATCTCGAAACATGTCTGCTGTAATCGGCGCACCTTTTGGATCGACAAGAAATAATCGTTTTCGTAAGCTCTCGATCAATTTGGTACTATTCGACGGGAACATATCGTCCATCATAGCCGGATATTTAAGCGCAATCTTTAAGTTACTGTCGTCCACCTCCTTGAGTGTCAATAAGTCCTTGTAGTAAATGGGCTCGATAAAAATCGTTGCCAATTTCGACTGAAAAATCGACACGAAAACAAGACTTATAAGACACAGCGTGATTATAAAACATCGTTCGGTTCCGACCTTTGTAAATCGACGCATTGGCGCACTGCCCATCAACATCGCGGTATCCATAAATATTTGATAGTATTGAAATGGTTTGTGTTTCAAAATCCACATCGATCGATTAAAACGATCCATATTATCTGCCCACATACAATTCGAATCGTAAATACGTTTGAAATATGTTGTGTCGTTGATCCATCGCAGGACACACCAAAATATCGACGAACCAATCATCACCAAAAAAATCATTGCCCATAATTCTGTTTTAAAACAAATCAGCGGTAGCAATGCCGATGGGATTCGATTCGCTTTCGGTACAATTACACACAATTGATCTGCATACACACCAGTCGTGAACTCTACATGACGTGTCAAATAATCTTTAATAAAAAATCCGTTCAGTGCAATATCGCTCGTATGGTGTATCAAATGATTGAGGGTGCCAGTGAACGAGCCGTTCGCTAGTCGATATCCAAATTGATATTGATCCGGTTTAATTTTTATATCTATGGGATAAAACAGTTTACATTATATATAGTTTCTATACGTCATCCCACTACATAAACCATCGATTTATGTTTGTTTGCGTATTAATTTAGATTACCAGATAAAATGGCGTCACATCACTAACGTATTATTAAGTGTCAAAATTAAAACAAAACACAAATTGTGATATTTATGTTTACAAAACGCACACACACACACTCATATGTATACTCACTAAACCACTGTTTTGTGTGTTTAATTATAAAAATTTGAACATGGTGTTCTTAAATTTCAGTATTGATTTTGGCCGTTTTGCTTATTGGTGTTGGTTCAATACTTTGAAGTATGAGAGGAAGCCGAATAACCGCAGTTTCAGTTGAAGTAGTACTGGAGACTTTCGAGCATCTCATATTTAAGACACCACACGTGGTGTTTTCCTCTAAAGAATAAGGAAACAACTTGTATTTTAGTTGTATCATAAACAGCTTCCTGATTAGATGAGCCAGATCCACACACCGACTTCAGTAATCGATTATCCGAACTAAACGTATCCTGGCTTCAAGAGACAGATCACACCACCAGAAAATATTGGATTGGACGTTAAATTTTAGGATACAATTTTATTTGATGGTTAAAATTATAATACTCTAGGGGCCAGTGATTGCCCATTATATTCATCAAATTATATGTACGAGTAAATGAAAAATAATGCAAAGGCAACCTCAGCTCAAATATATTGGCCTAAAATCTGAATTTGTAGATATCTCAGATATTTATAGTTAAGAATGGGAGAAGTCCGAAAGCCAGATAGATTAAATTTATGAATGAGTATATATCCAGCTCAACTATCACATTATTCAGCCATAAAAGAAAACGGGATAAATATTGAAGCAGACCATGTAAGACTACTGTCAATAATTCCAGCCTTTCTGATTGTACTTCAAGAGGCATAAATCCTAGCCAATTACTTAAAAATATTTATAGAGGAAAGGCTCAATATGGTTAACAATTGTGATTTTTCCAATTACAGATATGTAAAGGGACCTGGAAGTATGAAAACAACAGGCTACAATAAGGAGCACTTCACACCTTTAATCTGAAGAAGATTGAACCCCAAAAGCCCTTTCTAGCGATTAAACGTTTTACACTCGCAAGAGGGCTATGTTTATAAAGTTTATTACGAAATGATTTGTTAATTCTCTGAGAATACAAGTGATCACCTGGGTCAAGATGGTATCCGTGAAATTAATACTCAAACAGTTTTGGTTATCCCAAGCAACAGCTGTCGGTTCCTACATTCAACAACAATGTATCAGAGTACGTCTGACCAATTACATGAAGTTGGGCAGTGAATGGGATACGTCCTTCAATCCCTTAAAATGGTTAAATTGATTGTAAGTAAATCTTCCGTCCAGTTAAGTTGACGCACCAAAGATTAAAGATTTAATACCCGGCTCGAAAAAACAATCAGTATTAGTTTTGTTCATATACGGCAAAAAGTTCCCACGCCGGGAGAACAATAAAAGGAGCACACGTACTCAGCGATCATCAACTAGTTATACCAAAATTTCAAATCAAGCAAACAGTTCTGAAACACTCAAAGGCAATATGAAGGCACAAACAGATTGAAAGCTATATGGAAAGAAGAAACATCATCAATAAAACGATCCAACTCAATCTCCATAGAAACGATAAAAGGGAAGGCTCAAAAATTACAAAATCCCCAAAAACGTGACCTAAGAGAATGCAAAACTTGGCGAGGTATCTCACTCCTTAATACAACAAAAAAGATACTCGCAATGTTCATCGTTGGCAGAATCTCACCAACGATTAATGCAAAATTAAGAAACGAACAAGCTGGCTTTAAACCAGGAAGAAGTAGCACTGATTGCATCAATTGAGTTCACCACTGTAAAACGTTCATTTGATACTATAAATTGATACGCAATATGGCAGACACTTTGTGAAATGGGCTTTCCAAAGAAATTTATTGAACTGTATCGAGGTGCTGGAAATCGAGTTTAAAATAACACTCTAAAAGTAAGACAAGGATGCGTACTCTCATCAATGCTAGTTTTGATTGTTATTGGATAATGTAATGCGGTAATTGAATGGCACGTTTCCTTATGGTCAACTAAATGATCTGGACTATGCAGATGAGATATGCCTTCCCACACACAAACGGTAAGTTATGCAGCAGAAAAAAACAATAGCTATAAGATCTAGCTAACGAACTTGGACTGAAGATAAAGGAAGACGATAAGGCACAACACAATGTACAATTTGAGGATATAATACGAATGTTGAACTCGCGTGTAAATTCAAAACTACTGTATGGGTGTGAGATATTGGAACACATAGAAAAGATGAGAAACAACCTATAGGTGTTTGTAAACAAGTGCCTTCTACAAATACTGAAATGATTCTGGTCTAACACCATAACCAGCGTTGACTTACATAGAAAAACCTATCAGTCAGATTAGAGACCGAAATAAACAGACGAAATTGAAGAATGATTAGCCATACGATGAGATAATCTCCAAGTGATTGAACAGAAATCCTGATGTAATTAGGCCGCAACCTTCAAGGAAATGGACCAACGATGACATGCAAGCTATGAACGGAAGCAAATTGGTAACTCGTGGAAAGATAGAAAAGCTCTAAGTGTGCAAGAGCAGGTCCAGCCTTATAATCAAAGTGATCCACAGCGACGAAAGTAAGTATATGAAGATCCGTTTGCAAAGCACCAAATTTATATTTTAACTTAAAAATCAAGCACTTAATATTATTTTACTCAAACTATTATTCTATTAAAAAATTATAGTCTCACACACTATATACTCTACTCGTGGGCTATAACACCCAAATATCGAAAATTACTCGAACTACTTCAAAATCACTACTATTTCGACACAAAAAATTAACACTACTTATTTACCCGTATAATTCATTACTTTCTGTAACGTTTTCGCCACCTCTATATCCGCACCAACAAAATAATTTTGACCCGTCTGCCGATTCACAGCATTAACCACATAGGTAGACTGAAAAATTTCAATTTTCAACGGATATCCATTCAGTTTTTTTAAATTAATTTCACTTAAAAATTCACCATCGTCGTTCACATCATCACTAGCATTCACTATTAATTTTCCATAACGCTGAACGGTGAAATTATAGTAAAACGGATTGTACGTGATAATTTCACCATTCAAATAGATAAAAACTTTGTAATTTTGATAATTAATCCAAATCTCGTCGAGCACTGTTGCAATTTCGTCGAGCGTTATACCAATCTCAACAAAATCGTCGTTAAAATAATCATCGTCCATATATTCGTTCGGACTCCCGTAACTAGTATTCGGCTTATTCCTGTTGTTTATTATGAACAGGTATGTCCCACCGGGAGTCAAATAACAATTAACGATGTAAGCGAGAATATTTAAATCGTTTATTTCGAATATAAAACCACCATAATTTTTATAGTTCATCGTAATCAAACTGTTGTAACTGATGTTTTGATTTATCTCCGTCGAATCGACGGTGTAACGTTTGCGACGCCGTCTCCGCGCTACCATCTCATCCGTTTCGTAGTAAGAATTAATAAAATAATTTGTTTGCACATTAATTATCCGATTGAAACAGTATTTGTTGTTGATTACGAAATATGATTTGTCATTGGTTGAAATTAATTGTATAATTTTCGAAAATAATTTGCGATTCTCGATTGAGATCGTAATGAATTCGGTGCGATGGAATATTTTATTAAAATTATTTATATTCATTTTGAACGTTTCTGCGGCCGTCGAACTATCACTCAGATCAATTTTCCGCGTTTGAATTATTTTAATTAAAAATATAATTATAATTAACGTAATTATGGTTTTCATTGTTGTTTTTGATAAGGGCAACCGGTCACAATAAAAGCAATTCAACAATTGTACAAAGCTTGAATGGAGCGGCCAAATCCTTTTTATAGGTTTTTTTATGTCTTTATGGTGTTAAATATTTGCTTAAATTAAATAAAATCATAAAAATCGAAATTATTTTATATTATGTACTAAGAAATATGTGGTCAAAGTATTTTTTGTCGAAAGTACAATTCACCGAAAATCAGTTTCATATAAAACTAACTTTCAATAATCATTATCTTTTGAAACAATTGACTTTCGTAAACTGCACTCATTATAGATTGAGCTCTAACAATTATATCGACAATAAAATATTAAAATAACAATTTATTTGTCATTTCGACCAAATGTCATTCGTCAAATTAACTTTATCCCTAAAATATCAAATATCGATTAAATGGTGGCACAAAAGTGCAGTTAGTTTTTAAATATATGATGCCTGACTTATCAAACAATGCCCTGTTATGGCCCAGTTCCAAGGTCTAGAATCGGAATGGTGCTATATTTTCTGAGCTACCCAGTTGTTGGTCAATATAAGCATAAAACAGACATAATTCTATTTATTTTGATTTTATTTGCACGATAGTGACACTGTGTAAATTGGAGTGTACATAAGACTATATATACCGATGGCACGGGGGAACTTCCTCGTATATAACGTCCATCCATTTAATACATTAAAAATTTCGTAAATTTGTTGTTTATATATGAAAAGAAAACTGTTGATTATCGTTTGTTGGTCGTTGAAAGTATACCACGTGGTCTTTGATTAAGGGCTACGCACCTTCTCAAATCTATGTAAATTATCACACTCTTATTCGGGATTTGTCATCTAATGTTCTCCTATAGTATATTTCTATAGTCTTTGAAACACACCATTATCGTAGCCAGTCAAATAACATGATTTCAAATTAGACTGTATATAACTTCAAACTGGTGACCCCAATATAAAACACGTGTTTTCAAATTATAAATGTACAGAAGATAATCTATGTTAATTTACAAGTGTTGTATCTGAGCCGTTGAATTTCTTAAATATCTGAATGATTGTGAATAAAATTTTCAAATTCATGAGATAATCCTTAATCATACTCTTATACTCTTTAATATGGGGGTCTCAACTAATCCAGTAATAAGATTAGAGATAGAACCTGCACGTTCGTTCTAAAAACGAACCGTATTGTTATAATCTCATCAGTAATAAGATTAGAGATAGAACCTGCACGTTCGTTCTAAAAACGAACCGTATTGTTATAATCTCATCAGTGGCGTAACTACAAATTGTTGGCCCTCCCGCAAAATATAATATAGGTCTCTAGACTATCCTCCCTCCACTTTGCATATCTTTCCCTTCAGAGTAATAAAAAATGTTGCTCATCGAAAATTAATTTATTATTATTTTCAATTTAGAAAAAGATCGTTCCACTTTTGCGGCTGTTACAGATAACGTAAGAAACAATAATAAACATATCAATACTTGCGAAACACTGGAAGCTTTTAGGTATGTATTAAAAACCATAATTTTTTTTTAAGTTTGGGCCTTTATTGTGAAAAATGTCACAAGATTTTTTATCCAAAGTATTTCCCATCGCTACCTACTACTTTTTCCCATATCTTTCTGGTAATTTATGGATTCCATCCCAGAAAAACTACACCGGCTTCGCGGCCAAAAATGAATCGAGTCAATTTTCGATTCAAGGTATCGTGAAGTGAAGCGTATTCTTGGTAGGGCACTTTGCATGGATCGAAATAGGTGGTAGTCGGAAGGAGCAAGGTCTGGGCTATAAGGCTATTGAGGCAGAATTTCCCATCCATTATTCTCCACCTAATTTTTGACCGCCACCGCAATATGTGGCCGCGTGTTAACGTGGTGGAAAATTATTGATTCGTATCTAGTCGCAAACGTGAGAACCGCTCTGCCTGGATTTTCTGCTTCAATCGGACCAATTGTTGACGATAGAGTTGGGGATTGATGGTTTGGCCACTTGGCAACGGCTCATAGTGAATCACACCTAGCTGGTCCCACCATATGCACAGCAAGACCTTGGTACCGTGAATATTTGCAAAATCGACATGAAAAATCGTCTTTCCACGTCTCTTGGCTTCAACCCGTATGTCACCCAATTTCCCATCTTTTTTGGATGAATCCCAAGGCTTTCAAACATGTGGAAATTGTTGGTTGATCAACTCCCAATGATTCTGCAAGTTCTTCTTGCGTTTGACGTGAATCTTGGTCGAGTAATGCCTCCAATTCTTCAGCTTAAAACTTTTTCGTCTGACCAGGATGCTCTTTGTCCTTGATGTCAAAATCACTACTTTTGAAGCGATTAAACCACACAAAGCACTGTGTTTTTGCAAGAGCATGCTCACCATTCAAATCCACAAACAAACGATGACTTTCAACTGCAGTTTTGTCTGCGAAAAAGTGACTCAAAAAAACTTCCCGCTAATGCTGTTTTTTCGCAAATTTGATCAACGATCAATCAAAACAAAAACTTGATGATGGATGTGCACAATCAAAACAAAAACCTTTAGCAGGTATTGAATTTTGACAGGTATTTAATAGGGCTTTCTAAACACATATCTGTCCATGATGTATTATAATGCATAAACAAGTAATGACATCTAGTATCAAATTCCGGTATTTAATGCATTCACCAATATTATTGGAAATTTTATTATTGGAACTTCAGCTAATTCATGAAACAATTCTTCATGATAATAACAAAGGCTAAGGGACCAAGTTGCGGCGGCCCCCCCGCATCGCGGGGTTTGCGCCCTTGTAGCTACGCCACTGCTGCAGGTTATAGGCACATATTGGAACAAGCAAATCTGGTTCACATAAAACCATCCGACAACGATTATCTATAAGGTTAATCAAAAGTTAACAAAGGATCATACGCAACGATGCTCTATTCAATGGATAACCTTATTATCCTATCAGAGAAGGTATATATAGTGACAAAGACGTTACGTCCAGTTAACTGAATGGAGCTCCTATTTGGCTAGAGTTCATACAAACCCGAATTGCTTTAGTAGATCTATGATGTGTGACTGTAAATACTTGGTGCAGTTGTTGGTTGGCTATAATGAGGAATAATGCCCGATTTAAAGATATTCCCGAGGCCGCAATATACGTTGAAGTAATTAATCGAACTTTTTAACAGACGTAATAGTGAAGCCAGAATGGTCATAGGGTGGGATAGAGGGTGCCGTTTAGCCAGTATCGAAATATTTTACAAAATTTAATTTCGCATGGACCAAAGATAATTAACGAATATTACCACAATCAATTCGTAAACGTCGTAGGAGTCTATGGCAGACTGTACTCGGAGTTAAGGTATGTGGTTTGAATCCATCGAGCCTATATGCAGTATTTTATGAAGTATCTTCGAATTTAAAAGCGGGAGATGCTATCTCTTGATATATGGAAATATCTTGAATTGTGCTACACTGAAATTTAGGCAGCACTGCATTGTTTGTTGTAAGCAGAATACAATTGATCGAGAATTCATCCGATTTGTATCTAAGCAGTGCTAAATCGCCGTATCGAGTGTCTTGTTTTAACCATGATGAAGTTAAAGTGGGGTGAAGACTAAATGCCCACCAGTGGCAAGCGGCTAACCTTAAATTTTTGATCTGCGTCTGAAGCGTCAATAATTCGGATACAAACCGAAGAGAGTCAAAACCATCGGAATGCCGCTTTCCAAAAAAATCACTTTCGACTGTTCATATTTCGTTAGTAAACATCCATACCCACTCCTTAGTATTTAACGCAACAATTAATTCATTCTGATTTCTGTGATTAATTAACGTAAGCAAACAGAAAATAACGCGTAACCACATAACAAAAAACCTATAAAAAGAGCTTGGTCGTGCCATTCAAAATTTGTTAACGTTTGGGCTACACATAGTGTGGTCGATTGTGTATATAATGAAGAAAATATATTTTTTAATTGTTGTCCTGCCGATTTTAATAGAAACAGTTCAAACCACCAAACTCGAACAGTCGAACATTGATTCGGACGCGGCGGACACATTCATCATAAATAAAAACTATTTTCACAAGATTTTTCATCGCATCGATTTTATTACGATCTCAATCGAGAATCGCAAATTATTTTCGAAAATTTTACAATTAATTTCGGCCAACAAATCATATTTCGTGATCAACAATAAATACTGCTACAACAGTATAATTAATGTGCATACAAACTATTTTATTAATTCATACTATGAAAATGATGAGCTGTTTGCTCGAAGACGTCGCAAACGTGCAGCCGCTGGTAATTCTATCGGCGAGATAAATAAAAACTTGACCTATTCGAATCTAATCAATTTGAATAATAAAAATTATGGTGGATTCATATTTGAAATTTCCAATGTCAATATGATTACGTACATCGTTAATTGTTATCTGACCCCGGGCGGGACATATCTGTTCATAATAAATGACAGCACTGTGGAGAATGGTTACGAGAATGTATACGATTATTTGTACGAGGATTACTTCCTCGACAATGGTAAATCGCGTGGTGTATCACTCGACGACATTGCGACCCTGTTTCACGATATTTGGATTAATCATCAAAATTATAAAGTGTTTATCTATTTAAATCGGAAAATTATAACCTACAATCCGTTTTACTACAATATGACCGTGCGGCGATTCGGAAAATTAATGATAAATTCTAGTGATAGTGAAAGTGATGATGGTGAATTTTTGAGTGAAATTAATTTGAAAAAGTTGAATGGATATCCGTTAAAAATTGAACTATTTCCGTCAACGTATGTGATCAAAGTACATGACGGGAAGACAGGCCGGCCATATTACATAGGCGCCGATGTGCTTGTGTCTAATACATTGCAAAATGTTATGAATTATACGAGTACGGTTTTTATAATATGCAAAATAATTGAGCAACTATATGTTAATTAGTCATCAGTTTGAGAAATATTCACTAAATGCACTATTGGCTATCATTTAAAATTGAGCAACATTTTGAGCAACTCAAACCAAAGTACATATTTTGAGCCACTTTACATCATATAATCATTTTTTGTCTCTAGAACCATTGTTGATATGCAATAACTATATAATTCGCAGTCAATTGCCAATGGTTATTAATGCTTTGTAAACACATAAACATCATAATGAGATTTACATTTTTATGGTATTGACACATAATAAACAACAATATGTTAATGATGTGACACCATTTTATCTGGTTGAATCTAAATTAATATGCAAACAAACACAAATCGATGAGTTTTGGACTAAATATAGTTATACAGTGAGTGTTTAAGTCTATTTTTGTTTCGCCCACAGGTATAAAAGTCAAAGCTGACCAATATCAATTTGGGTATCGGCTACCGAATGGCTCGTTTACCGGCACCCTCAACCACTTGTTACGCCGTTCGAGTGATATTGCGTTAAACGGATTCTTTATCAAAGATTATTTCACACGTGATATAGAGTTCACGACTGGTGTGTATTCGGACCAATTGTGTTTAATATTGAAGAAAGCCGATCGTATTCCATCATCATTGCTACCTCTGCTATGTTTTAAAAGTGAACTCTGGGTAATGATTTTATTGGTGATGATTGGATCATCGATTTTTTGGTGCGCCCTCCGTTCGATCAACGAAACACCATACTTTAAACGTATTTACGATTCGGATTGTCCGTGGTCCGAGAATTGCGACCGTTTCAATCGTTCGATGTGGATATTAAAACACAAATATTTTCAATACTATCAAATATTTATGGATACCGCGATGTTGATGGGAAGTGCGCCACTGCGTCGATTCACAAAAGTCACAACCGAACGATGTTTTATAATTACGCTGTGTCTTATAAGTCTAGTCTTCGTATCGATTTTTCAGTCCAAATTGGCGACAGTATTTATCAAGCCCGTTTATTACAAAGACATACTAACACTTAATGATATGGCGAAGAGTAGTTTAAAAATTGGTATACGTTATCCGGCCATGATGGACGATATGTTCCCGATGAACAGTACGAAATTGATCGAGAGTTTACGCAAGAAAATGTATCTCCTTGATCCAAAAAATGCTCAAATCACAAATAAAATGTATAAAGACGGCAAATTGGCAACAAATACACGACGCAGCAAAGTTAAATTGGATAGTGCAATTTTTGTGACCAATCAAACCTTTATTTTGGTTCCCGAATGTCCCAAAACATATAATTTGGCATATGTCTTGACCAAAGATTCCGTTTACCTGGAACCAATCAACGATATATTATTGCATTTGCTTAATGGCGGCATTATCAACAAATGGATAAATGAAATGTACTACAATCAAACGCTATCAGATATTCGAACGCATGGACCTTTCTATGTAGCTAATTTTAAAACGGTCACTGTCTCAGATTTGCAACTAGCTTTTATAATACTTGCCTCGGGGATAGTGATTAGTACAACATTTTTTGTGATTGAGCTAAATATAAGTACATGTTTTAGAATATTTGGAAAAATTAATAAAAAAATCAACTAATGGAATTAATATCACACACTTTTTAATGTACACAAATGACACATAGTTTTTTGTCAACCTAGATAAGTTCTAATAAATATTTATTATAAAGTGTTTAATAAAGAAATTATCACCATTCAAGAGATTGAATTTTAATTATTTCAGATAGCTCGATGAACAAATTTTTAAAATTCGTTATAACCGATAAACGCTTAACTAGAGTTTTGAATCATACCGGTCGTTAATTATACATTTATAAAATCGTAATAACCGAAAAATACGTATTAACGAATAATTTCGTAGTAACGAGTTAATATGAATAGACATTTCGATATAACGGTTGGTTGATGGAAGAGAACACTGAATTGCTAATTGACCTATTTTTTGGTACTTTATAGCATCGAAACATTGAAGTTCCTTAACTCCATTATAACCGATAAATGCTGAGATAGAAAAAAAATTTAAATAAAACTATAAAATAGTTCTGCATCACAATTGTACATTTTAAAAATTGTAATAACCTAAAAATACGTTTTAATGAATAATTCCTTAGTAACGAGTTAATATGAATGAAAATCTTGATATAACAGTTAATTGATAAAACAACTTGACAAAACTTCATTATAACCGATAAATATTTTAGCAAAAATCTGATCCGTTTATTATATGCTAAAAACAAAACAAAACAATTTCATTCATAAAACTAGTATTTTAATTTCCAAATTCATAATATCCGATAAATACGTAATAACCGATAAATTCATAATAACGAGTTACTTATTATTTTACACGCGTTATTTTGGGTGATCAATGGAACGAAAATTCAATATGATGATTTCGGGTACGCTATATGGCCAGACAAGTCTGTATTTTATTATGATATTTCAATGGGCTCGTCATCATGTAAACTACAATTGTTGATGTCTTCAGTGCATACAACTTTACCATCCATTATGCTATATTCAAAATCAGCAAAGTATTCAATAGGCACGACTTCTACGCGAGGACGCATTTTCTTAAGTATGCAACGATTTGTTCCCTCTTCTCGCATTCTCCAATCGGCCAACGTGTAATAGAATAATTTGGTTACTTGTCTCCAAACTATGATTCTCTTAAAGACATAAAATAGTAATAATTAAAACATATATTATGATATAATAATATGATATTCTAATCACCTTTATTCGACGACCACATGCACGCACAAATTCAAATAAAAGTGTTTCATTCAAACTCGGACACGCGATAAAATGTACTTCCTCAATATAAATCGCAGCCAATTTGCGTAATCCAATTAAATTCAGGTCCATATTTATCAGTTTTATTTTGCATGCGTATAAATAATTAAAAGGGTCCCAATCTTCCAATGAAAAATTTTCTAATTTAAATGAAAATTCGACGCAGTGACATTGCAAACCACGTTCAATCCACGATATCCAATTCATATTATTAATACGATTATAAAATGCAGTACGTGTATTTATTCGCGGTGTAATAACGATATAAATTTCTGTTGGATGATCACTTCGAGCACAATTGCCGATTATATCCCATATCAAAATATTGCCATTTGCTGCAAAATAATCAAACATTTCACTGAAGTCTAAATATATAGTGCCAACGGATTCCAATTCGATTAATTCTTTGAAAAACTCTATATCAAAATTTCGATAATTCGACCAGTTTATCGTGTAAGGAAAGTGGCGCTCAAAATTCAACAGTCGCGACCAAATTTCATTCGGTGTTAGATACGAGTATTCTGCCAAATCCACCTGAATATGCATTATTTGATCGTGACACTTGGTAAGCTGAAGAAAACATTTATCAAAAGCTTTTGTCCGAGAAAATTGATGTAGTATTTCTGTTTTGTTGAAAGAGCGGCCAAATTGATGACCGAAATACAAAATAATTTCATCGCTAAGATCACTTTTATTGCAGTCGAACATGTATTTAAAAATATTCAAGATTTTTGAACGAAAATCAATTCGACTTTCGATCACATCGGTCAGTTGGATGTAAAAATCACGATCGTTACGTATCGATAATTTAAGCGACATTAATTCGAATATATCCGCTTGATTTATGTTACGGTGTAGCGGTGGATCACATTCAAACCATGCCTGATGCCATGGATACGCAAAACTTATATTCAAACTGGAATCATTATCATTCAAATTATTTCGTAATAATTTTCGTACATCAAATGAAATTTCGGAGCTAAATTCAATATACTTGATATTGTTCGGGTTCAACCATCCGATATGCATATCGCAAATTTTAGTAATACTATCGGATTGTACGCAATGGATTAAATGAGCTTGAATATGTGATATAGTAAGCTCGTTCGTATACACATTACGATCATTTCGCCATGGCATCGTGTATTTCGTCATCTCGATCAGTTGATCCAATTTAGTGATTTGTCTAATCACGTCCTTATACTTTGGTGGACTTTCTAAAACGATTAGTATTACGTTGTCCACTATTTCCCGCCTGTCTGTATCGACTAATACATCAATGATATTATGTACCGCACATCCTAGGTCGGACAGTTTCTGTATATGGACGTAAATTATATTATAAATTATGCTAAATTGTGAATCGGACTTTATTACCTCGAGAATCCATGATAAGTGCTTTTTATTCCCGTACAGGTTTGGCAATTGGTTTCTTCTGAAACACTCACTTTTAATATAAGCGTCCATATCCGTACACTTCGAATTGATAACTATTTTGCATGATTATAAAACTACGATCGTTTTGATGATCGTTTTATATAGTCTGCCATCTGTGAACAAGAATATTAACTTAATTAGTTTCAACTATTAACCAATAGAGATCGCCAATTTGTTGATTTCTCTCGATTATTATTTTTCTTCATTCTACGTCTTAAAGATGACATTTAGAATAAAAATGTCAAAGCTAGTGGTCACACAAATTGTTCATGTGACCACCAAATGGAGAAGTATATCAAACATTATTGTGAGTACCGTGAAGATCTTATCTTATTAGAGCAATCGACTAAAGATGTTGTAAATAGGTCGTCTTAAACGAGGCATTCCAATTATATACGGCAATAGAGATGTTTGGCCTTGGATTGAAAAGATCTTCAGCACGAATGGCTTTGAAATTGAACAAGTCGATGATACGATAATACAAAACATTAAAGGTGAAATGTTAGAGGTCACATTAATCAAATTTAAGGCACCAATAGATAATGTACTCATTCAGCTAAGTAACGTGATCGATGATACAAAAATATCATTGCCGTGGCTTGATACTCAAAATGTGTACGCCTCGCACAAAAACTATAAGGACGTTAAAGTAAGTTATATCGTATATGCAACGTATTCGATTAGTTCACATAAATAATCCCGATGAACGTTTTAGGAACAAGTACGAATCAATAAACTAACATCGCACATTTTAGAAGTCGTTGATTTCGATATACGGTGGATTCATTCCCAAACAGTGAAATTGATCCGCTTTGATTGTGATGTTCCCGATGATCTGAAACAGACTATGAAGTTAAATCCAAATTTGTCCAGCGTTAATATCAGCTTTGCCTATCCATGGCACCAATTTTGGTATATAACAGAATCACTAAACATTGATCGACTCGTTTTAGACGCATGCGCTAATTATTGGATATCGAACCAAATACTCGGTTGTTTCGATTTGATCGATTTGGTTCAAATACAAATTGCATTCCGCGGATCAATCGAAAATCATTATTTATATAGGCATGTCAATCGTCTCATTGAGCAAAAGATTGATATAAAATCATCGAAATTCAATATTAACACCCATCTGTTCGATTGTAACAAGCCAAACGTTGACAACGACACGATCCTCTATTTGATCTACCAGTATGGACGATATTTTAAGAAAATTATTTGGCTACACGATTTTAAGGGTAGCTCACTTTTTGATAATTGTGTACGGGAATTAAATAAGGAAATCATTAATCGGTATACGGTTGAACTTGATCTGAAAATGTATACTCATTTATCGGCTAATGAATTGATCTCGCGGGTGCGGGGTAGTTCGCCACACTTTAACTTCACGATAAAAATTTCGGATTACAATCAGTTTACGGGCGATTTGTTTGTTTCGCTAATAAAAATGGCGTCAGTCAAAGAGATACATTTCAATGTTGCGTATCATCTAAATTTTTTTACAACCCCCGAAAATTTTTTGGATGCCGATGAGGTAAGTGCGGGGTGCGGTGACGAACCGAAAACAATTTGGTTAACGTATAAATCATGTTCCACCTTAGAACCGTATAACGGCCTAAAAGATTTCGTTTGTTTTTTCAAACGAGTGATCAATAGTGAATATCAACAGAAATTTTTCTATTTAATCATAGATGGCATTATAATCGAGAATTGGTTAATATTTGCTGAACTGAATATAATCTCAATCCGATTTGATAATATTGATCTAAATATTAAAAATTTAGAAGAGTTGAGCGAATGTAGGAACGTTTCGTCAGTTCTCGAATTCCACGACTGTGCAAACTTAAACGACACTTTATTGATGCGATTGATTACAACATCACAGAACGTATTTAGTCGGATCAAAATAACTGGGAATTCATCGATCACGTCACTTTTTTTCTATATGCGAGCCGAACTTCGACTAAACGAAACGAATTCGTTTGAATATGATTTTGCCAATGAGACTCCAGTGATCGAAATGGATCAGTACGATCGTATATCGGTGGCTAAGTACTATATAAACGATGATCGCATCGAATGTTACGATGATTATTATTACTCGGATGATGAAGAAAATAGTTTTAACACATTTTAACCTTGAAAATTGTGAAAATTAAACACTCCACTTAGATCAACAACAAAAAAAACGAACATTATTATATATTTTCGAACGATCGACTAATAAATTTTGTATAAAGATCCGATGAGGATGAGCGATGATCGGTGAAGAGAATCATATTTTATTTTTAGACTATACGATCGTGTTAGTACATCTACACCAAATTTTTAGCGTTTCCACGATATCTTACCTAAAGCGAGAATGGTGATCTTTAATTTACATACAAAAGAATCTTTAAAATTATCCAAGGTTAGTTTTTTGAATAAATTATCAAGGTTGCGTGTTTTTTTACATATAAGATCACAGAAATCACATGATCATGATGAGAATTCCCAATTTTATGTTCTGTTTTTTCTTTATATAGCGGTTTTATTATGTAACTTTTTTGGTTGATCAGTTGATTTGGGGAATTTCAATGTTGATCGTTTCTTATTTAAGCCAAGTGTCTGTTTAACATTTTAACCACGTTCGGTGTGCTGGTAAATTGGTATGCACAATGGAGAATAAAACCAAAACGGGTATTTTTTACGGCTTCGTCATTTAGAGTGGAAGGTACCGATAGAGTTCGAATCTCGATAGAGATGACTATTCAACATGGATTTTGCCAGCCACACTACACATTTCGGTATACATATTTCACAATTGGCATCGCATTGAGAGAAGTGAGCTGACATTTTCACCAGTTCCAGAATTACCAGTATGAATCACTTGATCACACCATACCAAAAACGTATGATCTCTGATCAAGCAAACTCACAAAACTCACTATTTACTTATGGCTGACCACAGTACAAAGATTTTTCAGAATTTTACCACCTCAATCGATTTACTTAAGTAAATTACTTTGTTTGCATGCACATGCAAAGATGTTGTTGATCAAGACTATACGTCATTTTATGAGATGATCATCATGATATAACAAAACAAACTCTAAATTTGTTTTATTTTTAGTTTGATCGATGTTCAATGATGGACGATGACATTTAAAATATTAGCTATATTGTGTAAAGTTATAGCATTATAGGTGTATGTGAACATAGTTTCGTAACTCTTTGAGTTAAACCAACATTTGTTGATCGCTCGATCGTTAATGTTAAAATAAAAGCATCAGTAAGATATATAGACGATCGATATTCGACTATAGTGTCATCGATTTTGTATGTATAAAGTGATCAGTCGCGTAATCGCGATCTTCAGATTTTTGCGATATGCAACGATCACACTTCTGGTTTACCACGTAATTTAATGATTTAGCTCAATTCATACAAATCGTTCCAATACGATTCCACAAAGATATACACATTGGACTCTTGACATTTTTAATTTTCATCGCTCAAAATACACAAGTTAAAAAATTGGTAATGTCAACAGGGTTTGAACTCAAAAAAATGTCATATTTCATTAGAGTATGGACAGTTCCAACTTGCAGAGAGTTCTCGAAACTATCGATTTGAGGACAACGAGTTCGTATTCCGGAAGGGGCTCGGTGATGTAGGTAAACTCATCTACGACCTCCTGTTGGAGTGCGGAACTCATGTATCAACCCATCTGACATGTCAGGACTATCGGCTAGCATGTAGTAATCTCTCTATCTCTCTCTCTCTCTCGATTCGTGGATCGCTTCAAAAGAGAGCCATTTTTTTTCAATGCAGGAATAGAATGCTGCTTTCCGTAGTCAAGCATCAAATGAGAAGTCCTACCCCATCCATTCTTCAAGAAGTTGCTCTCTCAGACTATAATCAGTTTCAATAGCCAGGTATACTACCTAGCTAACCTGCGCTCCAGTTGAAGTTAAAAATTTTATCGATTCGTTGATCACTTCAAAAGGTGACCCGTTTTTCAACTCACGATTCGAATAGTGCATCATAAAACGATCGATCGCGTACTGTGCTAACATTGTTAAATATGATATAATGATGCTGGGTGCTAGACGATCGATCGATACTCTGATTTAACATAGCCGATCAACAATACTTGAAATGAGCCGCCATATTCTTTAGATATTGCTCTCTCACTACGACCTGTTTCGATAGTTAAATGCATACTGCCTGGCTGACCAGCATTTTGGTTTTAAGAAGAAGCCAAAAATAGAATCGGGGAACTCACGGCTCTTTTGATCTGAACGACTCGTTATATTCCAGATCTTCATTCTTGAAAGGAGATAAAAAAATTGGTTCGATTCGTGGATTGCTTTAAACGATGACCGGTTTTTTTGAAAGCAGAAATCGAATGCCGCATTAAGTCCAGCATCATATAACGATCGATCGTGTTAGTTGTATAATAACTGTATCCTAACTTAATCGATCATAACATATAATATATTTTCTTCAGACGTTGCTCTTTCACTCTGACTCGGACACGATTCGAGTCACGATCAATCGCTACTCTGTACTAACATAATCGATCAACCACACTTGAAATGTGCCCGCGTATTCTTCAGGCGTTCTTCTTTCTGACTATCTACGTATTCCGACTTGACCAGTACAATAAAGTAGCCACGAATTAAATAGATTCGTGGATCGCTTCAAATGATCGCCAGTTTTATCAACGCCGAATTCGAATGCTTCATTCCAGTCCAGTATCAATTAACGATCGATCGCGTATAACTACTGTATGCTAACATAACCGATCATAACCCACTAAATTCTTCAGATGTTGATCTCTTTCTCACACTCTCTGACAATTACCTGATCCGATTTTTTTCACATCGCCTGGCTGACCAGCACTTCGGTCTTAAAAAGGAGTGAACAATTTGACGAGTCGTAGATCGCTTCAAATGATGACCAGTTTTCTCCAACACAGGATTCAAATTTCAAATTCGAGTCCAGTATCAGAACTGGTCTACTAACAAAACCGATCCACAACACTTCAAATGATCCCGCCGTATTCTTCAGACGTTGGTCTATTGATGAAGTAAGCATTTGGGTCGATTCGTGGATCGCTTTAAAGGACCGCCAGTTTTATCAACACGTATGGTTCGAATATGCTGAATTCGAGAATTAACAATCGATCACATATAACTATTGTGCTGATATAATCGATCAGTAACACTTAAAATGAAAAGTCCTACACCATCCACCGTATTCTTAGGACGTTATTCTCTCTAACTATATGCTTGTTTCGACTGATCTCACCCGGCACGGGTGACCAGAAGTCTTATGAAGTAGTCTAACATTAGATCAATTCCATTATCAATTAACAATCGATCGCGTATAACTACTGTGCTAACATAACCGATCATAAGGGACCAGATTCTTCAGATGTTGCTCTCTCTCTCTCTTCCTCTCACTCTTTGACAATCATCAGTTTTGATTTATGACACACCGCCTACCCGAGCAGTACTTTGGTTTAATAAAGAAGACAAAAATTGGATCGTGGATCACTTCAAATGATGATCAGTTTTATTCAACACATGATTCGAATGCTGCATTCCAGTCCTGTATCAATTAACAATCGATCGCGTATAACTACTGTGCTAACATAAACGATCATAACATTGCTCAGATCTTTCTCTCTCCTTCTCTCTCTCTCTCTCAATCTCTCACAATCACCTGATTCGATTGATTGCACACCGCCTTGGAGACAGTTTTGTCACCGCAGGATTCACATGCTGCGTTCGAGTCCAGTGTCAATTAACGATCGATCGCTACTCTGTACTAACATCAACGATCCCCAACACTTGAATTAAACTTTTAAAATTCTTTTAAATCGGTTATATTTTCTCTTTTATTTATTTTTTTTTTTGTTTTGTACGATTACGATCATTTCATATTGGCTGATCGTTGATCGTATAATACAACACAAAAGACAAAAAGCAGTTACTTTTGTTGTTGTTATTGTTGTTGCATGCCTCAGTCAACATTTCGAGTTGGGTCTGCAGTTTTCTCTGAGCTTAAAATTTTCATTTTTGTTTTTAGTTATTTCTTAATCATGAATCAATAAAGAAACGATCGTCGCCGGAGAGTGTTATGTACAAATAATATGCGCGCGCTTCTGAATGATCGTTATAATTTATTTTTGAGCTATTTTTATAAACTATATAATAATTGTTAATATTATAATTAAAGCCGTGGCAATATCGAGTGTATATTATTATAAAGTCTATATACATAATTAATTAAGTGTGGTGTGATATCAGGTTATCGTGTGTGCTACTGCCGTTGTGCTTTAGTTGTTTAATATAAGTTGAGCTATATTTGTGTCGTCAAAGTGTGGTTCGAGTGCGAAATTTTCATACAAAAGTGCATAAAATACAAATTTATCGTGTGAAATTTACAAATAGTTGATTGTTCTGTGCGTGTGTTAATATTTATTTATACATTTGTTATAAATAATACACTTATGTATTTATAAAAAATAAAAAGTGGAACAAATACAATTTTTTTACTCTCAAAATTAATTTCTACACGTCGAGTGAAATGGAAAATTAAAAACGCAAATTAAAGAGCAACACACACAAAAACGAAATTACAAGGTAGATTTTCTCTTCATATATAATTATAATAATTATAAATAATTTTTAAGATTCGAATTACATAAATCATACACACACACACTGTTGTGCCATTTAACTACTTAGACGTCGATATATACGGAAAAGTTTCTATATACGAGTACACAAAACTGCCTGTCGTGTGATACTGCTTTACTGAGTGTCGCACTTATTAAATTATAATTTAAGTGGAACTCCTTGAAATTTGCGAACGTGTTACAAGTGCGTCAGCTCGAATACCCTGAGTCAAAATGGAAGCTGCGACTACGCAATAAACTGATTCGTGTATAAATATATTGGCTTTATCTCCAAACCGCACAATCCACATATAAATAAACACATTTACGTCACACAAATCTCTTGCGCACTACTGACAGATTATAATATATGTTTACGTCTGTATATGCATGAAACTGGTTATAGACGCTGGAAGTGCCATTTTGATATCTATATAACCGATATCAATCAATATATAAATATTTTACGATCCCTCGCACGCGTTATATAACGACCACTCGAAAGCTCATAAAAGCATACAAATTAACATACACTCGTATAAAGGTATTACTTAATGGCCGTTTACATAATGAACGGGTTTTACCTAATTTTGTATGCAAATGTCGTGAAGTAATTGTGTTGTCTTCCTCGTTTTGTTGTATATACGATTGTCTTATTTATGTCTTATAATGTTCTAGAATTGAATTTGCGCGGTTTTCGTGGTCAGATTATATTTAAGTAGAGTTACGTGGTGTATTTAACCTTAACAAAATTACACCGTTGTTGTTATTGTTGTCAATTTACAAAATGCAGTTAAATTTTATTTTATAGCTATTGTTGGCAAAGGTAAGCTACGTTCGGTGAATAGTAATTTGACTTAATTCCGCTATTTAATTCAAACAACTTTATATATGTACCGAGTACGAGTATTTACATAAAAATACAATCAATATATTGTTGTGATGTACTATATACTCTATACTGTACGAGTAATACGCGCGATAACCTTAAACCAGTGATGGCGATTAGGGTGCGGCAGCAAAATAATTATAAAAATAATCGACTGTTGACCCGCGCGCGAAATACATAAACAATATTCGAATTTGGGACAAGCTTTATCCTTTGTGATATACTCGTTTAGTATGTTACTATATTACTTATTTGTTATTTAACGGTTTTTACAGGCCACTGTTGGCCAGTTTCGTGTCAACAATCTGACTCCATCATTCATATTGTTGTAAACAATTAGAAGTTGCCATAGATCGCCCTTTACGTCGTGGAGCCATCGTCGCCTTAGCTTACTTGCTGCCTTATGATTTCATGCATATCAGGAGTTTGCATTAAATGCCTGATCTCGTGATTGAAAAGAACTCTCTGGAATGTTAGAAGCCTTTTCTCGTACGCTTTCGTTTAAGTCCATCCCTTACATTCATAGATAATATTGGGTCTGATCAACACTTGATATCATCATCAAACACTATTATCGTGAGTAATGAGAGAACCAACAAACTTGAATCTCATCACTCTTTCAAACATGGAGTTACAACTACTGCAATCAATTTCGTATTGGTCTCTAAACCCAGAGATCAAATAGATGGTTTTGAACTCGGTGATTTTGAGACCAACGGAAGCTGAATACTGTTCTAGTGGATCACACAAATAACATCTGGATATGCTTAAAGTTTGTTACAATCTGTTTCGGGACTTGAAGCACTTTCCTTCCCTTTCGCCGTTCGCTTATTTACGTCCTTACCTTACGCCATTACAGCCAAATCGAGGACGTACGGCTATAGGCCTGATTTACGTAGAACCATCGTAGAGCTATGCACATTGCATAGCTCAATGCCAGCCTATAGTACTGAGATTTAAAATGGGTTGGCCCATAAATTCTGCACTCCAACAGGTCATAGATGTGTTCTTTCACAACATCGGTCGTAATCGTATGGGGAAAAATCCCTTTAGCATCCTGCCCCTATCGGGATTCGAACCCGGTATCTCCAGCTCTAACTGCCGCAGCTTTAACCACTGCATCATTTGATCGGTCATGCTTAAAGTTGTTTAGATTGTCGGAATAAACAGCGTATCTCCATGTCGAACACTGGAACTAATTGAAAACTTCTCAATAACCTATATATTCTCAAGTTTGACTCATAATTGTGACTTACATTTTACACAGATGTACGAATTTGTTTGGTATTCCTAAAACGCATTTGTTTACAATCCTTGTTGGTAGTCACCGATAATGTAATCCAGCAGAGGAGTAATTCTTCCTATGATAATGTACAACAGTTACTTATATTTTGTGCAAAGAAGAGCTATAAAGCCATAATTCTTGCATTTTTGTAAATTGGTCATAATACTGTCACTTTCCATTATTCGAGCATATCTTCATTTGGCCATACCAATCGAATGAGATCAGAAAGACAATTTGACAAAGTTACCCCTTCGAATATCATGAGCTTTGAGGTTACGGCATCGAGAGGTTGCCATCCTGATCCCAAATGAAAGATGAGTGAGATATACCATAAACGTATAAGGAGGATTTTGAAGTCAACATACCATCATCATACACTGATTCTAAAATCATTTAAAACCACCAAACTTGCTCGACTATCTATATGTGTACCGGCATTCATCACGATCCTGGTGTGCAGTAAACAACACTATGAGTCATGCTGTAACGATATATTATTAGTCCAAGCCTTACAATTTAAGCATCGTTATACGATAGTGTCCTAGAAAACAACTAAATTTTGGAAAGTACTGACTAAGTATGACACAATCCATTTTACAAAGTCGTGGATAGGCGAACCAAAACTTTTATAAACTTTGAGACTAACATGATGTTGTTTAAGTTTGGTTGATATTTTTTCCGGAAATAGGAATTGATCAGCCCTGGAGTTTGAACTAATCCCTGTTTTCATAACCATTACTGGTGCTTCATCCTTACCACAACATCTGCTATATCGAACTCACTGTCATGATGAATGCATAGTTTGCTCCACCATCTAGTAGTTAGCTATACAGCTGTGATATTTAATAGATCCTGAGACATAACCATGTTCGTCCTTAATCGGAGATAAAGGCATTACACAGTTCATTCAAGCTGTTTAAAAAAATCATATGGTTCGTAACTTGGATAATTAACTCAAAGACAGATGCGATTGTTGATTGTCTCTGCTTAAACTGTTCGAAATGGTAACACGTTAATTATGACATGCAACTCAAAATTAGGACTGAAGAATTGTTGCCAAATTAAAGTCTTTGTAGTAATCTTTAATAAAGAAATCATAGAATTAAAAAATCGTTATTAATGCATACAGTTTTGAAATTTTTACAAACTGTTCGAAAATGTGTCTTCACTAAAAGCTATTCAGAAATTTATATATTTTAAGCTAGAAAATTCTGGTTAAAAGCTATTTCTTGTATATCTTGTGAGGATATACCCTATCACAGTTCTAAAAGCCTCCAACAAAGTATAATATGTAGTTATATATTGAGCAACTCGCGAAAACAAAGAAGCGGTTTACTAGAACTTCATTATATAGTAGTTTTACTCTCATGCATGACTCGTGGAGTCGTGGCTACCGTAAAGTACTAAAATTGGTTGGACCAGAGAAAATTAAATATATATATGGTTGATGAATAAAGTGCAGCAAAAATTGAAAGAATTCTTTCGATGTTATTCAATCAGGCTTATTTCCTAAATCTGTCGATCCACTTGGTGCATCACGGATCACAGACAAAGAGGACCGGTATTATTTACTGCACACATACTGTCACCAGTTGTCGATATTAATCTTATAACCAATTATTTTTATTAATCTTATAACCAATGAATTTGTGTATCGACTGGAACTCGATCTTTTTGTAAAAAAATCGTCGATTAGCCCTCAAAAGTTATGATCGTATATCCAGGGGCTTAATGTTACTGTGGAGGGGAGATAGCCTCGGACTATGCTAGCCTAGTTCACGATAAAGACTCTAAAATAATTTCTAAATTATGATGTCAGATATGTGAAATTATGTTAGCCACAAGGGCTGGCAAAAATTAGCCTACCCGCATCTGTAAAGTCCTGTCAAATCTCATCACAAATCCCTTTCCAAGGAACAACACTTTGTAAAATTATACGCATTCGGTTACTCGTCGTTTCGGCACTGATCAATTCATTAAATATGGCATCAATATTAATAAAAATGAATATAATTCGAGACTGTTTGTTTTAATAACTCTATTTAATCAACGAAGACCGACAATATCACCACATAACAATACCAAATTTTGGCATCCAAAATAATCTAAAAATATCATGATTACAGTCAATTAAAATTAAATTAATCATTATATGAGTACATTACTTACTAAATATATTATTTGAACATAGGTTCTCTGTTTTACAAAAATTTACCGGGAAATTGGAATTACTAACAAAATATCAAATCATAATTATTTGTGTACGTACGATCGTTCGATCGTGATGATGTGCATTTGTCACCACATCCCGGAATAGTATGTCGAATCATTAAAATACATTTTTTAAAACAATTACGTGATCGTATAAAGTCTATAATTTATAGTTTTAAAGAAAACTACAAGGTTTCATTTTTGCAACTAAACACGAGATATATGAATCAAATAACGCATGCACAATTCATTATCATAATTCAAAGTTCAGGCATAGACATTATATTCCCGTACATAAACTTTTCATTTAGAAACGTTGAACTACAATACTCGTTTACTTATATATTAGCAAAACGATCTTTAGACTATATAATATATGCCTTAGAACTATACTCGACGATGTGACTAACACGAATGCTTGCACACTATATCGAACTCTACTCGTTGTGCGCACACTGTTCTTAATTACTGTCCGATGAATACGTCACCGAAAGTCCTTATTAAGTGAATAATATGTATCATATATGTGACTTGAATTACAATTCGATTTCTATATAAGTTGATTGATTGGATAGAAAGGGACGGTTTCACCTTCAAATTTGCGTATATAACTATTATAATAACGTATATAATTACTATACGATCCAGATACATATATGTAGTTGTTTTTAAGTGTATTACAAAGTCATAGATGTGATAAAGTTCTAACAAGCGAGACAATATATGTTTTTTTGTCTTTTTGATCAAGTAGCTCAATATAGTATAAAAGTTGCTCAATTTGAATATACTTAAAGTAATAGTGTGCTGCCCAAGTAGCTCAAAATTATAAGGTAATCGTGTTGGCCAAGATGTGAATTAAACCCACAAATGATTGGTGTGATGAAGAGTGACATCTTGCTGCTGAGTTGTGAAATTCACAACTCAGCAACAATGGTTGCTCACAACTTGAGGAACAATGGTTGATAATGGTAGATTGTTGAGGCATGAAACGTAGCCTTACGAATATTAGAAACATCATTCAATGAGACTGACCTGACTTTATTACTCGGATTGGTTGAAAGAGATCCTATAGCTTCCAATACCCGTTAGGAAATAATAGTGCTTAAGTGTCGCTTTGTTGAGACGTAGCTAGATGTCTTAACAGCTGGCTTCTTGTTTAAAGCTCTAAATGTCTTGTTAAGATATGCAGCGATTGAGACGATAATTGCGACGGGATGATCATAAATCATTTGACAGTCTTGATACTTGATAAGTAGCACATCTTAGCCAATATAAGTACATTATGCTATAGATTCGTATACAGAAGAACTATCGGATTGCCCCATGTTGAAGTTAATGATAGGTTGAAAGGAATTGATATCATTATATACACCCTGTGATCTCATTCTGTGCTACATTCTGGAGCTAAAATTTAACTATTCTTTCCTGTCTGATTTCAAGGCCCAAATATGATTAATTCGTTGTGAGTCACAAAATGATTTAAAATCCTAGGGGAAAACTGCTCGGAATTGTTGTTATAGTTATAGTTTGTCCACATATAACGTTACCTGACCTGACTTAATTCAGCTGCCTCAATCTGCGATAGTGTTGTAATATATTATGCTTGTTGAGATTTTAACTTATTGAGTCCAGTTAAAAGTCACCACAGAGCCAACATGGTTGTCATACACACATAATTCACAACTGGCGATTTATAATTAAAGCAGGACTAAGTTAACAGTATACAAAATGGCGAATAATTTTGACTGGATATGGCACAGGGTTTAGTTAAGGAAAGATAATATATTAAAGCGAACTGCTTAAGTATATATAGCATTGTTGAGACGGAGTGATTTCAACCTGCTTCGGATTTTACCTCTTATAAGGTTATAAAAATCTGACTTCACTATCCAGAGATATACCAATTGTCTTGTTCAAACAGTCTCGAAGATTGTGATGTTCTCGTGTTGTCAGTCTAAGACTAAAGCAATTACTGGAAGCTCGATGAATTAATGGGAGTTGAATCTTTTCTCGCTGGTTTTGAACTCACTGTTCTCGTAGATCATCTGGCAGTCTATAGTTTTCTTTTGAGGTATGGATGCTTCAAGAGACTGGTGACTTCCTGTCCGTATATGTGACAGAGTATAAATGTAGCTATGACCCATAATTACGTATATATTTATATCATAAAGCTAATCACCTGTTGATTTACCTTGCAAATCCGTATACATGCAAAATTGTATAATTAAATAATTAAAATTATATTTTAAACTAATATCATCGGAATTGAATGTCATTATCAATTGGAAATATTATTATATATTGGGATGTCTATGTATGAATATGTTTATACAGTCAGTTAGCATAAATATATAATTATATAACAATATATAGCGTTTTTCAATAAAATTTTTATCTTTGTAGATGCTAACTCTATATCTGACTTATTTTAGCACTATTTCATGAACGAATTTTCAAATGAAAGTGATACAAATTTCACTTTCACTTATCTGTTAGTTTTATGTATAAAAAACCCAGATAACTATCTAGCGTCTATTATATATGCTAATTAATACAATATAACACTACATATGTAGAATAAAAGGTTTTAAGCATCTGAAACACCTTAGACTATTTTAAAATAATTACTTTCTCGTTACATAAGAACAGGTATTTATCAAACTAAATGTCATATAGTGCATACTCGTACTCCAAATATAATACATCAAAATTCCAGAAATTTCTTCAAGGACTTCTGACACTGTACTTTAGCTCGTCTTATTTGTTCACATTCAAGTTCAAATTATCATTAATTTACATTTTATATTTTTGTTAAGATCATTTCAAGCTATTTGGTCATTATTTGTAAACAGACTTATAGCAATTTATTATCGCATATATACAATTAGCAATCGTCTTAATCATTCAACATATATATACATATCTGCGTATAGCGTACACTTTACCTTGAAGACTGTATGTATATACTTGTTGCTTTAGTACGATTTGTTTTTCGCTTTTCGGAGTCGATAAATAAACATATGTATATATACACAGTTGGGACAATTAACAGCGAAGACATTGTATTTAAATGAGTTGGCAGTATATTGTATATAATATACCGCGACTGATAACATAAAAATTTATCGTTCTACACAATAATAAATGCTAAACAGGTGATTCATGAAATGGTTGTGGTGTAAAAAAACTCTAAATTACTTTTAATTATAAAGAAGAAGAAGTACAAAACGTGGCGCCCAACGTGGGGTCACCATATGAATAAGTTATTATAATGTTCGGACGAACGCTCAGTTGATTTATTGAGTTTAGATAGTCCCAAGCAAGCTTAAATCGACTTGTTTTATGTGCATGCTTTCAAAGTTGTTTGGCTGTCTAGTAAAGAGTGGGCCATTTATAAAGTTTAAATTTAAAAATGCAATAAAACAAAAATGATTTGAAATTTTGCCAAATTTATTTGTTTGTTGTGAAGTATACAATTGTTCCGATTAGAGATGCACTTTTTCGAGTGTATGGAGTCGTATCTCGGCGATGACATCACGAAAGTTGGCCTTCAAATGCTCAATTGTCTCTGGTTAAATTGCAGCTTCTTGCTGGCCAATTGACATCACCATTTCGGCTAATTATACAGCCATTGAACGTTTGACGCAATAAATCGATTGTGGGATGAAATGTGTGGCAAGTTCCACCATCCTGTTGAACCCAAACATCGTTCACATCAATACCATGAAGAGCGGTCGCAAAAAAATCGGTCATCATAGTGCGATAGGTGTTTCCATTGACCGTAATGTTTGCGCCGTCCTCATTCGATACATTCGATATTTTCGGGTGTACGCACTGTACGAACACGCTCACTTCTTGGCGCATAAACAATGAAACCAGTTTCACGAACTTTAACAATCGACATTTTTGTACAATTTCCGACCAATTGTCTTTATTTTGGAAATAAATTTCCAATAAAACCCAACGTTGCTCAAGCGTAAATCGATTTATTTCGTTCAGTGGAGATAAAATACTGACTTTTGTGACAGAATTGAATGAAATAAGTATTTTGCCAGATTCGAAATAACCGGTGGTTCAAATTTCAACCGATTAATGGTCCACCCGTTATAATATATATCTTACAACCATTAAAAGGATCATTAATGTTCATTCCCAGGGATTTAGAAATGGCCATGTTATGTTCAAATATGTCATTTCTTACACGTTTAAATTTTTAAACCGTCGTATTTACCATATATCGGTTTCCTTCAGTCCTGCTAGGAAGTACACAACAGTAAAGGGCTTGTAGAAGTCAATTATGGTCGGCATATATTCGGAAGACATGTCAGATTTTCACTAAGATGGTTTAGATTACCCCATTCTAGATTATTGTTTGCAAGTTCTTCCTCAGAATGCAGTCACCGTCCTTTTAAATATTGTTGCGAAGTCAATCCGTAAAAAACCTCCATTGCTGCAGTCGGACAGGTTTCGATTGATGCATTGATTTGATGCCAATGATTTGAGTAAAGTATCACTCAGTAATCACTCGTCCATCTTTCACATTTATTGACATCATTATTACAGAAATCCGATTAACCGTAAAGGTACAATCAACCAATGGAGTGCAATCAGTTTTACCCAGAGTCCTCGGACAGAGGTAATCCATTCATCAGAACAATCAATTAGTTGTCGCGCACTCTGGTTCGGGTTCACCACTTAGTGTTATTACCTAATTCATTGTTTTGGCGTATGCCGATTTACCATGACAAAACGGATGAGTTGTTGTCAAAAACGTTTTGTACGTATGGAATTGCATTGCTTTTGCTACGTAAATTCACTTGTATTTGCAATAAAGTAAAGACTTACGATAACTTATATAATTTATGACAAAGTGAAGCCGATTAACTTTTTTTGGTGTCCTCCGTCACTCAAGCTCACTGTAACAACCTCTCGAGATTCGGCTATAGGTTCGATTTACGTAGAACCATCTGCACATTGCATAACTCCATGTCATAGCCTAAAGTACTGAAATGAAAGATGGGTCGGTCCAACAACGGAACTTACTTTGTTGGGCATAAATATTTTTTGTCTCACTTTAATTTTCAATATCGGGCAGAATAAAATTCAGTCATGCAATACTCCGACTTACATCTTTCACTAAAATGTTTTCTGTGGTTTGCGGACAGGGTTTTTATCGGAAGTGGTATGAAAGCTAATAACGGCTAACTCGTTTAGGTCAACATAATCGTCTGATAAAATGCAGAGTGGTTGAGAATTAAGTACAGCCTCGATTTGTTTCCGATACACGCCTCATTGCAGTTTTCGACATTCCACAGACTCACAGTCCTCTATTTGGATTGGTTGCGGGAATATCTATGAAGAATTTGATCATAAAAACAACTGTTAATTAGTCAAAAGATGTTAGATTAACCTCAGTCTCAAGTGTGGATTGAAAGAAGTCATTGAGAAGTCGACTAATTAGTTGGTGGAAATCCTGTTCTGATGCAATACTGGTCTTATGGTTACTAGTTAATCCGTGCTGTAACCGCTGAGAGAAGTGTCAGCTAATTTTGGGATACTGTATACTAAAGCCATTTTTTGGTGGTTTGATGTGTTCAATCAAAACTATAAACTAATATTTAAATAAACTTTTTATCTATTACAATCATCAGCCAATTATTGTACATTATACTCATTTTTTAAAGCCACGATACCATCCATTTCCGATAATAACTCAGATTTATTATATAAATAAAAGATTATCTATATCCACATAATAGCAGTATATAGTTTTGGTAGAGTGATTCGCGATTGTTGTTATAACCGTCTGTAGCGTCAATCAATGCAAAAAATAATTAAGTTGATTTATACGATTGTCTATTTGGTTGTAATTCTGATGTCCAGAATGAGAGGGTTAATGAGATGTGACATTAGCTTTTGTTGACTGGACACTACTTATATTTACTTAGTTGAGTGATTTATGGGATTTTAAATAACAAAATATTGTGTGCACAAATGCATCATCGATAATAATTTAAGCTTGTTCTTGTCGGTCCGTTTCTTCAAGGTTAAGCAACTATTTCGTTAACTTAGTGATACGATTGAGAAAATTCTATTTATAAGTTTTTACACACAAAGTATATAGATGAAAATCAATATAAGCAGATAAATTCCTAATTTTTCCGATCGTGCTCTAAATAACATTTTCGCGTGTACTATCTACCCACGATGCAAACTTAGCGTATGAGTAAAATATGTACACGCGGTTCGATGGCTAAAAATAAACTACCATATGGCCATTCGTGTACATATTGTGTTTAAGAAAAGTATGTCGATAAAATAATAATAAAAATTGTGTGTTTTATGAATGGAATGTGTGGCAGTGATTGTAAACTTGTTCGATGAATAGTTCATTGTCTGTACTGCTTCTTCAAAATATTTTGAAGTTCTATCTGTGAGAAAACGTTTGAAATGTGCTAAGCTGTTGCAATGCACAACTCATAGTTCGACCTACTTACAAGTAGGTTGTATTCATTCTTTCCAAATGGCATTCTTACCTAAGTACGATAATACCTAAGAATTACATAATCTGAATAGAGGTGATATGATACTACCTATATTATTGATTAAGCATGCTATTATTGGTAACCCTTGATTAATTGTGATCGCGAACTCACATTATAGTATACACTATACAAATGTATTACCTTTATAAATCATTGAACTGTGACGAATACGAACAACTAACGTAACAATTATACAATCTTTTGTATATTGTAGAAATCTTGCTCGTTTGCACAAGGTATGAATTTGAAATCATTTTCATTATTTGCTCATACGAATAGTTACAGAACAATGAACTCCCAAAATAGTTTTATCGTTAGTTTATTGAAATCTCTTTGCTGTTTTGTCAAATATGTCGAGGTTGAGTAATTGTATTCATAAATTATTTTCCCATCGCATACGAAATATAATTACAGATGGACTACATACTTTTCGATATGATGTAATTGGTACATAGCAGATTGTATCACAAAACGTGTCAGCGCCGCGAAATAATAATATTTATGTTTAAGATTTGATCGTCTGTGTGTCTTCTTATATCGATCAGTATATTTTTTATTCTAAGATGTGATGTGTTTTGTACAGACACAGTAACGAATAATTTATGTCAAGGTTGATTCAAAATTTGAAATAAAACTTTATGATTCTGTTATGTATACGGCACATCTGTTTATGTTTGATGCAGGAAATAAGATAGTTTTTTTATAATCTTCTAAAATGATTAAAGTAATTATAAAATTAATTGTGAAGGTCATTATAGTTCAAGAGACTTGTATTGTTTATAAAAATATACTTAATTATATCTGAGCCACTCGTGTATTCTTATTATAGGGCGTGGTGTTTTAACACCAGTAAGTGATTTACACCAATCGTGAGTTACGTTGTCCTTATCTGAATAGCTATAATTTAATTAGCCACCGGTTGTCAATTAATTCAAGATGGTATGTGACAAAATTGTCTTAATAAATATGTTGTTAACGAACAGTTTGAGGGCAAGGTGAAATAGTACATGAAAGATTGCTCTACCAATAGTGCTTCTCGTCAAAGACAAATGAGACTCAACATTTTATTACAAGATGTATTAAGACTCCCCAATCAAATCAAACAAGCAATTAGCATTTATTTTGTTATATTTTATACAATCTAAAGTAAATTAGTTATTTAATCAATCGCCGATTTAAAAAATAATTCGAACAGATTACGACTGCTCTGTAGTATGCACACTGATTCGGTTGGATCGTTAATAATTACCGGAGTCTCAAAATATCGGCTCCACACGGTTATCATCGAATCCGGTACATTTAAGTATTTAATTTTGATTGTGTATTCACAATTTGGACTCAAAATTAATGAATCGCCAAGACTGTTTGTACTAATAAATAATGAGTAACTCATAATGCATGAAAAAATTAATTTTTCATATTCGTTTGAAGTTATTTCCATTTGTATTCCATTTTGATCGTATGGCGCCATCATATTTCCTATTCTTATTCCGTAAAAAATTGTTCTATTCGAAACTTTTAATCGTGTTTCAAATACAGTATCACTATTAAATAAACAGCTGCTAGACACGGCGCATTGTAACATCTCTGAATCCTGGTTTTCTATTTTGTCGTCCGGAATTGTATATACCAATCCACCAATCTCATCCCATCGTTCAGCACAATCTTTCTTCTCCGCAATCGTCATGATGTTAAAATCAATATATTTCAACAAATAATTAAACTTGTCACCGGCTATGATATTATGTTTACTGCAGTACGACTCAATCCATTTGCATAGTAAAAAAAATAACTGAATTTCAGACATATTCATTTGGCCTAATTTTAAAATTTTTTCAACCGACTCAAGATCAAGTAAAAGAAATAGTTTATCATCAAGTAAATCATCACATGCGACTAAAATAATATCGAACATTAGATTATTTATAAGTTCATATTTGTTAACAACACTGTAATTAAATAATTTCCAAGCCAATTCTTTGCTTTTTATGATTTCTGAATTGATCAGTTTATTCTCCAACATGATGACTCTATATTTTAATGCCAGTTTCAAAATTTCAATACAATTTTCCTCGGTTATATTACAATCATCGGTATAAATAAATTTAATAAATTCAAGAAAATCTTCATACCGAAAATCATCAACATCAATTACTTTATTATCATCCAAATCTTGTAACTCCCGCTCAAATACGACACTGCGCTTGATAAGCTCAAGGGAATGTGCATAAATGATAAGATTTTTGACTTTGTTGAAACAAAATTGCACATCCGAATAAAAATTTCGATTAAATAGCTGCTTGGTAAGCTCAGGCATTTTAAGATGCGGCAAATGATTTAATTTATATTCCATCTTGTGAAATAATCACTTAACTAAGACACAAGTCACACAAAATATCAACAATACTTCATCGTTTGCACAACTATCTATATCTAATCTTATCTGACAATTATAAATCGGGGAATCACCAACTCACTTCATAAAATTTAAACCCTACTAACCAGTTGGTTAGAATATAAATATTGAAACCCTAATAGTAAATACGCGTTGTTGCATAAAATCCCAGTAGACGTCTCGTAAAATGGTAAAAGGTTGTGTTACGACTTTGACGAGGTTGAATTAAATTAAATTCGGTTCGATCAGTGTATTATGAATATAAACTTTAATTAATAAGCTAAATTTTTTCTGCTAAAAAACATGGCAAATAGTCATTAAATAATTCACAAATTATTATTTATCACACTAATAATTCATAAATAAAAACAGTATTGTCACGAATCACAGATGTCACCTGTGATAATTGAAAAGAAAATTATAACAGTAGGGATTACCCTGTAACCAAATGTTTACACATACGAACAAAGTAAAAAGAAATAATGAAATAGGCGGAGCGAACCAAATACGACGCAACGAAAATTCGAGAAGTGTAGAGAAGAAAAATAATGGAATGTTCTACAAGCCTTTGCGTCGTATAAATACGTGTAGACATTTGAGTTACGAAATAGTTCAATTTTGAATTTCGAAGTGTTAATATCGGGAAGTGATAAAAAGTGAAGTGTTAAAATAATAGTAGTGATAAATAATTGTGGAAAATAATAGTGAAAATAAATATTAGTGAATTATTTGTGAAATATTTGTGTAATTTTTGTGAGAAATAAATTTAATTGAAATTTAATCTTTGCGAGTTTAATATTCATAATCCAGTGATCGAACCGGAAAAATTATTAGAATAACCACTCGGCGAAATCGTAACAGTATTCTTCTTAGTATAACTCTCCACACCTATATGTAAGCCGAAGAACTTACTTACTTTTACAGTTTTCCTGGGTTTGCTTACGCTTCGCGCTTACTGAGTTTGTTAAAATGTACAAAACCGAAATGAAGCAAAATAGAAAGTTGGCGAAATGTAGACAAATAAAAACTGTCACTATATAATTATAGTATAAGGTGTCGATAAATAATTTAAGGGAAATGTACACTATTGATTATTAAATAGTGATATTGTCAAATAATAAAAAAAAAAGTTTAATTATAAAGTGGTGGATTATTAGTGTGAGTAAAAATTATTTGTAATTTATTAGAGAAAAAAGTTAAAATTATAAAAACTAGAATGAAAAATCATTTCTATTAATATTATTATATTTAATCAATTACCACTGTTTAAAGTACAAAACTGAACTGACTCGTCAAATCTCTACACCTTTGCTCTTAATAACAAATATTATTTTATTCTTCATTCTTCTGTTTCGAAAAGTTTGGGTTATAGGGTAATCCATAATGTTGTAAATTTTATTTAAATTCACATAGGTATTACCGGGTCGAATCAAGGTTTACGAAAGAAGATTATAATAACAAAATCGACGTAGAACATAAAAATGACAAATCAAACAACAACTGTCAATGGATTTGAAATTTCTACACAACCCGAAAAACAGGTAATCGTCGTACAAATCATTTGAATAAGTGTTTAAATAAATAGTGCAGCATTATTAGAGTAGATAGAATTAATTTATAATTGTGTAAATAATTAAAGGTTAAGAATGACTTTCTGTGTTATATTCATAAACCAGTGATTAACCCGAATTTAAAAATTAAAATCATTACATTACTGTGTAACGAATCACGAAATCACTAAATATAATTTTAAATGAATCAACGTAATATCAATAACAATTAAGAATAGTATCTTAAAGAATATTGATAATTGATTTTACTGAATAGGAAGTATAGATTTAATGGTGGATAAAGGGAAATACAACAAGTATTGCTGTACATATATTTATAAATTAAGTAAACTAAATGTCACACATCTGGACAGCTCTTAACAGAGGAGGAGCTAATTCTGAAATAAGAACGACGAACATTAGTGACATCTATTGGTTAGTAAGACAGACTAGCACAAAAATAAAAGTGAAAATTTTATAATACCCTAAAAACAAGATACCGGTATATAAGTACTTGTACAGACTTCTTAATTTTATTAGGCAAATAGTGAAAATTCGGTAATCATTCAGTTTAATGATCAACATTGTACGTTCTTACGTGTGTTATGCGTGAAACATGCACTCTCATTCAAACGAGGGAAGTAAACAATCAAAGACAAACAAAAATGTGTATTTTGAAAGTAGATAATTAATTCGAAACACGTGACTTAAACAATACGATTAGTTTGCGTTTAATTAAGTTATTTTCATTTCAGATTTATATCTCGGTTGATTGAGTTCTTGTGTTGATTATATCAATTACACTTAGTAGGCAATTAGCAACATGTGTAATTGTTATAAGAAAAAATGAATGATCTTATATCATCACAATAAAATTTATAAACGTCATAGGGTGCTCACGTTCATTAAACACACACTGAGGATATTGTAAATAAAACTACTATTAATTTATATAATTTACAAAACTATAAATTAAAAATAATGATTAATATTATTTTGAAGATATTTTTTTACACATAAAGCCAACGTAAATCTAATGATCGATCTATTAAATCGATAAACTTTCTTCGATCGAAAACAAGCGTATAAATTATTAATTTAATGTAAAACCAAACATTTTTTTAATTAATTTTTATTAATTAATTTATATTAATTTTTTATATTTTTTCTATTTACAGATCTTAACCAATATTGCCAAGGTTATATTATAAGAAACCACAAACGAGCACAATCCGCGAATTAAATGAAATGTTAAATTTAAAGTCGATTTGAATTCTAATACAATTTCAAAGTGATAATAAATTAAGTGTAGTTTAAAATGAAAATTTTAAAATTTAAATTAAATTTTGTACAAATCAAGGCGCTGCTATGGAAGGATTTACTAGTGAGGATACGGCAACCGGTAAGCAAAACATATTATTGAACTGGAATTCAAGATAGGTTTATATTATAAATGAGTGATAGATCGATTGAGCTAGCAGTTTTAGTAGAATGAGCTAAACTTTAAGTCATGATCGCCTCTGGTATTGCTCTTACCCCTAAAAATTGAAAAAAAAAACCGTTGGAGATTAAATCTGGAATGGAAAATACGTGTCTGAACATTGAGCGGTAAACAACGATCTAAAGGCGATCAACAATTACGTTGTTTTCTAACTGCTCCGAGTGAATTGAAGACTACCATCGTTGCACTTTATCAACATAAACATCATAGTTGGTTTCTTGGTTTCTCCTCACCTACTTTGCAAATCAAAATCATGGGTAATTCGGCAATACCTTGTACTAAAAAACTATTTTGAACATATAGATTTGTTACTTTCGGGGTTTCTGTGGACGGATCATGCCGTAAGTCGTTTGCTCTAAATTTCAAGCTCCATTCCAAAACTCAGCATAACTTTGTGTTTTCTCTATGTTGCCGCACATAAAATCCTTTATATGCTATATATGCATAAACCAATTGATAATATTAGGAAAAGAAATATTACATTGATTTGGAACCACTTACTCACGATTTAAGCCAAGAATCACCCCTAAATGTATACTACGTTTGACAGAGCATAACAAATGTTATAAATTATTAAGTCGCATTACCAATTACTACTATCATTTAAAATCGTTTTGTTTTTTGTAAATTACAGTGGATGACAATACTGCAGTATTTATGGCCATGCATGATATTTATAGCATTGTACATACTTCGAAATCGATTTCAACCAGAAGAAATCAATGCATGCCAATTTCCTACACGACAGCTTCCATCGAAAAACCAATTGATTCCATTTTTCCAATCGTACATCTGTACGATTGGTAATAGATGTTCGGATCCGGATAAATACGAGGAAATTCCAAATTACGAAAATACTGTGTAAGTACTTCATTCACAAATTATATATAAGCCATAGAGAATGGATTATTAATTAGGTTTTCTTTATACAGGGTTTCACCAGTGCTGAATATAATCCAAACGTTTTTGTCTGATAATTCGCTGTACAATGCGATCGTTAATCTACCGGTCGAACAGAATGTATTCGGTTCAGTGCTCTCGGTGGTGACACACAAAAAGTTTAAAAAAATCGAAGAGCATGCCACAACTCTTATCGGCCGGCTACCACAATTCCAAACGGCGATTGGTGAAAATTTCAATCCCGATCGACTATTTGCCGATGGCCATTCATTTTCGAGCGCTGGCAATATATTGTGTGGCCATCCATTTCCACGCGGCGATAATATTCGCTATGTTGAAAATTTATTTTACACTCCTGACTATAATGGTGCGGACAAGGATGAAATTGAGGTAATGCCGACACCGTACTGTAAACAACTTTATCTCGATGTAACAAACTCGAACAATGGTAAAATCACGTGGAAACATTTAAAACCGATTATCCAAGGAAAAATTATATATGGGCCGGATACCGAACGCAATCGAGAAATTATGGCGAATGCAAATACAACATTTTACGAAATGAATCGACTTCGAGAATTTTTATCGGCCATCCATTCGACTATTGTTGTGTACAAAACGAATGATGATTTCAAGGGAAAGGTAAAAAGTCTTCTGGAATTGGCTAAAAGTGATTTTGTTAAATCGATGTTTGGTGGCGAAATTAATGTGCCACAAATCGAAAGTGTACTCAACTCGATACTCGAAGATGGCGAGGTTGAAAATGTCGCCCGAATTATAAAAAGTATTTTGGAATGTTTTGCTGTTGATCGTTTTGTTCCGGTTAAAGATGAAAAGGAATTTGAAGAGCTCGCCTTTAAGCTGAACGACAAAAAATTGTACTATGCCGGTGTGTATTTCAATGATACCCAGAACGAGAAGGAAATTGCTTATGCACTACGCATGGATATTGATAATACTCCGGTGACAATCGAAAATCGTAATCGATTTTGGTTCCCCGGCCCAGATGGTAGTTTCGAGCTGGACTTGCGTTACCATCGTGGTTTCATCGAAATTCAACATGCCGTTGATTCGGCTATTATTCGGGTACAAAGTCAAAAAAATCCGAACATTTTACAAATTCCTTTAATTAACGAAGCTGACGAGGAAGACGACGACGATGACGATGATTTTGAATTTGGCGAGGGCGATGATGTTGAAACAACTGAAAGTCAAACAACGACCGAAACAACAAGTACTACGACAACCGAATCAAAACCCGAATCCGACATAGTCGATATCATCGATTTGATTAAAACAACATTTAACTACTCGAATCCCGAGTTAACATTCTCCAATGGCTCGGATATTGGTGTCCTCGACGAAATATTAAAAATTAAAGTTGATAAAAATCCAGACGAAGACGAGGTTGAGACCACCACAAACAGTACGCTGGTTAATCGACGAAAACGGGCTACAAAGCTTAAAGGTCTAATCAACATGATTAAAGGCAAAAAAGACGAGCAAAAACCGTATAAAATTCCAGAGATCAGTGTGTTTACCAAACAATTTCCGTATCCGAAATACACTCGGGATGATTTCAAAAAGGGACTGTACTTGGCCCAGTCTGTCCAGATGGCGTTCTTTTTCGCACTTCTTGTCCAAATTGCATCATCGGTACGCCATAAAATTTGGATGAAAGAAAGCGGTAATAGCACCCTGATGCGAGCAATGGGTCTACAAAAATCATCAGAAAATATTTCATGGATTATAACGTCGTTACTGGAGATTATAATCATTTTTGTTCTGGCAGCGATCATTTTATATTCAGGAGGAATCTTGGTCTACACAGGAATAATATTTTTATTCTTTTATCTAATCACATTTGGCTGCTGTATCATAGCATTCTGCTATATGGTGTCGACCTTTTTCAGTTCGGCCAGTATTGGGTCGGTTTCATCTGTGATCTTATTTTTAACGACATTCCTACCATATATTATTATTATATCACTAGGTGCCACTCTCAGTTCAGTCGGCAAATTTTTTGCAAATTTATCACTTTCGACCGCATTTTGCTACGCCTGGCATTTTGTCCTTCGTTTAGAGTTGCAACACAAGGATATATCATTCGGTGAAGCATTTTCTGGGCCTCTCAATGAGAACGACTTTAAGTTTGGATACTTAATGCTCCTGCTGGATATGGTTCTTTATATTGTAATTGGATATCTATACGAACGATATAAACGAGACGACTTCCGGTTTCATATAATGAATCGTCGCGACTTGGACACACAAACTGGTGCCATTGTACAAAATGTCACTAAACAGTATAAGAACACGAAACATGCGGCAGTTTCGAATATCTCAATGATCATTCGAAAAGATACAATCACAACATTGCTGGGGCGGAACGGAGCCGGAAAGAGTACAATTATAAAAATGTTAACTGGACAAACTCTTCCGACGTCTGGAGAAATTTATCTTCCACAAACCTACGATTTAATCAGTGGAAATAATATACAGGAACAGATCGGGCTATGTCCCCAGAATAACGTCCTCATACCAAATTTAACCGCAAAGGAACATCTCGAACTATATGCTCGCATTAAAATGAACTACGGATTCCGAACTGAGGTGGCACATATTATGGAACTGCTTAGTCTCGGAAAACACGATAATTACAAATCGGAAGAGCTCTCGGGTGGATATAAACGACGTTTGTGTATCGCAAACGCGTTTATTGGGTCACCAAATTTGGTTATTTTAGACGAACCGTGCAGCGGGGTCGACACTAAAGCCCGAAAAAATATTTGGGAACTTATCGAAACGTTACGAAAGGGACGGGCTGTAATTTTGGCGACGCACTACTTGGACGAGGCCGAATATCTGAGTGACAGCGTTATAATGTTGAATAAAGGGAACATTGTTGCTGAAAATTCACCCGATCAGCTTAAGGAACAGTTTACTCAGAAATGGACGCTTAAAGTGTTTTTAAACGAGGATACAGATAGTGAGAAGATCACTGAAGAATTGCGATCCTTGATGCAGCAACATCTGAACGTTTTTGAGTTTATTTTGCCAAGCAAGTTTGAGATAAACATTAATATCCCGTACCAGAATCAAGGAAGCTCTCAAACAGAGTAAGTACACGTGATTTTATATGTCTTGATGAATATATAAATTTTATATTTCTTATAGTTTTACACCAATAGTCGCTGCAATGGAGAATCTCCAATCAACTAAAATGATTCATTCGTTCAAAGTTTTGAGTAAAAACCTCCAAGATGTTTTCAACAAGTTAAATGACATTTCGGATCCGCAAGATATTGATCATACTACCTCGAATGGCCATCATCGATCGCCCAGCCTAGAGACCACGAGTAATGGTATAACAATCAACGGCAGCAGTAGTGAAAATTTGACCACATCACCCGAAATCATAAACTCCAAGACTAAGACTCAGTTCAATTTGATGAAGACTTTGTTCTGGAAGCGCTTCCTACATTTCAAACGAAACTATCGACTTCTCATATGTATCCTAGTGTTGCCGACCATTTTTGAGATTCTTGCCATGGGCTTCATGACACTACGACCACCAGGCGAATACGACACCGAACTTATATTCTCGAAGGATTTATATCGCGACAGTCGAGAGGTGTATAGCTACGAAAATCGTGAGGAGTACGAGAATATTACAGACGGTGCATATAAATCAATGATTCGAGATTGTAGCGAAATAAACTGCCAACTGTTCAACACTTCATCGTCGGCATTCTCCTGGGTCTTGGCGACGCATGACAATTACATTGAAAAACGTTATGGCGGCGTTGTACTTAATAGCACAAAGGCGTCTGTGTGGTACAACAACAAAGGTTATCACTCGATGCCAGTGTACTTAAATGAGCTGAATACAGCACTGCTCAGGGCCCAGATGAAAGATGAGACTTATAAAATCACCACGTCCAATCATCCGTTAAAGCTGGGTGAAAAGGAACTTACACAATCATCTATTTTGCAACAAGTCGCGGATGCTGGAATAGCTTTAATTTTACTTCTTGCATTCAGTTTAGTGGTGGCTGGTAGTTCAGTATTTATCGTAAGCGAGCGGATAAATGGCGAGAAACTACAACAAAAATTAAACGGAGTCGACTTCAAAACATACTGGGGTGTTGCATTTTTATGGGACTTTGTAATTTATGTAGTAGCCCTGATCTTGGCTGTGATCGTATTTCAAATATTTGCAATTCCAATCTACGTCGATAAGGATAATCTGTACGGCATTATTGTGCTGCTGTTCCTATACGGTTTTGCTATGATTCCGGCGGTTCATTTATTTGAAAAAATATTTTCAGAAGCCAGCTTCGCAAACATGTCGATCTTTTGCCTGAACGTGATTATAGCACTGTCCACAATGACGATGATACTAATGATCGATATACTGGGTGATTCGGATGCAGCCGAACAATTCCGAAATATATTAAATCGAGTATTATTGATATTCCCGCAACACGCACTAGCTGATGGGCTAATCGAGATATGCAAAAATTATATTCAATCCGAAATATTTATCCGATACTACATCAATACATATAAATCGCCTTTAACGTCCGATTTGTTGCAGCCGCATTTCATATCGCTTGTTGTGCTTGGTGTCGTCTTTATGATGCTAAACTATTTGATCGAATCGGGAAAATATCAAAAAATTGCTCAAAAATTCCGAAAGTCGCATCGAAATGAAAAAAATCTTCGGGCAGTTCACGTTCAAAACGGATCACTCGACAAGACAACACACCTCAATAAATCCAGTCACGATGATTACATTCTCAAAATTATTAATTTGACCAAGTCGTACAGTAAAAAACGTTCGAATGCAGTCGATGATGTGTCGTTTAGTGTAGTGCGCGGTGAATGTTTTGGCCTCCTCGGAACAAACGGTGCTGGCAAGTCGACAATATTTTCAATTCTATCAGGTCAGTTGAAACAAACCACAGGTTCAGTCGAACATTACGATACAAATGGAATATCGTACTGTCCACAAAATAATCCAATCGATTCGTTGCTCACGGTAAAGGAAGTGATCTACTTTTACGCCAAACTGAAAAACATCGAGAACATCGAAAAGGTGATTACCTACACACTCGAATTTTATCATCTCGAGCAGTACAAAAATGTGATGGTGAAAAATTTGAGTGGCGGCAATCGACGAAAATTAACCGTAGCCGTAACATGTCTCGGCAATAGCCAACTTATATTGATGGACGAACCGACAAGCGATATGGATCCCGTTACTCGATCACTCGTCTACAAATCGATTAATGTACTACTCAAAGATAAACGATCGATTGTTCTAACATCGCACACAATATCCGAAATCGAAAAGATTTGTTCGCGCATCGCTGTGCTGCGAGATGGTCGACTAATATCGATTGGGACGCCAAACGATCTGAAAAAAATCTACGGCAACTGTTACAATATAGCTATATTTTTCGATCGTATCGAATCGTTGACGATCGAGCGTACAATACTAAATGAATTTCCGACCGCCGAAAATCTGCTCGTTCACAATAATTCACTACAATTTATAATCAAAGCGCGGACAAACAATCCACTACATCATGACACGCATTTGTTGGCATTGAGCGCCATCTTCAGAAAATTGTACGAACTTAGTTCGAGCCGGAATATTATGTACACCGTCACGGAATCACAGCTAGACCAAGCATTTGAAAGTATTTTAGAGAATAAGAATCGTTCGTCGTATTGTAACGATGGTTTTACCAATGAATTAATACAGTTACCCGAAGGTGCTGTGTAGTGAGAGCACTTCCCTCCTCAATTTTTTTTATTAAATAAATGTAATTAACTAGGTAGTGTAAATTGTTGTTGTAACGTATAAATACTATTTTTAAGCTGAACTACTTTAACTAGATTAAGTGCATTGGTTAGAAAACTAATTTTTTTTTATCAGATTGAAAACTGTTGAAATTCTGTTCATATATAATATGAGATACCTAACTGTTAAGAATAAACTAATTAAATGTACAATTTAAGTGATTTTAGTAGGCTTGGCCATGTTGCTCAAAACTTGATATAGTGAAGTGAATTGTTAATTACAAATGAGATACTTTTGGGTTTATTTTGATACGAAGTCTGAAGAAAGCTTAAATTTATGTAACAGTGAAGAATCTACGCTAATTGGTGAGTATGAATCACATCGTTTTGTCTTATTTGTCTTACGAATATATCGGGAAGTATCGATCAACTGGTGTTCATTTAAAATAAATTGGGCGTCGTAATTATTTAATCGCGTAAAATACGGCTTTTATTAAAATATTGGGACACATTATTGGTGATTGAAAGTCATTGTGGTCCAAAATTGTTAGTATATATAATTTCGGCCCACACTAAAGGCAATTTTAATCTAGGGTATTGGTCAAAATACTTCATTACTAATCGTTAGTTAGATATGCGTCACAAATAAATTAAGTTCCACAAATACTTAAGAACTCATTTCGTTCCGAACACCGTTGATGTTCAGATGATCGTTTTCGTATGGGTATCATAACGATCATCAAAAGTGTCTTCGTATTGGTTTTTATATCACCCAGAGCAAGTTGATTGCATGCCATCAGCCATAATTGAACTCGAGACGTGATGAGATACCACTAAGCTACACCCAGCGACAAAATCATAAAACGCACATCTCATTTAATTGCATTTTCTCATAAATAAATTATGTTCCACACCAAATTATCATGTCCAAATAATTTAGGTTCCACAAATCTAATTTAATAAAAACAAATTCTTCAATTTTTTATATAATACTTCATGTTCCATAAATGCATGTTGTTTGCTTTTGGAATACATTATGTATACTTTAAATAAATACATTATGTTCCACAAACACTCCCCACTGATATATTATGTTTATATTTCATGTTCACAAACAAATTTCAACGAAACCCATCTTGTTTCACATTATTTTGAATAACTAAATTAGGTTCCACACGTAAATTATGTCTTATGGACGCAGTGTGTCCACCGCATTATATAACACATGCATATCCTTTCACAAATTCTATATAGCTCAATTGAACAGCTCTAAGCACGTTTCAACTGAGACTTTACGAACCTTTAATACGTATTGGTGCACATTGGGCTGACCACCGCTCAACGAATTCTTTTACACACAATCGCTTTTTTAGTCATCCGGTGCAAGCTTATTTTTGATCAACGGTGAGAATCGAACCCAAGCATACGGCGTAATCAGAAACTCTCCTAACTATTAAGCTCCAACCGGTCACATTGATTTGATTTGTATGAAATACTGCAACGTTCAATGTAAGTCTGTCAAACAGATTGAAATAAATAAACATAAATATTCTTATTTATGCATATATGTATGTACATTATGTTCCACAAACATATTTTGTTCTACATATGATTTATCATAATATATTTTTATAAATATACATTATGTCCCACAAACATCTTTGCTATACTATATCCATATTTCATGTTCACAAACAAATCCCAACAAATTGTATCATATTCCACATTAAGTTCCACAGCTAAATTAGGTCCCACAACTAAATTATGTTTCACGGACACGGTATGTTCATTTAGTGCATTATATCATTCATCAAATACTATATATGTACCTCATTATATTTCAATTGAATATACGATATAAGTACAAACTGTTCAATAAGATGCTTCATACATAAGTCTGCCAAACCAATTTAAATAAATAAGTACATTATGTTCCACAAAAAACTTTACTTTTCACTTCTGTATTATGTCCATATTTTATATTCACATACATATTTCAGCAAATCCATCATGTTCCACGCGTAAATTAGGTTCCACAAATGAATTATCTTTTACAAACAGAACTTGTCTTTGAATATCATGTTCCACAGTCAGTATACCTCATTATATTTGAATCTAATACGTGATGAGGTACTGTACCGTTCAATGAGATACTGCATAACTCTGCGAAAAGAATTGAAATAAATAAGCATATGTAGGATTGCATAATGCTGATAAATTCGATGCATCTAAAACATATCGATATAATATTTGAAAGACATTAACCGATTCCGGAATTAGCCTTATAAAAAGTCGAGTATGTGTTTACTCTAGTATATGATAACAACAAAAATGTAATTAAAACTTTAATAAATTATTATTCCGCGCGCAATTACTTTTTTATGAGTAGCAGCTCTCATACAGTATACTAGTTATTATAATTGCGTTGTAAACGTAAGTATATTATAAATCGAGCGGCAAACATTCTCGCTACAGATTTATTGGTTTATGAAATACGACCATTTACTATTATTATTGACTTATTGTAATATTAATCTATGGCTTAAAGGCCGTAAACGGTGCTAATCGCGTCTCAACTGAGACCTGACGACCCAGTAAATACGTATTGGTGCACATTGTAGGTGGTCTTTGCTCAACGGCGAGAATCAAACTCGAGACTCTTTCAACCAATACACTACAACCAGCGACATAATAATTTAAGTAAATTAGAAAAATCCCACACACAAGAACTAAATAGTATCTGTTTATAGCAATCACGGCGACTCAAGTAAATTAAAATATTATCGAGCCGAATACGCGATAGGCAGTCCTATACATATTATATATTGTGTCATATGAATGGCTAATCAATCATCCGCGATATAATAAATTTACACAACAATACTAGCCTAATCAAAGGACGATAACGATAAGCTCGTTCGATTATTTAGTGAACAATAATAAAAACGTTTGTTAAATGCTTGTTGTAATTTGTGGGCTTTATATTAATATACTTCGACGTACTTCAAATCTCGATATCTAATATATAAGTTATTGAATTAAAAACTAATTCCAAAATAGATAATATTACACCTCATAAATAACATAATGTAATATACGAGTATTATATTGATAAGAGGTTTTGGTTAAATATACAAAAAATAATAATGTTATTGACGTACGCCAAATATTTTGTTATCTCGAGCTCGGAATGTAAACAAAAGTGTGTTGAAAAATTCAAATTCGATATTGAGTACCAATTTGATAAAAAAATACACATAGATAAATTGCTACGTGTGTAGGACTCGTTAACAAATTATGTCAATGAATTAATTGTAATTGAATTACAAAGTTAACTTAATTATGTTCTAAGTAGATCACCTAGACAATACACTGATAAGAGTTAAATAAATAGTTGTTGAGATTGTTTATAAAAGGTGCTAATTTTTTTGTTTGGATAGGCTACCAAAAATATCGATTTTGCGTCTGGTTAGCGTACGTTTTGGCTTGTGGAACCTAATTTCCCATGATAAGTGCATTAGTGCACGAGTTCATTTAAAATATTATACATTTATATTGGAAGTCAGACCGTACTGTGATCAAAAAGACTTGCCAGAATACTCATTTGAATATGTTATTAGGTTCCACAAACTAACTCACTCACCTCAACATGGATCAGAAACAATCATATTAGGATATGGTTTTCTTGAAGTAGCAAACTAAGATATTTTCCAAAACAATATTTATTTGTGGAACCTAACTTATTCAAAAAGGTAGCATGGCGAGGTGACTTATGATCTACCTCTTTCTTGTTCAAAATTCTAAATTGAATATCAAAATTCATGACAAATTGACTTGCCAGGATACTTATTTGAATATTAGGTTCCACAACCCTACTTTCTCAAGGAGGTGATCAGAAACAATCATGTTTGTTTTGTTTTTTCTAGAAGTGTTGAACTGGTATTCTGTTAAATAGACTAACAATCATATGTGCTTCGGCTGTTTTCGAAACAAATACTTATTTGTGGAACCTAACTTATTAAGTGAATATTCTGAGGTGACTTATTTTCTATCTATTTGCTAAAAATTCTAAATTAAATATCAAAATTTATAAAAAAATAGACTTTTCAGAATATTAATACGAATAAGTGATTAGGTTCCACAACCTAACTTACTCAACTCACCAGGGGATGATGAAAAACAATCATTCTTGTATATTTTTTTCTGGAAGTGGTAAACTATTCTTTTAACCAGATTAACAATCATACGCTTGGGCTAATTTCGAAACAAATATTTAGTTGTGGAACCTAACATATTACTAAAGATATCCTGTATCCCGGATACTTATTTTCTACCGCTTTCTTGCTGAAAATTCTAAATTGAATGACAAAATTTATATAAAAAATCTCGTCTGGATACTTATTTGAGTAAATTATTAGGTTCCACAACCCAACCTACTCGACTCACCAGGAGATGATCAGAAACAATCATTCTAGGATGTTTTTTCTAGAAGTGGTAAACTAGCCTGTAAAACAAATTAACAATCATGTTCTTATGCTGTTTTCAAAACAAATACTTATATGTGGAACCTAACTTATTCAAATAAATATCCTGACGAGGTGAGGTAAATTATTTTCGTTTTCTTTGTTGCTAAAAATTCTAAATTGATTTGCAAAATTTATGAAAAAATCTTGTCAGGATACTTATTTGAGTTATAAGGTTCCACAACCTTACTCAACTCACGAGAGGGTGATCAGAAACAATCATGCTAGGATTTTCTTTTCTAGAACATATGAACTGTTCTGTACAATAAATCAGAAACAATCATATTAGGATATTGTTTTCTTGAAGTAGCAAACTAAGATATTTTCCAAAACAATATTTATTTGTGGAACCTAACTTATTCAAAAAGGTGGCATGGCGAGGTGACTTATGATCTACCTCTTTCTTGTTCAAAATTCTAAATTGAATATCAAAATTCATGACAAATTGACTTGTATGGATACTTATTTGAATATTAGGTTCCACAACCCTACTTTCTCAACTGACAAAGAGGTAATCAGAAACAATCATGCTTGTATTGTATTTTCTAGAAGTGTTGAACTGGTATTCTGTTAAACAGACTAACAATCATGTGCTTCAGCTGTTCGAAACAAATACTTATTTGTGGAACCTAACTTATTAAGTGAATATTCTGAGGTGACTTATTTTCTATCTATTTGCTAAAAATTCTAAATTAAATATCAAAATTTATAAAAAAATAGACTTGTCAGAATACTTATATGAATAAGTGATTAGGTTCCACAACCTAACTTACTCAACTCACCAGGGGATGATGAAAAACAATCATTCTTGTGTATTTTTTTCTGGAAGTGGTAAACTATTCTTTTAACCAGATTAACAATCATACGCTTGGGCTATTTTCGAAACAAATATTTATTTGTGGAACCTAACATATTACTAAAGATATCCTGTATCCCGGATACTTATTTTCTATCGCTTTCTTGCTGAAAATTCTAAATTGAATGACAAAATTTATATAAAAAATCTCGTCTGGATACTTATTTGAGTAAATTATTAGGTTCCACAACCCAACCTACTCGACTCACCAGGAGATGATCAGAAACAATCATTCTAGGATGTTTTTTCTAGAAGTGGTAAACTAGCCTGTAAAACAAATTAACAATCATGTTCTTATGCTGTTTTCAAAACAAATACTTATATGTGGAACCTAACTTATTCAAACAAATATCCTGACGAGGTGAATTATTTTCGTTTTCTTTGTTGCTAAAAATTCTAAAATGATTGGCAAAATTTATGAAAAAATCTTGTCAGGATACTTATTTGAGTTATTAGGTTCCACAACCTTACTTACTCAACTCACGAGAGGGTGATCAGAAACAATCATGCTAGGATTTTCTTTTCTAGAAGTTATGAACTGTTCTGTACAATAAATCAGAAACAATCATATTAGGATATTGTTTTCTTGAAGTAGCAAACTAAGATATTTTCCAAAAAAATATTTATTTGTGGAACCTAACTTATTCAAAAAGGTAGCATGGCGAGGTGACTTATGATCTACATCTTTATTGTTCAAAATTCTAAATTGAATATCAAAATTCATGACAAATTGACTTGCCAGGATACTTATTTGAATATTAGGTTCCACAACCCTACTTTCTCAACTGACAAAGAGGTAATCAGAAACAATCATGCTTGTATTGTATTTTCTAGAAGTGTTGAACTGGTATTCTGTTAAACAGACTAACAATCATGTGCTTCAGCTGTTCGAAACAAATACTTATTTGTGGAACTTAACTTATTAAGTGAATATTCTGAGGTGACTTATTTTCTATCTTTTTGCTAAAAATTCTAAATTAAATATCAAAATTTATAAAAAATAGACTTGTCTGAATACTTATATGAATAAGTGATTAGGTTCCACAACCTAACTTACTCAACTCATCAGGGGATGATGAAAAACAATCATTCTTGTATATTTTTTTCTGGAAGTGGTAAACTATTCTTTTAACCAGATTAACAATCATACGCTTGGGCTAATTTCGAAACAAATATTTAGTTGTGGAACCTAACATATTACTAAAGATATCGTGTATCCCGGATACTTATTTTCTACCGTTTTCCAAATTCTAAATTGAATGACAAAATTTATAAAAAAAATCTCGTCTGGATACTTATTTGAGTAAGTTTTTTTTTTTTTTTTTTTTTTTTTATTTTTAATATTTTATTCTATGCTATCTTTTTTTTTGGGGGCTCAAGGCTCTCCCAGCTCTTTCGCGGTTCGCTTATTTACGTCCTACTTTACGCCTTAACAGCCAAATCGAGGACGTACGGCTATAGGTCCGATTTTCGTAGAACCATCTGAACCATTGAGTAAGTTATTAGGTTCCACAACCCAACCTACTCGACTCACCAGGAGATGATCAGGAACAATCATTCTAGGATGTTCTTTCTAGAAGTGGTAAACTAGTCTGTAAAACAAATTAACAATCATGTTCTTATGCTGTTTTCAAAACAAATACTTATATGTGGAACCTAACTTATTCAAATAAATATCCTGACGAGGTGAATTATTTTCGTTTTCTTTGTTGCTAAAAATTCTAAATTGATTGGCAAAATTTATGAAAAAATCTTGTCAGGATACTTATTTGAGTTATTAGGTTCCACAACCTTAATTACTCAACTCACGAGAGAGTGATCAGAAACAATCATGCTAAGATTTTCTTTTCTAGAAGTTATGAACTGTTCTGTACAATAAATTAACAATCATGCGATTAAGTTGTTTTTGAAACAAATACGCAGGAACAATTTTATTTGTGGAACCTGACTTATCCAAACAAATATCCTGGCGAGGTGAATTATTTCCTGTTCCTTTCTTGCTAAAAATTCTAAATTGAATGAAAAAATTTATAAAAAAAAATCTTGTCTGGATACTTATTTGAGTAAGTTATTAGGTTCCACAACCCAATTTACCCCACCAGGAGATGATCAGGAACAATTACTCTAGGATTTTTTTTCTCGAAGTGGTGAACTATTCTGTAAAACGGAATAACAATCATGTGCTTAGGCTGTTTTCGAAACAAACACTTATTTGTGGAACCTAATTTATCCAAACAAATATCCTGGCGAGATGAATTATTTTCTTTCTCTTTCTTGTTAAGATTCTAAATTGTCATAATTTAAGAAAAAATCTTGTCAAGATATTTATTTGAGTAAGTTATTAGGTTCCACATTGACTCAACAGGGGGTGATGAGGATCCATCATGGTAGGATTTTATTTTCCAGAAGTGGTGAACTATTATGTAAAACAGATTAACAATCATGTGCCTATGCAGTGTCAGACACGAATATCTGTGGAACTTGTTTTACAATTGTCCTGGCGAGGTGACTTATTTTCTATCTCTTTCATGCAAAAAACGTTAAATTGATTGTTAAAAAACCAATATCGTAATTTGTATGGATATAGTCAGGCGACAATCAACTTGTTGGAATCAGCCTCAATCATTCCTCAATATTCGTTGGATCTAACGACGACCGCGAACATCATCACCGAGTAGGAGTATGATTCTATCGGTCATATTTCGTTCGTAATTAAATTAAGGTCGAAACCAAACACATGTAAGCAATAATAATAAACTTCTATTGATGCACCGCTGATTTGATAAGATCCAACGATCGCATACAAACAGTCCTTGTCTCGGTTTAGAAATAACGTAAAACACTTTTCCCGCTTTTGAAGTCGCTTTATATGTGAGGTCGTCTACGCATACGTAACACGTATAACGTGATCAACATTCTAATAAAAAAATTGTGTCTGTTATCAGTCCTCGCTTACACCTATATCTCTAAACTGGTGTGCAGCGAAAGTAAATCAATAACATTGAATACGAGTCCAATCATATCATCACACAGGATGTGAAATTGTTTAGCACAATGTAGACGATATACAAATGAGATAATCTTATCTCATCGCGTCTGACATTATGGTGACTAAGTCTATATACGATATAATTTTTTCACCTAAAAAGACCGAAATACACAATGGATCAATTGAAATTTATTAGACCCACTTAAATATGATGCCTCATCCGCGTATATCGTAGATTACAGACACATACATTAATAGATAATGCCCAAGTCACGAGATATTTTGCGTTGACTTATATCTAATCAATATACAGTTCGAATTTTGCTTATAGACTCTCGGTTGGCATAGATAATTAATTTTTATATGCCATCCCAAGTTCAGCACTGGCCCAATATATGTACCCATGTCCAATTTATACTAATTAAATTGATCGAATCAATCATAATACCTAATCATACCCGATAATTTACAATCGGCCCGTCATCGATTTTTAATGGGTTTAAGTACATATTTAAGGTAGCACTTCGACATCGGTATATAGCAAACAATTACTATATGTGCGAGTGTGCGATTGATTAAATTCTTATTTATGATAAGACGTATTGGTATTCGGCCATAAATCTTCACATTGCTGAATTAATTAAAAAAAAAATACTTTTGTTGTTTCGATTGGGTTGTAAAAGTCAGCAGTATACACTTGACGGAGTATCTATACATACTTAAGTGTGTATTGTTGGGGAAGTACTCAGGGTGTCGGAATTAAGTTGTAACTTACGTGTATACGTGAAAAGGTTATTTGGTTTAATAAACTGGCAATGCCGTTTGCAGTTAATTGATTTCGAATATCATTTCTGCCCTAGTCGACCTCGAGAAAGATTTTGCCAAAGTCTTCACTATATACTATCAACAGGCACGAAAATATAATTATATTAAGTTTCAAGTGTTGAAATACATTTGGACCTTTAGTTGAGTATCTTATCAAATAAACTTTCGTCATCGTTGTTGAGCTGGCCACTTGATTAGGTTTATCACAAAATGTTATGTATATATGTAACACGGATTGGTGGAGCTCCAAACGGACCTTCAGCTTATTCTTTCTACTATGCAAACTCCAATCGATCCCAGATTTGTGAACCGAAATATTTTATCCACTTCTCTGAATGCTTGATTATGCAACAAACACATCTCACACCTTAAATAGTCGTTCCTTCAAATTGTATACGTCGGCCTCTGTATAGGTATTTGTCGCGATAAGCGCAGTTCTCAATCTGACATCAAGAAATTTTAGATAAAAACGTTTGTTTTACGTCACGTAATGAAGTCATTCAATATGTCCCAAGTTGTGATTGATTTGTAACTAACTGAATCGATAAAAATATGTTTTTCGCTATATATGGTATATGCCAATCCCAATGGTTTCGAATAAGAAGTATGGACATTTGAACGGGTTATCGCGTTATCTGAAGTACCATAGCAACAACTTACCACTTTGCCTAACGTAACGTAGTCCGCACCTTTTTAGAACTGGAGTCTCCATCTAACTCTTTTGGGTGCTAAGGCTTTGATTTCCACCCATGACTGGTCGAGTTGGTTTGGTTCTGCCAGCATGATTCTACGTTACAGCTGGTTTCTTCAGTGTATGAGCGATCCATCCCCTATTTGCACTTCGTTTTATCAATGAATTGAGTAGATACATAGTGGTGAATCCCATTCGTTGAACTGTATGCTTGATTGATTTGTTTGGTGCAGCTTTTTTTCAAGTTTGAAGCCAGCTATAGTTTATTTCTTAGTTTCGTGATTACTGTCGGCAATATTCTATCTTGGATTAGCTAATACTGTTATGCTTGTCTTAAGAAGTGTTCCAGAAAACAGTCTTGGAAATGGTTATTCCATTTCCGTACGGTATTCTGAAATATTCTGCCATCTTTTCAGTGTGCTTCATCGGTTTAAAATGCCTAACCAGATGCGTCTCTTATTGGTGTTTTCTTGGTAAATTTTTCGCCCGTTACCTGACGTATACGCATTGATGCTGTGTGCCTTATCAATCCTTGCGATCGCATCTCTTCATTTTCGTGATTTCTCATTTCATAGCTTCGTATTGCAGCGTTTCAAGCGTCATGCTTTGTTCCATATATTATATCACTGATCCTCGACTGCTTCACAGAATGTGATTCTTGTGACAGCACACTTTAATCTGTCAGTTTGTTTTAATTAAGAACTGTGATATTACCAGTTAGTAGTCACTGTGAATAGCTGTACACCTCACATTACTTTTACTGGTGATATGCATGTGTAAGCTCTTGTATATGCTCACGTCTTGGTCATGTGCGTCAACTTCAGAGAATATCAGTAATTTACTAACCGGCTAGTTCAAGAACTTCCTCGTTTAAATAAAGCAACTGCGGTTGGTGGCCTCATCTTGATCTTCGCCTTCTATTGATTTGCTTGTTTTTTCGGTACTCTGCTTCCCCATTTGTGGTCTCAACTATATGATAATAATGTTGAATTCGGCATGTTCGCCAATGGTTAGAAAAATCAGAAATCTTATTGAGTAGTTGATTTTCATTTAAAAGAGAAAACGTGGTTCTTGATATTCCAACCGTTGTATGTCCAGGTAAAAATCATTTTAAAATATATCGCGATCTCGAAACAGATCTTCCGCGATCTTCTTCGTGAAAATTTTACATGAAACGAGTGAAATTTCCATCGCTTGGGTGTGCCTTGATAGCAATTCCTCTCTGGAGGTGTATTAGTCAGAAGTTTCATAATGGTGGTGACAAGATATTACAATTGATGAGTGCTTCATGACCCATCTATAAAACCAAGGTCCACAGTACCACGTATATACACGGAAGCGGTTCTCTAAACTTACATCAAATCTTGAGGTTGGCATTTATGTCTAAATTTGCCCACCAAACAGCGATTCCTTAGAAAAAAATGGGTCAGATGACTGACAGAAGTAAAGAGTTAATGTATACTGTGTGGCTCCAAACGCCATCTCTTAACAATGGCGTTCTTGTACGAGTAATGAGATATAGTAGTTTTCTTACAACAGTCATATAGGCGACACTATTATAGGATTGTCTCTCCAGACCCAGTAATAAGTCATTATCATTATCTCCAAGACTATTTCACAATAGGACCAGTATGGAAGTGGAGAACTGTTTTCTCTTCCAGTATGACTGATAAGTCTTCGTCAGATTACTTAAATCGATCGAGTTTCTAATGTGAGCTAAGGTGTCAGCAGTTTACTGAATCTGTAAAGGTTATGCCATCTGGTCCTAGGTTTCTATAGTATACTAGTTTCAGTGATTCAATACTGGTTCTGGCCCAGTAAACATCCGAAAGCTCGAGATGTTCAAACTGAAATATTGTTCCTTATGCAGCTTTCAGTCCTTGGTATAATTCTTAGATTTGACGATGCTCAAAGACATGGAAAGAATTTAATTTGCTGTACTAGTACGACAGGGTCGCCGGTTGTAGTTTAATGGTTAAGAGAGTTTCTCATCACGCCGCGGTCTCGAGTTCGATTCTCGCCGTTAACAAAAAAATTAACATGCAACCGGATGACATAAACACGCGTTTGTGTGTAAAAACATTCGTTGGACTGACCACCTACAATGTGCACCAATCGTTAAAAAACTGGTTCGTAAGGTCTCAGTTGAGACGCGTTAAGGTCCGTTTACGGCCTCTAAGCCATAGATTATTTTTAGTACCACAGGTGTCCCAGTTGGGTTTTTTCCTTGCCTTTAAATGGTAAGCTTTGTAATCACTCGTACTAATATTGGCCTTTTCAATCCAGCTAGTTCATTCGCTTAGGTCCACCCAAATGTCCTCGTTTAATTTGGCAGTTAGTTATTAATCTGTTCTTGAAGGCATATCTAGTCCTTTAGGATCTCAACAGTATATCAATTCAGCTGTGATAATGCACGAGGGCATGGAATCAATCTATTTTGCCGTAGCTTTCTTCCACAAATGGAGTCATACAAGTTGTTATCGAAAGCGTCCTTAATGCCAATAGAGACACATAATAGTTCGATAACCGAACTGGTGCTAATGGAGTCAACCAGGTGGTTTTAGAATCGGTACCGATACTGGCTTACCCGTAATAATTCCAAAAGTGGCCCAGTCGGGTTACCTACTTTTCTTAAAAACGAAAGCTTTGTAACCACGTCATACTGATATTGGCCTTCTCAATTCACTCGGCCATCTTAGGTCCAATCCTTAGGCCCATCCAAATTCCGTTCTTGAAGGCATTCTTTCACGATCTCAACGGTAACCGGCTCATCTATCAATTCAGATGTGATAATGCACGAAGGCATGGGACGAATCTATTTTGCTGTAGGTTTTCTTCCACCTTGGTATCGAAATCATGTCAATAAAGACACATAACAGTTTGATATTCGAACTAGCTCTTATGGAGTCAACCTGATGAGGCTCATAGTTGACTGTGAAGCAGATTCTGGTTCTGGCTTAACCAAAATAGTTCCAAATCTTTGTAACAACTTCATATACTGATGTTGGCCTTCTCAATCCACCCAAAGTCTTCACTCAATTCAACTGTGACCTTATCAACCTCATAGGTTGTTTCGAACTTCTGGCAGTAACTTATACCCTTAATATTTCTTCAGGTGTTCCAGTAGGGTTTCCTCATTTTCCTAGAAAGGAAAGCTTTGTACTGATATTACCCCTTCTAAATCTATCGAATCCACTCGTTTACCAATTCAGGTTTCTAATCCATCAATAGAGTTGCAAGAGTTGTTGTCGAAAGCTTTCTCGACAAAGGCACATAATAGTTCGATAACCGAACTGGTTCTTATGGAGTCAACCTGACGAACCTTATAGTTCGTTTTGGAAACCGGTTCCGGTTCTGGCTCAACCATAATAGAATCTAAGGTGGCCCAGTCGGGTTTTTCCCTACCACTTCATATGCAGCTAAAATGTTCTCTCAGTTTAAATAATGTGGCACGAGGTTTAAATAATATGGCACGAGGGCATGGGATGAATACATTTTGTCGTAGTTTTCCCTCCCTCAATGCCAATAAAAGCACATAGAGCGATTTCGGGAACGGAACGAAACGGTCGTTTAGGAACAGCGTCTGGTTCCGGCTTAACCAATTATGGCTTTCGCAATCCACTGTATCCACTCGTTTAGGTCCACCCAATTTCGCTCGTTTATTTCGGCAGTAATTTATATCGCATTCTTGAAGGCAGGCCTTCAGGATTTCTTGGTAACCAGCTCATCTCTAAATTCAGCTGTTTTAATGTGGCAAGAGGGGATGGAACAAATCTATCAATGTGAATAAACACATAAAGCTCACTAAGCGAACTGGTTCTTATTGAGTCATAACCTTAACTTACCCGAAATAGTTCTTTAGGGTTTTCAGTCGGGTTTCCTTCTTTTCCTAAAAGGGATAACCACTTCATACTGATATTGGACTTCTAAATCTAACGAATCCACTCGTTTATCGAGTTGTTGTCGAAAGCTTTCTCAATACAGGCATACGACGATAAGCGAACTGGTTCTTATGGAATCAATATAGTTGGTTTTAGAACCGATTCCGGTTCTGGCTCAAGCTGGTCCATTCGGGTTTTCCCTTTTTCCGTAAAAGGAACACTTTGTAACCACGTCATACTGATAAGGCCTTCTCAATCCAGCGAAAGTGATTTCTCAATTTAGTTTTGATAATGTGGCACCATGGCATGGGATGAATACATTGGGTCGTAGTTTCCCCTCCTTTGTTCTTCTGGATAACAAACTTTCTTGGAAGTATCATCTGGACTTTAAACTACAAAAAGCCACTACTATTTTTTGGCAATGCCGCAGAGCTTTTGGTAATTCTTGGGGATTATCCCCCAAAATGTTAGATTTTATCTACAAATCACTAGTTCTCCCAATGCTAACTTTTGCATCTGTTGTTTGGTGGCCAGTAGTTAAAGTTAAATCTTCAATTGTTAAACTCAATTGTTTGCAAAACTTCGCTTGTCGAGCTGTAACTGGAGCCATGGCTTCAACTCCGCTCCTAGCTGTGGAGCTTTTTCTCTCCCTACCCCAGTTACAATCCTTCATTTTAGGTACAGCTTGTTCGGCGGTCTTTCGCTTGAGGAGTGTTGGGGCGTGGAATGCTCTCGGCACTATTTCATCTATGCACTATTTCAGGCCATAGATCTATTCTTAATGAATTTAAACTGGCTATGCCAGAACTTGACATGGTAACTGATAGGCTTCTGCCTGTCTTTAATTTCTATAGATCATTTGAGGTGTTTCATTCATCCAGGGATATGTGGTTCTCACCAGATTTTTTCAAACAGATATCCGAATCGCTTGTATTCTTTTCTGATGGCTCTGCCACTGAACAGGATCTGAGAATCTCTGGAAGTCTGGGGATCTACTGTACTATTCATCAAGCGGAATTAATTGCGATTACTCACTGCGTGATGTCAGCTTTTAATCTCGTGGCCGACGACAAAGACATTATATTTTGTACGGATAGTAAAACTGTCCTTAACTCCTTGAGCAACCCTCTAACCAGCTCTAAACTGGTACTGGATTGTAAGAAATTTCTAAATCTCCTTGGACGTAACAACAAGGTAACGGTCATGTGGGTTCCTGCCCATTGTGACATTGAGAAAGGACGTGGAACATGAAAAAGGACAACTTGAGAATTTTAGTCTCTATACTTACTGGCCATGGCCGTTTCAAAAGCCACCTTCATCGCATGGCACTGGCCAATGATGCCGTATGCGACGAATGTCTGGAAGATGTTGACGATAGTTTACACTTCATCAGCAGTTGTCCAGCTTTCGACCGCATGAGATCTCTTGTGTTTAGCTGCAGGTTTATTCCTGTAAATCTACTGTCTTCTCTGCCCTGGTTCAAACTGCTTCAGTTTGCTAAGGTTGCAGAACGCGTCTGCGCGCTTTGACGTAATCCTAGGTTTGCACCATGGGCCCTTTGTGGCATTGAGTGCGGAACCTTATAGGGTTCCAACCAACTTTAATAATAATAAAAATTCTCCTCCGTTAATGCCAATACAAGCACATATATAGCGATTTCTATCTCAATCCTAGAAACGATTTACCAGCTCCATTTGATAAGCCATCAAGGTTGTTTTGGAACAGGTTCCAGTTCTGGCTCAACTATATAATAGTTCCAAAGGTGTTCCAGTCGGATTTCCTCCGTTGTAACCACTTCATACTGATATTGGCCTGTTTCAATCCAGTGAATCCAAATTTCCTCGTTTATTCAGCATTATGTTATTATCCCGTAATTGATGGTTTGCTTTCAGAGTCTCAACGATAACCAGCTCATATATCAATTCACCTGTGATAATGCTCAATCGAATCCATTTTGTCGTAGTTTCTCCTCCCTCAATCATGGCACATAACAGCTCGATAGGCGAACTGGTTCTTATGGAGTCAACCTGAACACGCTTATAATAGGTTTTGGAACCTGTTCCGGTTCTGACTCAACCATAATAGTTCCAAAGGTGGGCCAGTCGAATTTCCTCCTGATATGGCCTTCTCAATCCAACGAAAGTGTTCTCTCAATTCAGTTTTTGATAACATATGGGAGGTCATTGGATGAATACATTTTACTAGCTGTATTACTGAGATAACCGAATCTGTGAGCCCATCAAGCTCCTATATGGTATGCTTTGTTTTGGAACAGGTTCCGGTTCTGGCTTAACCATAGTAGTAAGGTGTCTCAGTCGGATTTCCTCCTTATTGTACCCCTTAATACTGATATTGGTTTTTTTCAATCCAGCGAATCCACTCGTTTTCGTCACCCAACTTCGGTCGGTTATTTTGGCAGCATGAGCACTCGAACACATTTAATTAAGTTTCAGCTATCGTTTTCTGGGAAATGTATATGATTCTGTTATCTTGTGTACACCTACACACACATGCGTAAATATTTATACTGTTGATTTGGGAATTCCAGAATTCACCTGTACATAGCCCAAAATTCACAAAATTATTTGCAAAATTTCATTCAACCTTTACACAATTATCTTATGTACGTACGTACTTGAGATTATTATGTCTGTATGTCTTGTATATATATATATTGTGTACTATAAAGTGAGTGAGACTTTTTTTTGTAGTTTTTATCATTTTTTATCAGACCTGATAAGTTGTTTAATAGAACTAATTCAAAAAAAAAAAAAAAAATCGGTTCAATGTAAGCAAAATAATTTGAACGACTTTAAACTGAACAAGATTCCGCTTCAGTCAACTTTTAGACTCATAATTAAGCGGTCGGTGGATTAGACTAAATTATGATATAAAATTAATTTTGTGCCTATATAATAGATAGTTATAAATAGTACAAATAATATATATATATAAGTTGAATATGAGTGCCAAAGAAAATGATCTGGACGGTGAGAAAAAATATTATGGTGGAATACACTGCGCGTATTGTGGATTAATGCTGTGAAGTGCTTTATACTTAATTTAATTCTCTGATAATTCAATTATAAGACAAATTTATAATATATTTTTTGTATGTCAATAGGGCATAACGATGTACTCATATATGATGTATACAATGTGGATCCAATTCAAAAAATTTTTTTATTAAATATTTCTTTTATAATTTCGGCAGTATGCGCGCGAGATCTGAGATGAATCACTTCGATCATGCTCGATTTGGATTAATTTAACATAGTCGTTATCTTATATTGTTGTACAGTTGATTTAAAGTGCATTCATGATTAAATTATGTCATTTGTACATTTTTTTGGCAATTTACAATTTTGGAATACTGTTATCGACTAATGGGGTGCGGATCTAATCGCACGCCATTATCAACAAAGGCAAGTGCTTTGATAAGTGATGTTCTGTGTGTGTGTGGGTCGTTAAGTCGATTCGTTTTGGCAACACAAAAAGTGCGCATACTAATTCAATCCGAAACTGCTTATAAATCTTGTGATAAGGTAGTACACTCGCTTTTAATTACGGTTAATAATTATCAATACCTCGAAACCGTATCTACGACTATTGTTATTCAGCCGAGTGATAAGAAAATATTTTGTCTAAAATCCTAAATACTCTATATACGAGTATACAGTACTCAGATAATAATTCATGTGCAGTGGTGGATTCTATATATAATTTTATAATCCAGCCCTCAGCTTTACGCCAGTCCTCCGAACTAATCAATCAATGTACAATTTCAGCTAATGAAGTGTTGCCGACTGAGGACACCGAAGAACAGGTTAAGAAATACAAATTTCCCCGATCGATTGCGTTTATTGTGAGCAATGAATTCTGCGAACGTTTCACCTACTATGGCATGCGAAGTAAGTTTATTCCCAGCGTCTATTCTAGATTCGAAACTGTATGCATATAAAAATATATATATTTTATTCAGCCATCCTCTCGCTGTACTTCACACAAAAACTGCTGTACGAGGAGGACACGGCCACCTTTGCCTATCACACATTTACCGCCCTCGTCTACGTGATGTGCGTATTCGGTGCAATGATTGCCGACAGTTGGCTGGGAAAATATCGTACAATTGTCTATCTATCGATGGTCTACGTACTCGGTTGTACAATTCTAGCGGTTGGCGCAATCGAAACACTTAGTCTGCCGATGGAAGCGTTCACAATAATTGGTCTACTTTTGATTGCGGTCGGTTCGGGTGGTATAAAACCGTGCGTCGCCGCATTTGGTGGCGATCAATTTAAATTGCCCGAACAGATCAAACAAGTTGGAATTTATTTTTCGATCTTTTATTTTGCAATTAATTCCGGATCGTTCGTATCGACAACGGTTACGCCGATTTTACGTGCCGATGTACATTGTTTCGAGCAAAACGATTGTTTTTCGCTTGCGTTTGGTGTGCCAGCTGTACTTATGGCGGTTTCGATTGGTATCTTTATATGCGGCAAATTTTTATACAAAATTAAAGATCCCGCTGGCAATATGATGCTCAAGTGCGCCAAATGTATTTCGGTGAGTTTATACAAAAGTGAGTTAAAGAAATTATCTCTATATAATTTTTGTTGTATATATAGAATGCACTCTCGGTTCGCCGCAAGGAGAAAAAAACCAGCCCGAAGGAACATTGGCTGGATTATGCGGTACCCGTACATGGTGAAAAATTGGTTGAAGAAGTAAAAGCTGTACTCAAGGTTCTATTTTTATACATACCATTGCCCATGTTCTGGGCGCTATTCGACCAGCAAGGCTCGCGTTGGACATTCCAGGCCACCCGGATGGATGGTGCCCTCAGCGATTCATTTACCGTGAAACCGGATCAGATGCAAGTTGTTAATCCAATATTGATTCTAATCTTCATCCCTCTATATCGTGTTGCATTCTATCCCGTACTCGCTAAAGTCGGTATTCGTCGTCCACTACAAAAAATGTGTCTTGGCGGTATACTTGCCGGTGTTGCATTTGTTGTGTCAGGTATTCTAGAACTTGAATTGGAGAAAACATATCCAGTACTACCCGAGGCTGGTGAAACTCAATTACGTCTTTATAATTCACTTAACTGCGATGTTACATTCACTAGCAGCGAACTCGACATTATCAACACCAAAGTAGTTAAATCGCTTGAAAGTGAGTTTGCACAAAGTGGCGCCACGGGAAATAAAACCTTTAAATATTCACTTACAAGCGCACCCACCTCGTGTGGATCGATCACTAACCAAGACATCACAATTTATGAAGAAGAAGCGGTCGGCTATTTCATCAACAGCTATGGTGGTAGCATAAATATTGAGGAATTTATTGACGATCCATCAAAAGCACGCAACGGTTTGCCAAACGTACGAGTCTTAGCAAATACCGATCAATCAATGAACGTCTCGTTCAAAGATACGCTCGACGACGATTTTGTCGCCCACAACGAGAAGCTCAATGTCTCGCAAATCATCAACATCAATCCATCGAAATACCAAATATATCTAAATAATGAAAAAATAAGTGAAACACTTGTCCATCTCCAGCTAGGCGGTGTTTATACGCTAATCATTACGCCAGATGGTGCCAGCTACAAAATCAATACAATCACAATAACAAAACCGAATTCAGTCCACATGTTTTGGATTATACCACAATATGTGATCATGACACTTGGTGAGGTTATGTACTCGGTCACGGGTCTAGAATTTTCGTATGCCCAAGCTCCGCCCACAATGAAATCGGTGCTGCAAGGTGGCTGGCAATTAACAGTCGGTGTTGGTAATATTCTTGTCGCCATTGTTGCTGAATCGATTCACTTTGGATCGCAATCATATGAATTCTTCCTATTCGCTGTTCTTATGTTTGTCGATATGTTGATCTTTGGCTATCTAGCATATCGTTATGTGCCCGTTACGAAACCATGGGAGGGCGAGGAAGCGGATGATGCTGTCCCACCAGTCAAAGCTGTTATTCCAAGTCTAACGGATAAGGAGGGTATCGATAATAATGGATTCAAGGAGGATTAAATGCAGGGGAGGATTATAACATGAAAAGTATTTGATGGCTTGCCGGTCACTGTCCATCGAAATCACGCGCATAGTAAATTAAATTTATTTTTTTAATTATAATTAATTTTTGTCATATTGATATTTTTTTTGTTGCTTTTTATTAATTTAATTATGTATAATTATTTGTTATTAAATAAATCTAATTTTAAATCACTTAATCAGTTCGATGGTTTGATTCTTCTTCCTTTTGAACACTTTAACTCTTATATGATTTGGGCTTATCTTGTATTGCCCATCCAAAACGACAAACTGGTTATTGAACCTCGCGAAGGTCGCTGTTGAGGGAGAATGTATCGATCTAATCCTTCTGCAAGTAAAGTGGTTCCAGTGTTTTTATATAGGTGTCTCCCCTTTTGATGTCTGACAGATTCCACTTCTTCTTCCGAAATGAATACCGATATGCGATGAAGTGGTCAATGTGAAGCTCAAACTACTCCCATTTTGGCTCGTTAGAGCGAAAATTTCTGGATTCAATATTCAATAGTTCAATGGTTTGATTCTTCTCCCTTCTAAACTAACTCTTATCTGATTTGGGCTTATCTTATATTGCTGACCCAAAAGGATAAACCGGTTATTGAACGCTGTTGAAGGAGGATGTATCGATCTAATCCTCCTGCGAGTAAAATCGGGCTATAGGTGCCTCTGCTCTAGATGCCTGACAGATTCCACTTCTGCTTCCCAATAAACACCCATGACATTGGTGACTCAGTCACAATTATGCTGTATTTTCTTAGCGCAAAAATGTAGCCCTTAATTGATCTACATACTACTACTTTTTAATAATTGCATCGAGATCGGGTCTATCCTACCTCACTATACGTAGAAATGGTCTGGCAGTTGCCATAAGTTGTTAAGGAATTACCGAATGAAATCATTTGAAAAATCAGTAAGCGAGTGAATGTAACAGATTTGGGCAGGACGAACGGATAGGTCGAAAATCCTCGATTGGCCTCCATCACGAAGAAAGTCTTTTATTCAATGGAGGATCCCCCACTTGGCATCGAGATAGTTATGAGGTGGGACGTGAAATAGTTTACCTGTATGGTTGAGCGCAGGGACCTGGGTTCATTCTTTGGTTTCGCCACCATAGCTACTAATTAATAACGTTGGAAGAACAGCCACTCTGGGAGATTCAACAAAATCTAATAATTGTGAAACTCAATGGATGCCTTGGTGCACTATAAACCCTTCAGATGACAATGTCTAAACAGGTTCACGTGAATAATTGAATCGAGGTGTCGAGCGACGTGACAAAATTGTGCATTAGCTGCATACGCCTTAATCTATGCAAAACTGAAGTCTTACTCGTATCCTCAGCCAACGACCAATTTAATATTTCGATGAGTATTCGTTCGATGGGAATCAATGGATCCGGTCTGTGGTCTGTGACAATTCCAACTATTTGTTGATCTATTTGACTTGCTAGCTATCGTGCACAACTTTTCACTGTGCGTAGGCAGTAATACCTATTCGACAGGTCGAATGAGGATCGCCAGACAATCCTAAATAATCTTAGTTCAATTTCATACCGAAAAAAGGCCTGGAACAGGACACAACTGCTAATCATGATTATAACGTTGACATAACTGGAGTGGCCTCCTCAATTGTTGAGTGATTTGGAATTTTTTTTTGCGATTTGAGGTGTCAGGTATATAAAGGAGGCTATTATGTCTTAAATGAGAAGAGTAGGCATTGTGCAATACATAAATGTCAGTTTTTATGCTTGCGGTGCCATAATCGATTAAAAGCCATTCACCATTATGATCAGAGGTAGATATATGACCGTACGAATACTATATTTCGTAATCACCTATGAATATTAAATTTTTCCAGCCGACCCACCAACCGTAAGTAGAGATATAAAGTTCAGTGTCGCTAGTCGATAGAATTTATTATTTATTTGCAGGCGGTTCGATATCCACCAGCCGCCATATTCGTAATGATCCATATACTGTTTGAGCGCTTCTCATATTATGGCATAAAAAGTAGGTTCATCCCGTCCCTATAATTTTCAAACACTGTATACATATTTTTCTATTCTGCACAGCTATTTTTGTGCTTTACTTTAAGGATATGCTCAAATTTTCTGAAGACTCGTCAATCATGCTGTACCACGCATACTGCAGCTACGTGTTCTTTATATGCGTAATAACCGCCATAATAGCCGATAGCTGGTTCGGCAAGTACAAAACAATCCTAGTGCTACTCCTAATTTATGGAACGAGTGGCATTATTCTCGCCATATTCACAATCGGTCTGGCACAGTATCAAACCGAATATCGGATTGGTATCATAATCACACTATTTTTAATAGCAACCGGATCGGGTGGCACAAAACCATGTATGGCCGCATTTGGTGGCGATCAATTCGATCCATTGAAACAGATAACCGCAATCACGATATTTTTCTCGTTGGTCTATCTCGCTGTGAAATCAGGAGGACTCCTGGCCGCCATTATTGTTCCAATTCTACGATCGGGACTAAAATGCATCGACGAAACACAATGTTACACATATGCATTTACGGCTATAGTGTGCTGTAATATTATATCAGCCCTCATATTTGTATCGGGCCATAAAACATACCGGAAGGTGCATCCCCAAACTAATATGGTGATTAAAACGATACGATGCATTGTGGTGAGTCTGTTAATCCCGTACAAATTCTACAAAACGAATATATAATTAATTGTTCTAGACTGCTATTTCGAAGCGTCGGAATGCGCACGGCCATACAAGCTTCATCCGACAAGATGGGATACATTGGCTCGACTATGCTATTCCCGAATATGGGTTTCAATTGGTCGACGAAATTCGAATCCTGCTCAACATCCTGCTACTGTATATTCCGCTGCCAATGTTTTGGGCGTTGTATGACCAGCAAGCATCGCGATGGATATTTCAAGCGAATCGCATGGATGGTCGATTTTCAAAATACTATGCCCTTAAACCAGATCAACTGCTATTTATTAATCCCGTGCTCGTACTTATATTAATTCCGATTTGTGATTATGGTTTGTATCCGATGCTACATCGGTTGAATATTTTCACTCGTCCTCTACAAAAAATCACAATTGGTGGACTACTCGCTGGATTTTCATTCGTTATTGCCGCAATAATCGAACACCAAATCGAGTATCGGGCAATTAATAATATGGCTCGGTTGCATATGATGTGGCTAGTGCCGCAGTACTTTGTGATGACCGTTGGTGAAGTATTCTTTGCTGTGACTGGTGTAGAGTTTGCATATGCAGAGGCGCCATGCAGTATGAAAACCGTAATCCAAGGTACATGGCTATTAACCGCCTCGTTCGGTAATATACTTGTTATCGTTATTACGGAAGTCACGAGCTTTTCATCCCAACTATATGATTTTATATTTTACGCCATTTTGATGTTCGGTGCCATGTTCATTTTTATGATGCTGGCCCATAATTATACGATGGTTGGTGTTGGGGGTAGCGCATCGCACGAGCTCAGCGAATTATCATTTGCATCGTTAACGCAAACTTAATCGAAAAACATAATTATTCTGTTGTATTGTTTATGTATTATGTATGTACCATATATGCTGGTCGAGGAAGCATAATTATGTTAATAAGCCAAAATAAATTAAATTCAATTATATAGATACGAGTCTGATTAGAGATTTTTATTTTTGTTGGTTTTTTGATTGCGTATATGTAGTATGCACTTAGTACACGAGATAATTGATGAATTTAAATATTTAATGCTCTGACTTTGATTAATGTCGCATTAAAAATGTTTTAATTCAATTAACCATCAATTTTGGCCGAATTAAAATTTGGTTGCGCGATCACATATTACATAAATTGTGGATGTCTAATTAAAGACTCTTCTTAGCGAAATAGCCTCCATTTAAAATAATTAGACCATTTGGTTGACAGATAAAAATTATAGCCATAATGGTTAACGTAACGGGAAGCGATTCTACCAACTTTGTCACGTGACTTAAAGATACTTAAGGTAGGTGCTGATGATCTGACTCGACATTCCAGAGTATTCGCCTCGAGTCTCGAATTATTAAGAAGCTTACTAGCTACTAATGATCACAAGGAGAACCCAATAATCGAGTCGTAGATCAAAACCTTGTAGATCGATTATCGTTTTATGTGGTGACATCAAACAACAAAATACGATCATTATTGATCATGACCAGGTATACTATTTCACGTCTTCGACAAAGCCGGTCTTCCCTTTTGAGTTTAACATATTCAAGTCAATTAGGCTTCGGAACGTTTGGATGTAATCATGTTTCCAAGTGGATGTTTCTGTGAGGAAAGAATATACTTGCCACTATGAGATCATGAGCGATCGTTTTCGGGCTTTGTTGCTTATCGGGAGTACTGGCCTAAATGTGACTACAGCAATGTTTGTCGTGGGACATGAAGTTACCATTTTCAGGCCAACGAAATTTCTTCGTACAGTCACAATAATAAACAAACGGAAACTTCTACTATGACCGAGAAGCGGGCAAAATGAGTATAAATACGCGAACAGAAAGCGTAGAGTTCCAGTTTGAATTAAAACAGCGATAAATTAAAGTCGGGAAAAAAGTGAAATAGTAATAGTAACAGTGAAATAAAACGACTGTAAAAGTGAATTGTGGTGATTTTAATAAAAATTAGTGAAAATAAGAAAGTGATTATTTATTATTCACAATCCAGTGATCGAACTGTGGATTGGTTTGAATCCCTACTAGGGGAGAACGTAAAAATACCAATCCTTGATATTGTGTCTCACTGCTTAAGCTGATCCTACATTTTACCCAGTCTCGAGTTCGATACTCGCCATTGACCTTATAATAGCGTACTCCAGGTGGCATAAAAAGCACTCGTTGGGTTGTCGCCCTGTAATGTGCACGTGGCTACCGGAGATAGTCTATGCAAATATCGTTAATATATGTCGTTTGAATGTCAAACTTAGACGAAGAGCTTAGGTTTGTGATATGAGTAGGTGGTATAAGTTTCAGCTCCATACGACTTCTAGTTTAGATTTTAGTATTTCGATTTCGGTGATTGAATGAGATGACTGGCCGATACGCCACAGTAGGGCGTGTAAATTACACAATGTAATTTACACACTTTTTTACATGTAAAAAATGTGTCACTTTCATGGGGTTATTTATTACATTCTATATGTAAAAAATGATGTTATGTGAAAAAAACTGACGCGCCATCTCTTATCAAATATAATTGCAACTAAAGCACCATCTGTTAACCAATATTCTTATTATTTTACGAATAGAATTTGTGAAATAATTAACTGTGTACAATTTTTTCGACTATATACTGAATGTCAAAATGTCGTAATAATTTTCGAACTAATAACGTGGACCTGAAAACTAACTGATTTTAGAAATATGCATTTTAAAATAGATGGCACTGCGAATGGTGTTGTCTTCGTTTATTAGATGTAATTTACGTTTTTTGGGCATAATTTACATAAAAAGTGTAAAAAACGTTACATGTAAAATTCCAACTGTGTCGAGCTACCGGAGTTAAGCCAATATCGTTATTATATGTCGTATCATTCTCAAACTTGAACCAAGAGCTTAGGTTCGTGACATCAGAGGATCGTGTATGATTTAGATCAATACGACTTCCAGTTAAGATTAAAGTATTTCGATTTCAGTTAAGACGTGGTTAGGATAGCTTAACCGGGCCTTTAACGCTATAACTTAACTATAACTATATAATCATATGGATAAGGAAAGTCAACTTACTCAATAATTGCCAGACCATAAGAAATTGAGTGATCGTCGCGTCATATAACATAAGGAAAAACCGATCATACTCTTTATAGTCTGATCGATTTAACACTTACAATTATTTTATCGATCGCGAATACAGTGCAGTAAGCAACACCATGTCGCTCATTGTATATCTACTTGATTTATAGATCAAACAACTGGTACTACTGTACTCGCGATCGTAATTAATTAATTTTACTTTTCACCAAGTCCAAACTTGTTTTAACTGGTTCATTTACAATGCAAGCTGTGTGTGTGGCTGTATGTGTGCGATCATTGTGAAATTTTTGGAGTTTTTTTTATTTCTCTTAATTTACAGTTTATCATTATAAATATTGCCGCTGTCGGTACATTTCCACTCGATCAGTTTTTTGATCATTATATGTAATTATTAGTTACTGGAATGCCGGAAATACACCAACAAACAATGCAATTATGTTTTTGTGTGTGTATATACACAAAAGAGTCAGGTAAAATATTTGTTATACAATTTGTTGTACATTTATAAAACCCTCGATTGGCGAGGTATATCAACTCCTACTTAAGTCCATGAACTACTTACTTTATTGAGATACGAGTGCTAATGTAGCGGCGTGTTCGACGATAGCATCCCGCATTGTTAATAATTAATTTTTTATTTTCCAATCAATATATCGAAATTTACCTTACACCTACACATGCTCGATTTACCATGCTATATAGCTAATTTACATTCAGTATTCGCAATTTGGCAAATGTTATCTGTTTACTGTATGGATTGGTCGGGTAATAAATAAAATAAAGTGAACGTCATTGAACTTAATAAAATTTGTGTGACAATTTTGCGCTATAAAATGTGTTTATGCAATTTATTGATCGCACATTTCGATAAAATACACGATTCGAAGGACGAATTTTTTATGTCGTATCTGGGTCACGTTCTCATCAAACGGTGGATTGAATTGGATTGGTATCGTATTTTGTTTGAACCGTATAATTAACAGGTTTCGTAGTATTGATAATTGGTGACCCCAATAGTTCAGAATGGGTTATTTATATGTCATAATGATTGATCGATCATATGTATGGTTCGGGGTCACCACTTGCTCTTTCAGCTCTGATTTCATTCTTGCTTAGTTTTATTACATTTAGGGTTTGTTGAGTCGAATATGCAACGCCAATCTATAATGTCGGAAAAATCGTTAAGTATGGATAAATGGTGGCACAACCCGTTAACATTATCGTTATTATAAGAAAATCGTGCAGAAAGTCAATACAAGTGAGTTGCAGATGTCAAATATTCATTTTGTTTTAGTTTACAAATCAGTTCAGCCTAAAACTTTGCTCTCCTATGTTAAAATATGGCCAAAAGTTCAAGCACATCAATGAGTCATTAGTGAGCAGGACTGACCTGCTCATAAGCACCTCCGTGTACCGATCAAAATTATCTTTATTGACAAGACGGGTTTTCACCTTTCTGGATACGATATCGAGGTTCTGCAATCACATATGACTACCTCTATATCACGTCTGGATTTAATGAAAAGGAAGGCCCCTTCATTTGTGTCGTCATACAGCAACAACAGAAGCCGATGTGAAATGCATCTGATGAAGTTCACGATTACTGAAGATATTAAGTAACCAAACTGAATTACAATATGAAGATTCGTTCTCAAAGCTTCTGCAAAACTCATTAGAAACCAGACCTAAGCCTTGTTTTTCAAAAGTGTAGTGTACTATAACTATTTCTATCAACATTGTTTATTGTCGTCTTTGTAGAAATTTTGTCTTTCTATACGTACATAAGATGTCTGGCTCTATGAGCGTTAACCTTAACCCAATACGCCCGAGTGAATTGCTGGCCCCAGATAATCTGGATGTGAAATGATCGGCCATCTTGTTGAGCGATTAGTGGGAATTCAACACCAGTTTGTGAGTGAGACTGGCTCTAGCAACTGGATTTGGCAGAAGGCAAAATATGACGAAATAATTTGGAACCACCTGTAAGTTATAAGTACAATAGATGACACTAAACCATTAAATTATATTCCACATAGTTTCAGGATGTATCTAGTGTATTCAAGAGATGTCAAGCCTAGAGGTACAATACAAGATGATCACAAGAATATATCATGTATACACCATCGAAATGAAACAGCTATATATGATAAATGAAAGGTTTTATACCTGGAAGGACATTTATGTTTAGGTGGAAGGATCCAGACTCTGAAACTCTTATTCGTGGCCGTTCTATATATTAGTTCTGGATTTAAAGAAAACAGAAATACCTTCATTTGTACCGTCATACAGCAGTAACAGAAGCAAGGAGGATTGAGGATAATCAAATTTGAAATAACTCGTAACCTAGCCATGATTAAGAGCTTTAAAAAAGTTCCAGTGAACGGTTATTTCAGACGTTTTTGATACTATTTTCATTAAAACCAATTGGAGCACCTCAAACCCAGTTTTGGTCAAGTTTGTCCTGTTGTACTGAACGTTAAGGTATTTTTCTATATATCGTTCATCAAAGACTTAGCTCTCATTCTTCAGCCCTTCCGGTAGTAGTTGAAAAATGTAACCATTTCTGGCTAGTTATACGGGATCCAGATCATCTGGATGTGAAATGATCTACCAAGATGATAAGTTTTGCAACTTTAGACGTATTAGTGAAATAAATGGCGAACTAAAATGGAACCACGTGTAAGTTATAAGTGTATAGATAGCACTAGACGATTAAATAATTCGCCACTAACGTCGTTTCAGGTTGAGCCCAGTTGTATCCAAGAGATGTTACCACCTGGAGGAACCATGCGTATTAACGTGGAAGATATCATCGCGTTCATATGGGTGAGTACATCCTTTTATGATTTTGAAATTTCATCTAGAACTGAGTATTATTGGCACAACATAAGTCACTGTGTACTAACCTGTGTAAGTTTTGCTAAATACATACCTAAAAGATGGGCGAACTTAGACGAAAAGTATAGATACAACTTTGAGGCGACCAACTGGATATATAAAGAGTGATCCAATAGGATGACCCTTTTCCAATTGGGATTCACATTGGAATTCATGCGTGACAACTGTCATGTTCATATGACATTTGTGGTCAGAATTCTTTGACATTTCATCATCCAACGAATAGAGGGCGCGAAACAATCAACTCTCTCATCATATGTTACAGCTTCAAACCAAGATCTTTGAAGAGAGATCTTGGTTTGAAGAGAGATCTTGGTTCAAAATTGTATTTGGACAGTTGAACAGCCAGATAACATTAAAATGCGGAAGAACGTGTAAACGTCATTGACGCATACTTCAAATAACATTTGCGGAAATCACTGGCTAATTATTTACAGTTTTGTATAGATATTTTACCTTTCGATCAATTACTGAATAAATATCAGAGATCCATTCGACCATAAAATCGATTTTGACAAAATCACAACCGAAATCGATTTTTGTGCGGTTATTCACTTCCAAACTAAAGCGATAAGCATCATCGCTTATTGAAAGTGTATAATCGGAATATATAAGCGCATATTTAGTATTTTACATAAGGGGAATAACATATCAAATTCCAGGTATAGAATTTCTGGGGATATCCATTCTATAAAAAAACTCGCTACGAATCTTACTTATATGACCTTCATGTGTGTACCGACCTACACCAAATATGTGCGCTTAGCTTATTCAATCGCTTAGTTTGTTATTTGTTTGCATTCGTAAATATTTCTTAAAACGAAATGAAGCTTAGAGGTCATGTGATGTCTTTACTTTTTATTTATTCCACATACTCGTATATCGAATATTTTACATATATGTGTACCAACATAATTAATTAAATTGTATACATATCAGAACATTAATTAAGAAAATTACTTCTTATCACACAGACACTGAGTGCACGCATACACACACAGTAATAAAAATCGTTTTAGAAAACTTTCTAAATTCATGTGTGTATGGTATTGGATTTAATGAATAAATTATAAGGGCATACATAAGATAACAACATACATACCTAAATCATATACATAGTTTACATATTTTTATTAATGTCTTAATTTGAATACATGTATATATATACGTACAAGACGATGTCCAAAATAGATAATCATCTTATGTTTTCTTTTTACGTCTGGGTGCTTAAAAAAAAATTCCATAAAATTTAGACCTCTGCTAACTCAATCTACATAGTGTTTGTATATAGTGTTAACGCCGTGATAAAGCGCTAATAATTTAACAATACATTGTGTGACAAAATGTAAACAATGTACACGCTTTCTTAATTAAACGGTTTAATATGCAGTTTTATAAGACACGTACCTATATATAGTTCATACTGCAGTGTAAGTGATTGTGTAATTGTAACCCAAACAAGTCTATAATATAAACTTAGTACCACAACTGGTTTGGAATCTCTGGCGCTACTACTGGATACTATTCTCGCCTACTTTGACTTAGACTAGCAGAAGTACAAAAATCATTGGAGAGACAACCTAAATCACATGGATTCTGATGATTTGACCAAATGCTAAAAGACAGTCAATAAATGGTAATGTTGGAGTTAGCTGGAAGTTTATAATGTTTTAGAAAGTTAGAAAGTGTGAAGAAAGCTTTCATCGCAGTATAACGTGGCCATCTGGCGGTCATTCAAAGCCATTTGGTGGAAATTCTGAGAACAACTCTTATGTATGATGGCCAATTTAATGTACTTCATGGGCTATCTATAACTCGACTAATCTGACCATTACCAACCTTGATAAGATTTAATCATATATTTGAGATTTATGCAACAGCGTAGAATTTGTAATATCCTGATTCCTAAGTACCCTTACTCGAGGCAATGTCTCATTGGTAAGCGTTAAATTAAACTTGGCGATTCATCACACGACTGATTTTGAAAAAAAAAGTGAAAATGCAAAGAGAATGAGGAGGAGGAGTAAACTTGTACACTCTCTCAATTACTAACAAAGTTTTCTAATCAAACCAATAACAACTTTGGAAGTACTAGAATAAAGCTGCTTAAGATACGCATATTGACGTTTCCAATAAATAAAAGAACAATTCTGTTATCGTTATAAAAGTTATCGTTCTATCTCTGTAGTCTAGAGGCCAAAGCCAAAATTTCCTTGTTCCTGTTTACCGTCCTACCTTATGTCGTTGCCAGATAAATCTAAAAATTATTAATTACTCCATGCTACACTATAGTAGTGACATGAATGATGGAACGCGTATGAATTATGTACGCGGGAACGTTTACCTCTGCATCGTGAAGGAGTTCTCTCTTTAAATCTGAAACTGGTGAAATGATAATTCGTTCAGTAATCACCAAGTATTTCTTAGGGAATCTTCCAATAATCGAAAGAAACTATAGTTGTAAATAATCAGAAGATACCAAATCCTTCTCCACACCATGCAGCTACCATCAATGACAACGACATCTTCACCAGGCGAAAAAAGGTTACTGTGTACTCGGTGCACCATTCATTGCGGATCAGTCATTTGGTTTAGTACACTATATCAGAAATTCGAAATGAAATCGTTTTTGATTGAAAAGATTTTGAAGCCAACAATGTCGAATTTTGGGCCACATGTATGTTTCTTGCACCAATGCCTGTTCGTTGGTAGTTAGCTGCTCACGTACTAACGAGCTTGAAGGGTTTGGTCCTCTTTAGTTTCCTAACCAAATGTTCATTATCTAGTAGACAAGAAGCTTCCATGTCATGTTCCATTTGACTCATGCTTTTATATCCAGAATCTCCAAATCACTATTACGAATGTACCAGGGTGCATTGAACATCGTTTAAGCTGATTGGCGGCGGATTAACCAATGATTTATTCGTAAAGTTGACATGGTTGAATTTTAATTCATTAAATTTTCCATCGTTTGGTCCACCGGCGAATTGCATCACTTGCATATTGAAGTTTATTCGCCACATTGAAGTTTATGCACTTACCTCTATCAGTCCAGAATACTCATCTTCTTGTCTTACTTTAGAAAGCCTTTTAGATAAATATGTCCTCGAAAAATCAACATATGATCCTGGAAGCATAACATTTAGTTCATTTATTAAACCATCGTCTCACACATTATCAAAAGCTCCTCCCACATCCAGAAATAAGATCGAAGAAACTTGTTTATCTTGTAGCATCTTTTCTATAATATCTTTAATTCTATGTGAACCTGACAGTTGTTGAAAGTTTACATCTGAATCCAAACTGGTGATCCGGTATTAGGTTCCTCCTTTCTGTTATTGGCTTTATTCTCCTCAAGAGTAGTCTCTCCATTAGTTTTGAAATGATAGGGAGCAGGGATATTGGATACGATTTAGCTTCATTGGAAGGGATTCCAGGCATAAGGAACATGCCGTAATCTATATAACAGCATTAAGCAAGTGAGCTAGCTTGGGGATAGCTTATTTTAGAATTTCTTTCGTTAAGAAATCATACCCAAGGGCCTTTGCTGACTTCAAATTGAATTTTATTTCCCTAGTAACTTCCCTTGTTGCTTCGATTTTTGAATATAATATCCCATTCAGTCTCATTCGGTTTGAAGATGATAAGCAAATTCTTCAGCTTTTGATTTGTTATCCCTAGCCCACGAGCCATCACTTCGCTTAATTGGGGTCTTTATACTTTTTGTTGCCTTCCATAGTACAGTTCGTATCTTAATCAGCGGTCAATTTTCCAAAATACGAAGAAACCAACTTTTCATTTAGGTTCTGAATTTCTCGCTTTCAACCTGTTGTAATTTATTATTTAGAATCGTCATGTCAGCTGGACTCCTTGTTTGTTGCCGTTTTCTCCTAGCTTTCCTTTTTTGTAAGACGAGATTCCGAGATTTCTCTTGGGTAACTTTTACCAATCAGTATAGTTTTATTGAAATGAGTTGGTCTCGTTTCTTTTCTTATTATATTGTCGCTTATGGTAAGTATCACTGCAGAATAATCAGAGTTCATATCTGAATTATCTTCAACTTCAATAAAATTTGACGAAACTTGTTTTGATATAAAGAAATCCAGAAGACTTTTACCTGCATCCGTGGGTCAATATGTTAGCTTGCATTGGAATGTACGTTACATTCCATTTCTACTTTGCATTAAAATCCATTGAAATGTTGTAGGGTTTTCAAGTAGTTCGATTTCTTTAGGTTATATCTAAGTGGACAATACACCACTCCTATCTGAAGCCGTTGTCTGGTAGATGTAAATTCTTCAATGGTAAGCTGGGTTTCGGATCATTGATAATGCTGGCATTCATGGTATTAAAATAGTTTTTTTATTATACTAGCAGTTTCACCTCTTGCTTAGTTATCCAGATGAACTGTTTCATAAAGTTGGTATAGCCCTGAATTTTTAAGTAAGATTGCCTCGGGGATCATTTCCATCATAGTATTCGAATGATTAAGGTTCAAATCTGGTCCGGAACTGGGCCCCTATTCCTGAATACGAATTCGACTAAAAATTACACGAATACGTATCATTGGTATTCCGGAATTCGAATTCGAAAATGTTTAACACGCATTTTTATAAAAACGACTTGTTCATAAATTTCTCTTATCGAGGAATACGAATTCGAGTAGTATTTCCTCGTTCATGAACAAAAAAAAAATATGTACGTATTCATTTTTCCTAACGACAACCAAGCTTAAACAATAAGAATTACAATGTAAGTAAATTGTTTTATATTTTTTATTATAATATATATTTTAATTACAGTATATGTATTGTTAAATAATCTTATTATAATTTATTTATTTATAATTTTATTATTTTAATTTTTTTTTATGAATTTATTAAGAAATGTTTAAAAGTATTCTTGATGTTTAAATATGTGTACTTCTTAGGGCCAAAGTAACTACGGCAAAGCAATATGAATTGCTGGTTGCATATATGGAGGGACATCCTTCGTTAGCTAAAGGCTATAATTCCACAGCAGATGGCAGAATATTCACCAAATTGTTGTGGGCAGATATAAGTAGCCCACTTAATAGCCACGGACCACCTATAAAAAATCCTGAAGGTTGGAAGAAAGTGTGGGCTGATTATAAGTTTAATATTAAAAAGAAGATGAAGCTCAATAGATTAAGCATTTCGGGCACAGGTGGAGGCCGACCTAGAATCCAGACGTTCTCACCTACAGAAGAGGCAGTTATACAACTAATTGATTTAAATACCTCTGTTATTGGTTTCGTCAGTACATCCTCGCTTGGTGACAACATATTAGAACTACCGAATTTAAACCAAACTCCTAATGACCAAACTACAATATTATCCGATATATTAGATGACAACAGTGAAAGCAATGATCTTGAACCACAGACACCTAAAGGAAAAACAACAATAAAAAAAGTTACAAGGGATCATCTTATTCAAAAACAAATCAATTTACAAGAAACTTTCCACAACAACATAACAAATAAATTAGATTCTATAGTAAATATAATTAGTGATTGTAGCAAATCTTTGAAGCGACAGGTTCGTCTAAAAGAAAAGTCGTACGATCTAAAAAAACGAGCACTAGAATTAAGAGAACGAGAAATCAATTTAAAGGAAAAGGACCTTCTTGAGAATCGAAGACTGAAAGTTGATAAGTTAGAAATCAAACGGCAAAAATTGGAATTACAACAACAAAATATTCCTTAAAACTTTTACAAATATGTGAATTCTCGAGTCTTAAGACTATTATAATAAAATGTGATAAAAGCAGACGTAATGTGATATCTTAAAAACATGAATTATTTAAACAAATATTTTATTAAAATAAATCTTTAGTTATATAAATACATTTATTAAATTATTAGTACTAAGAAGAAATATATTGAATTTTTAATACCTGAGTATGAATAAATATCTTTCAATTAAATATGTTATAAGTTTATGTTATTGATTCCAAAATGTTTTGACGTATTCTCCGGGCTGTGTTATTTTCTGGTTCAGCTGATGAATTGTTTAGAGGATGTTGAACAGGTGTAACTGTTTCATTTTGAATTTCAAACGGAACATTAAAATGAAGGCATATATTATGCAGCATGGCGCAAACATTAATAATTTGAGATGCTTTTATCGGCGCATAATGCATTTCGCGAGCTCCCAAGAGACATCTAAACCTCGCTTTCAATAACCCATTACATCGTTCAATGATATTGCGAGTTTTAGAATGAACTGTATTAAATAAAGCTTCTCTACTCCCTTCGGCAGCCGATCTAAATGGGGTCAATATCCATGGTTCTAAAGGATATCCTGAGTCACCTAATAAAATAAAATTAAATGAGAGTTTATTATGTTCAGCAAAAATGTATACGTACCAAGCAGCCAATAGCTTGAATTATTTGTGTTTTGTTGATGGCGGTGTAGGTGCTCACGATAGCTGCTGAGATTCCAAATAAACGAGTCGTGTGATGCACCTCCGTATCTAGCATCAACTATGCCATTATCCTCATTTGATGGTCACATGCCTTCGTTGAAAATAGTTGATGTTTAACATACATACATGTCTACATGTACGCCGATTTCAAATATTATAGGTATGTATACTTACTATCATAGTATTTATACTATGTTTTCCTTTTCGATTGAAAAATATGTGTTCATTTTCAATTGGGCGTACAATATTAATATGTGTCCCGTCCACACATCCAATAACACCAGGAAATCTATAGTTTGGTGATAAAAATGTTCTGCCGCCAATTCTCTATCGCGCTCTGTTTACCGGAAAGATACCCACTTACGACACATTTTGTCCTCAATGGCACTTAAAATGTTCGTCAATATTTTTGAAACTGTCGACTGTGACATTCCAACCAGAAAATCTTGACCCACGCTACCCTGATAAGCTATTTTTATTGAATTTGGAATTGATGTTGATCTTGACCGGATCGGCAACACAATCTCTATTTCATCAATTAAATATTTAACAGCAGGTTTAGAGAGTCTAAACAAACGCAAAAATCTGAAATTGGATCGAAGCTCATTATTAAATATATACTAGCATAGGAATAAGGGGGATTTTACATTTCATTAACATCAGGAAGTGCAAACATATTAGATTCATCTCGAATTTTCCGGTACCTAATTGCAGATGGATTTTCATATTCGTCGTCGCTGGATAAATAGAGTCCTATTGAGTCCATTATATCGAATATATTAGATATTTATTCAAATACAAAATACTCAAAAATTTATTTATTTCAATTATTTTATAACACACAACCAAGCACAATTTATTTATTAAAACGAAAACAGAAATGTCAAAATTAAATAAATTTTGACTCACATTTAAAAGGAAATTTTAGAAAAAAAAATTCCTTTATGTACACTGTAATAATTAAAATATGAAGTACGTTCGAATTCAGGAATACCAATTTATTTTCGAAACGAATTGCATTTTCGTATCGAATGCATTTTCGTATCGTATTCAGGAATAGGGGCCCTGACCTATCCTATCTCAGCTACTGCGCATCTGATATACCACCTCTTACACGATGAGTAAAAGATTCTGATGGTTGACTTTTCTCGCTACCAGACATCGTCGGTAGTTTACAGGATGCGCTTGTGCACAGTTTAAATATGAGGTGTGAGAGTTAGATCAATACGACTTCTAGTGATTGAAATTGTTCACTAAAATAGGTGCTATCCAGATTACATTTCGTCTGAATGAGTCGAATGCCGTTCGAATTCCATATACGAAGAGTAAATACAGCGATGAAGTCCATTCGTTTGACATGAAACAGCCTCTTCGTCGCACTATTGAATATGAACCGTATTGAATGTTATTCGTACTCTATACCCACCATTTCAATCGAGGGCTAACAATTATGTCTTTATTTTATTTTGATTGGGTATCACGATTTGTGTTGTTTCTGTATTTTATACGACGACAATTATTTATCGTTATTATTGATGCATTTCCAATAGCTACAGACTATGTAGTTATAAGAAGAGATGGGAGACAGACTGACGTGTATCTCATTCCCCCATACATTTACTTATTGTTTGTATTTGTGTATATTGTTTATAACTATTTCACAAAAAATATAATAATAATCTTAATCTTATTATTGTTCAACCTGTTGTTTGTTTACTCTCGAACGTACAGTTGGTGAAATTATAAGTAAATATTTGAGCTTAAGCTCAAATACAATAACAAAAAATAACCGAACATAATTAAACCGCGATAAATAATTATATTTGTAATAATTATTATTGTTAAATAGTTGGGGAAATATACAACAATACCAACACAACACAATATAGTTTTCGTTCATTTGTGATTGTTCGAATAGTTGTGGTCTAAAGCTCGGCTGGTTAAGTTCGACAAAATTGGATATATTTGTGTGGTGGCAGCTGAGTTTGTTTTGTACTAAGTAAAAGTGACCGAATTATTAAATCAAATTACAAGTTTTGTAAAATCAAGTGACGCAATAGCAAAAAAAAATGCAAATTGGTTGTGTGATTTGTTGCTAAGTTTTAACAAATAGTTTTTACATTTTTACAAGCAAAATTTTATATAATTAACTAATTTTTAATTATGGTTAGCGAAATTTTACCAATTTCTAAAAAAACGGTACATTTAAAATTTTTTAATAATTTATAAATATTTATTAGCTAATACAGTTGTTTAAATACGTATGCATGTTTTGTGGCAGTTTACCGTGTAGTAAATCCAATAGACAACGACTCAAATTATCACCAAACAACGAATTATATAGTTTTATGTGTGATAAATTTGTATCTAATTAATTTAATTATGATGAAAGTAGTTTTATACCAGATTTCCCGCCAATATGTCGATCGAATGCAGTGCTTGCATAACGTTCGAATAACTATGTGGTTTTAACGGAAATTGTTTATAACTATTATATTTTATTTTTTTGATTGTCTATGTGTGTCTGTTGTTCTTTAAGTAAATAATTGTTGTAAAAGTAGACGAAAATGTTTTTATGTAGTAATTAAATATGTGTCACAAAAACTACCGACAATGTAGAATGTGAAGAAGAGAAATTTAGTTGTTTGATTGTGATTAAAACTATTGGCTTCGCTGTGCGAGGGCATATTTACCCTTTGCTCATTAAAAACCTGAATTGATTTTCCCTAATGGTTACAGCACGGGTGGATTATCGAATCTTTCCTCCTAAGACGTTCCACTGACGTCTATACAGTGGTCAGCACTCGAAGTGTACCTATAATGCCAAAATTCTGTAAATTGATCAATTTTTTCATCGACTGTAAGAAGGTTTCATATGCTGCGCGAATGTGGTGTGATGGTATTTTGCCCCATTCTCGGGGAAAGAACAATCTTTAATGCATTGACTATCTCCTATTTTTTATGATGGTTACAGCACGGATGTGTAATCGAATCTTTCCTTCTCCTCAGCATCTTGCCCTCATCGATACTTCCACTCACGTTTTTACAGAGGTCAGTACTGGAAGTATTACTATAGTGCAAAAATTCTGTAAATTGGTCAATTTCCTCATCGAGTCTGTTCTTTGGACTTCATGCTATGCACGAATGTGGTGTGATGGTATTTTGTCCCATTCCCGCGGAAAAGCAGTCTTTAATGCGACCGTTTCCACTGACGTGTATACAGGAATCGGTACTCGAAGCTCCGTTAGTACAAAAATCCTATAAATTGGTTAATTTTCTTATCGACTGTATCTTTGAAGAAGGCTTCATCGCTGTACGATTGTGGAGGGATGGTATTTTGTCCCATATTCGGGGAAGAACAATCTTTAATGCGTTGACCGTCTAATATTTTTCATAATAGTTGCAGTACCAATGTGTTATCGAATCTTTCGTTTTGAGCCTCCTAAGAATTTTGTCCTTATCGATGCTTCCATCTGACGTCTGTACGCTTAAGCCATTCTCGACAAAAAGCTATCTTAAACACGTTATCATACTTTTTAGTTAATACTTTGGGCTGCAGTCTGGACTATATATGAAAAATTCATTGGGTTTAAGGAATCTGGTGGTCATTTTTGTGCAGAACGGAAGCTGAGGTCTTATAGGCTAGTGCCGAGTCTTATTGTAACGTCAAATGGTTTCTACCGAATTGTTTATGTGCCCGCAGAATGCAAACAAAATTCATTTGGTTTAAGCTCGAGGAATCTGGTGGCCATTGTTATGAAGAAAAGGAGCTGGGGTCTTATGGACTGTTGCCGAGTCTTGTTGAAACGCAAAATGGTTCCTGCCGAATTATTTACTAATGGCCTGCATAAAAGACTATGTATGGAAAAATCCATTGGGTTTAATGCGCGGGAGTCTGGTAGCCATTGTTGTGATGAAATTAGGCCATGGCTTTATGGGCTTTATGAACGCGGGCGTTATGGGCTAATCCATTGGGTTTAAGCTCGAGGAATCTGGTGGCCATTGTTATGAAGAAATGAAGCTGGGGCTTTATGAGCGGTGCTTTATGGCCAAGTCTTGTTGAAACGTCAAATAGTTTCTATCAAATTGTTAACGTGTCCATAAGATATCATATATTTAATGGATGACGAGTAATAGTCTTAATAAATATACTTGTGGAACACCCATTCCAGATCATATTTCACTTAGCTACGAAGACAAGGTAAGCAGCCTAACTTCTTTCACTACTCCATTATTTCCACTGAACCACCGCAAATATAACGCCAAACGATGGATGCCTGATGGGCATAAAGCGATGTGTTATTATGTGCAAGATGATCTAGCAAACGAAACCGTCATCTTCCCGTGTCATCCACGGAATGGTAAGTGGTATATGAACCGATTACATTCCAATCGTCTATTCACCATTGTACGTTGCTCTCATACTCCGAATGGACGATGTGTGTTAATTTTAATTAATTACCTCTTCAGGACTTTATAAAAACAGTATTTGGCTTACAATTCTGGTAAGTTCAAGCAGCCTTCTATTTTATAGCTTCTAGCACTGCCTCTATTTAGTAGTCTGTTATAGTTCCGGATCTAGAAGATAAGACTCGGAGTTTAACCTTGTGATTAGGACTCGATCTGTAATGCCATACTCTTTTGGACCATCCCCACTATCATTCTCCAATATTCGTATATACTATCCTAGAAAACTATATAAAGGTTTCTAGAAGATAGACAGAGACTTTCAGGCTTCGTAGTACCTTCATAATGTCACCCAATGAGTTTTCAATGATACCGCACTGCTTACGATATCAGTGATATAGTGCTGACTAAGGTTGGGCGCTTCATTGTCTTCTATGACAGATTATTTCATACAGATTAATTACTGATGGATGTGAGAGACGTTCGTCATTTTCCCAGGCACATTGTATAAAGTTTGAGCAGCATAGGCAGGATGATTGGTTTATATGTCCTTGAATCGTGGATCCTTGTATCGTGGAGATGTCACATATTTTCAACTTATCGACTACAAAAACTCTTTTTTCTGTGATTCTATCACTAATTAAGATGCTGTTCTATTTTGACTATTCAGATACAATTGTTTTTGAGTCTTCCTGGGTCAGGTCCAAATTACCCGAGCAATGAAGTCACCTTAGATAACTACTGGATACCTGTTGCCAGGGTCTACTGAAATCTTGAAATTTAAAACAGATTTGGTTTTCCACTTTAAATGGGAATTCAGGTGGCTAGTAATGACCAGCATACTTGGTCATGCTATGGATGGCCAAGAACTAATATTATCTATTTATTAATCTCCAATTCAGTTCATCATGAGAGAGACCAACTATTATTTCATTGAAAGTGAAAGTAATGCATCCTTAAACACTTTTAACAGTGGATTTTTGATGTTATACCATCCACCCGAATAATTTGATCACACTCCCTCGTCACATCAATAAATGAAGTTAATTGATTACAAATTTAATATATTAAACGATCGCGAAACTTTCTATATACGAGGAGTGTATGTACCTACATTATAATAAGTGGCTTGGGCTGGTTACTGAATCATCTGTGAAAATGCAGCATCTGTGAAGTTTAATATTCGCACAAATGATAGTTGTGATATAAGAAGTAGTTTTAATGGCAATCCTACTTAAAATGATTTTCAGCTGATTACAGTGTGTAGGCGAGATTGGCACACAATATATACATTTATATGCTGTAAAATATATTGAAGAGTGTAAGTGTTGTCTTACTGATACATACAAGTAACCAAAACAATTTATATTCATTTATAGTTTTACACAATTTGTATGTCAATGCGATTTATATAGTTTTATTATTAAAATGATATTTAAAATATTTACATAAATTTAACGCGATCAGAGCACGAGTTGCACGTAGTATAGAAATGCAGAATATTAATAGGTGAATCAGGTGCGTTTGAATGAATACTCGTTTGTTGAAGGCTTAGCCTCGTATAGTTTTATTATTGGCCATGGTCTCAACCTTTACATACTTTATACTGGCCTGCTTGGGAAATACATATAAGATCGCGATATATACGATGTTTAGCATTCTTGGTAGTCGATATGTCCTAATCGGGCTACTATATATAAACAGTACGAGTAGTATTGGTCCTAGAGTAGAAGAATAATACTAGTTGAAGCCGTTGGTTAGTGATTAGTTCGTTAGAAGGATAATGCTTAACTATTTCAAGCTAATAACGTCCTCTACATTCATCATACGGATTAAGCTCTAAAATAGTTCCAATCCTATCATCAGAGATTTCTGAATGATCCATGCTCTTCTTTGGGCTTGATGCATGTCATAAATTGGTAACTTGTCAAACTTCGGAATAAACTTTTTGGCAACTGCGATGAAACTGTACATAAGTCATTTCAAATTCATCGAATTTTTCTATTTCCCGATCCTTCCAAATAATTGGATTTCGAATTATTTTGTAATTCCATTCCTCTCTTCGACATCCTAAACGTTCTGTATCGTTAGTTATTGTACGTCCACAATGGTGAAGAGTTTTTATAGATTTGGGGACTCTCTCTGAAATTTGTACCAAACCCTCTTAATACCATCAACAAATCAATAACCTTATGTGAGATAGAACCATCGTGCAACTTTTAATACGAGTGTCAAAAGCAGATATTTATGGAGGGAGTCGTAGCTTGCACCCACCAAAAACCAATGGAGTTAAGATCAGGGCTTGTTATCTGTCTAATTTTCCTCCATCTGTCTAAATCTTATTGATATACACAATCTGCTCGATATTTGAAGAAATGCCACTCTCGGCCCAGACATGGTAAGCAATCCAGTACATGATTGCGGAATGGTTTTATACCAACATACTTAAACATCTCATAAAACTGTTTGTTGCATTAACATTTAGCTGCGTTTTATTTTAAGACACAATAAGTTGTGATATAAACAATGGAAAAAATTCAAAAAACGGGTTTAAGACTGAAGTGTTTATTCTTAATAAACAATTGGGATTTACAGAATCTGATATACTCGTACTACTTAAGTATAAAGCCTTGTTGGCATACATAATCTACCTTCAATCGATCGAACATAATTAGTCATTGGTATTCGACATCCAATTTACTGAATCAATTAAACTCGTACGATTGCCATAAATAGATTCGTTTCTGTATTCGCTCAGATTTATAAATACATATATTGAGGCTATTTGGTTTGGAATTAACGCTTAAATCGAATAGTTTTCACTTAAAATTAACGAACAGGTGTGGTTCGCGAATAAACAATGGAAAATTTATAACATTATTGGTGCACTAACCTTGCGATCTTAAATATGCTCGATTACATAATTCTGCATAATCATATACAAAGCACCGTGTCACCGACTAATTAACTTTTTGTATTGTAAATCAGCGCTGTCTAAACTTTGACGAATTTTGCCGTGGGTCGAGACACAAAAGAACAACGAGTAAACGTGATTTAACCGACTAGTAGAACACTTTCAGCATCGATAAAAACTGTTTGGTGAAACGTATAGACACTTAAAGGTTAACCGAGTCACGGTTTATCAACTTGCCACCAATTTCAGCCGGATCACGATCCTTCTACACTGTATATGTTCACAAATTCCGCAACCTTCACTAACAAATCCAACAACCTTCACTAACAAATCCAACATATAATTGGCCAATAACAATTTAAGTATGTGAATGCACTCAAAATCTCCAAACTTGAGTGTTGTAGAATGTTGATTTTGCAATTTGCAAAAACATGATCGCTCTCGCGATCTATCAATCCGGTATAAATGTTGCATCATCTTTTCGCGAGCACAACAATATATAAAATAAACGGTAGCATAATTATGCTTTAGTATAATTTATGTTTTGGTGTGCTGTTCGCGGAGATGATGGAAGAAATGGAAATAGTTTTACTGTGTGTATATATTGGACAGACTACTTTTAGTTGGATTCTTTATATTCTGAGAACTCACCATAATAAATCATAATCTAAGTTTACGTGAAGTTTCTACTAAAATTTTAGGTATATGTTGCCATAACTCATCTCAAAGGAGCTCCGTTTAATTTTCAGTTCGACAAGTGATTTCTAGCTATTACTACATCAGTCACTATTGTCACGAATACCTCTCGAAGCCCATCTATAGGTTGGTCAAAATTGGCGTGATTGGTCTTCTTTTTATTATAACAGGCTAGATAGTAAATTTAGAACATCGTGTGCTAGTTCTTCGCCCCTTACACGCTGCACAACGCAGATTTTATTATACTCCTTGCTCTGTTACTTCTTTAAGGCTTGGGGCTCCACCTCTTTGTTCGAAATTCATCATGTCAGTATTCACTTCAATTCTGCGGTGTATATGACCTTCCTCGAAAAGGTTGCTGCCTATATTAACTCATGGGTGTGAACGTTTTACAATGACGATTCACTTTAGAAATGGTTCATATCTCACATTTCCAACAGTTCAATTCGTTCCGTTGTGATCAAACTGGACAAAGTATGCTGCAACTGGTTAAGCCATGGCTACCTAGTTGGATGTCAATTTCTCAGCTGCTTCCAACTAATAAGTAGCGTGCAGGGCAGCCATCCTTATATTGCATATATAGTGTTGCTCAAAATATTGCAGATGCTGCTTTCGTCTCTGGTATTTCATCTCCTCCGGAAATTGCAATTTTGTTGTGCAGTTTAATTTTCACCAGAGTCGTCAAGCGTAAATAATCGCACTTCGAACTCATATTGTTTAATAGGGACGACTCTACCCCTTTCATGAAAGACGGTAGCTATGTAAATGAAAGGAATAATAAAATAATAACGACCAGCATTTATTAAGGAATCTCGATACATTGTTAATCGACTGTTTTGAGCACAAAGTAAACTTACAAAATTTTTTCAGGTTTTTGCAAATATCGCCAATAAATTAGCATAATTCTGCAAACAACTTTCATATTGATATGGGGACATCTTCAACACAATGTTTCGAATTCGAAATGTCTATGTTCGTAATGGGTTCACGTAATATTTAGAACTACTTAATTGTATGTAATTAACCCCATCACGCATGATTAGAACAAAGTCTGATATAAGAACCAGAATACCAGAAAATTAAGAAACTTGTTAGGTAAGATTAAGACAGGTTTGGCGCTTATCTATACATATTTAAGTATTTTATGCAATCTATAAAAAATATTTCGACAATTTCGGGTTTCTCGCCTCGCATTTCAAATACATATTATATAAATGCAAGTCTTTCGTTACTATAAATTGATTGACTTTATATAAATTTAGGACAAGGTCTTTGCATAAAACAAACATCAATTTTGCGGTCACGATCAACAACCTTAAATGTACTAACGTTTGTTTGTTGAATGAAGAAAGAGTTACAAATAGCGCGCGATTTCCCAGACATAAATTATTTCTGTTAATAAAGTCGCGCGCGCAATCGATTGAATTAAGACTTATATGTACACATAAATAAGAAAGATCATATATAAGTAAGTGGCGATCGCGGATAATAAATATATAAACAGTATACTGAAAGGTATATGGGTGGTAATCATTTATGTCTTCGTGTCTTTATGATATATTGATTACAATCTTATGGTGTCGTGGTATTCATATATATGTACTCGTAAGGGTTTATGCTCTATTAAGCACACCGCGTATCGTTAAGGTTAAACTATAAGATGCGAATGATTTATTACTGTTACCTTCAAGTATAAAAGCAACGAAGGCTGAGTTAGGGTATTGACACTTCGGTGTCTGTTGTAAGGAATAATGTAGCCTTGCACTTTCTGTATGTTTAGTATTTTCCGGAAAATGGAATAAAATGCCCATTTGTCCTCCATGCATAAGATACATACAACAAGTACGTGTACACTTTACCTTGTGAATTTCTATTAGATTTAACCTTTTTATAATATTTCGAAAGCTCTCCGCATTTTCAGTTATTTATAGCGCCAAGGTTGTTTCTTAAAGAACGTATATTATATGCATATTGCAACATCTTAACCACTATTGAGATTATATAAATGCGCAATTTTGTATATATCGACATGAGCATGTGTTTAATTAGCGTTAGAAACTTAATGAGTTCCAGTTCAATGAAATTACTTTAAAATATACTTTTGATTTAATTTCAGACGGTGAGGTATCCGAAATCGATAGCATTTATTGTCAGCAATGAGTTTTGCGAGCGGTTCAATTACTATGGAATGCGAAGTAAGATCACTATACATACCTCATCTTAAATAAATAATTATATATTTTATTTCATTTCAGCAATTCTTGTCCTATATCTACGAATGAAGTTGAACTATGACGAGGATGCCTCAACAATTCTATTCCATATATTTACTTCGTTGGTGTACCTATCGCCACTAATTGGTGCCATTTTGGCCGACAGTTGGCTGGGTAAATTCAAAACAATATTTATTCTATCGATTGTTTATGCCATTGGTAGTGTAATTATATCGTTGGGTGCGGTCCCGATTCTTAATCTACCGACAAGCGGAATGACAATGCTCGGCTTGGCGCTGATTGCACTCGGGACGGGTGGAATAAAACCTTGCGTCTCGGCATTCGGTGGCGATCAATTTAAAATCCCCGAACAAGCAAAACAACTTGCGACATTTTTTTCACTATTTTATTTTGCTATTAACGCTGGTTCGTTAATTTCGACATGGCTAACGCCTATACTGCGACAAGATGTTCATTGTTTTGGTGAGCTCGATTGTTTTTCGTTGGCATTCGGAGTGCCTGGACTATTAATGATACTATCGATTGTGATTTTTGTGATGGGTAAATCGTTGTATGTTGTTAAAAAGCCGACTGGTAATATGATTGTGCTCGTATCGAAATGTATTACGCATGCTGTATCGAAACGATCGAAAGATGAGGAGAAGCGTGACCATTGGTTGGATCATGCCGAACCAAAATACGGGAAGCAATTGGTCGACGATATCAAAATGTTGGGTAAAATTTTAATCTTGTTCGTACCGTTGCCTATATTTTGGGCACTTTTTGATCAACAGGGATCACGATGGACATTTCAAGCGACGCTGATGGATGGCGATGTTGGATTCTTTACAATCAAACCGGATCAGATGCAGGTTATCAATCCGTTTTTGATTTTACTATTTATACCATTGTTTGAGTATGTTGTGTATCCACTACTCGCTAAAATCGGAATCAACCGTCCATTACAAAAATTAACAATGGGCGGGATACTTGCAGGCATTGCATTCATTATGTCGGGACTACTTGAATTACAATTGGAGAAGAGTTATGCCATTGTGCCTAAAGCAAATGAGGGGCAGATTCGTATATTTAATGGCATGCCGTGCTCGTTTAATATCGAAACAGATATCCCAAATCACGAATTTTTTGCCTTAAAATCACTGGAGATGTTTAACGAGAACTATATAAATGAAATCAAAGAGTCTGAGTATTCAATTAAGCTTGAAGCAATGTCTGGGAACTGTACAAATTTTAACGGCACAATTAAAGTAAAAGCTGGTAAATCGTTGAGCTATTTGATAGCACGTGATTCACAAAATCTAACTATGATCAGGATGTACGAAGATAAAACCGCAAAATCAAAATCTGGGAATCCATTGGTGCGAGTTCTTTCAAACACCTATAATCGTAGCATACTACTTCAGTCGGCCGATAAAGATCTCGAACAGTTTGAATTCCAGCCGGATAGTACCGCACTGCGTGAAATTCTGGCAAATCGATACTTCATTTATATCGAAAATGTTCTACAATACGAGGTTGATCTAAAACCGGGTGGTGTGTACACAGTTCAACTAACCGAATCAGATGATGGCCAATTCAGTTCCGAACTTCATATAATAACACCGCACAATTCAGTCAATATGTTATGGTTAGTTCCACAATATGTTGTTATTACTGCGGGTGAAGTTATGTTCTCCGTCACCGGATTAGAATTTTCATTTACTCAAGCCCCACTCAGTATGAAATCTGTTCTACAAGCCTGTTGGCTACTAACAGTCGCACTAGGAAATGTATTCGTCGTGATTATTGCAGAAATTAAAATTTTCGATACCCAATCATCGGAATTTTTCTTATTTGCTGTTCTTATGTTCCTCGATATGGGCATATTCGTAATTTTGGCGCTTAAATACAAGTACGCCAATAATGAATACGAAGATTCGGAAAGTGATAGTCTTAAGTTGGAGAAGCATGCGCACAATGGCGCCGAATCACACAAAGACCATGTGATCGAAGGAATTACGAATAATGCTTTTACAAGTGATCTAATTTAGTATTTAGTATATGTAAGGTTATGTTTTATTGTAAATTTTAATTTTGTGTACATAAAATATGTTTATTTATGTTTTTAATAAATAAAATAACTATATCATTGATAATGTCGGTTTAATAGGTTGAGATAAGTGAAATGCTCAACTGGCCCAGTTTTTCAAAGACCCGAGTACTTCATATTGAAATAGGAATCAATATTTGGGAGATAATATGCCAGGAGAACTATCCCGTCTTTCATAGCGCTGAAGGACTGATTATCCAGCGTACCTTCAACGTCCAAAATTTCTCCCATTGCAAATTCGTTGTTATTATTATGATTTTCAACCCATCTAACGATTTCATAAGGACCCGTTATAACAAATCTCAGAATGCCAAAAGATATTTGACCGGAGGTAAATATTGAGTTCCAGGCCCTTTAGTTACTGACCAGGAAATATTTCGCCGTGCTACGTTTCGTAAATTAATCGACGCGTTCTAAATGTCCCATACAGAAAGATGCCCCATATTTCTAATAGGACTGCCTTCTCATATAGGAGCTAATGTTTTTTGAAGCATGCAAGCTGCTGACTGATCAGTCAAAGTACAAACCAGAACCCACAAAAGCTAGCTAAGTGATACTCAAAAGGACAGAGTGTATTTATCACTTTTGGCAATTTGATCAAAGAGTCAACAGCGTGAGCGCTGTCTATCATCGAGATCTCTATGTTTGTCTTTGATAAACACTCGTTCTTTGTGATTTACTACGTGTTTAACTGGCTTGCTATAATATACTGAAGCTTGTTACACTATGCAGCAGTCAGAAAGACGAACGAAAGTACTTCTTCTAGCTAATTGAAGTCTAGTACTGTTTAGGCCACCCTATAGACTCGAACTGATTAACGAAAGATTATGGAAACTACCAATGATAACTTCCAATGAACTCTCAATCATACCGTAAACAATATTTACCATTTTCAAAGCTCTGACTTTTCGATTTACACCATTCTGAAATATATAGTCACCCTGTAAATTTCAACAAACGTATAAAATTAAAATACTTGTATTAAGGTTGGTTTCCAAATCAAAACAATTATTACAACTGCAATAAAAACCGCAATCGCTTCGCCATATTGTTTTCTAGCAGTTTAAGACAACAAAAATTTGAATACGGCTGTCAACAGTCTTCTAACGACTCCCATTAATAATTTTGATACAAACTACGTACAACGACAAGGAATGTTAAATTTAATATAAAAGAATATAAAAAATAATAATAAATAAATTATAATATACCGTAATAGAGAGGGAATAAAATAATGGAATACGATAATTTTAAGAAAATCATTTATGAATGGGTAAGTACAGTTTTATTAGATGCCAAGAAAATGCGTTGGTTGACTGGCACATTATTCATGGAGGTTATCCATATTTGCAGATACAAACGACAAAGTTTATTGATGTTACTAGTGAAAGCCTAGAATCTACAAACATTGATGAGTTCTATAAAGTATTTCGAGAGAAATTGACCACCTACAATTCAACGGAGGAAACTGTTGTTGAGTTTTTGCGTGGTAAGTAATTCGTGCCTGTGACGTAATGTTTGGGGTACCTTTAACTATAGATAACTATGATTGTATAATTTATAAATTAACTTCCAAACTAGTGAGAATTAGTATGTGAGAGCGGACTCAACTATTGACCGCATTCACTCTCATATTTTGGTTAGTATTCGACCAATATTAAACGGAGATAAGAGCTCCAGTTAGTTGTAATCTCGCGTGGGTAGCAGTCGCAAATATATACAAGTTTATCATGGTTTTAATGCAATTATTAATTCGAAAATTTTATTTGAGATTCTTGAAACGATTTCTATTGCAACGGAGTGGTACAATACTGTGCCTTGGGGAAGGTAATTCGAGTGCGATAACTAAAGACTTTGCACTATTTTCAGCTCATTATGGTTCGTTTGAATTTCATTTGGATGATTCAAAAGAAATCAGTTCGCTCGATTATGTATACATCTATTCGTTGATGCTGCATTTCTCGTGTGTCAAATATCCGGATCCGTATTTTCATAGTCTGTGCCATTCGTTAGATGAAACATCCCAAATATGTATTGCAAAGTTTTTTAATTTGTTACTGGCGAACAAGAAATTTGATAGAGAGACAATTCGTGCAACGATTACGGCCGCTACACCTTCATCCATGCAAATACTATCGATCGATAGTCCGATCAAAACATCGCAACAAACATTTTCACCGACAACACCACGGACAATGTATTTGGATGATAAAAGACGCGAACTTATTTTGCTTAAGGCGCAACTCGATTCGGAACGGTATGAACGCAGTGTAGTCGAAATGCTGCTCAAACAGGCCGAACAGAAGATAGAAAAAATGGGAAATAATCAACGAAAGTATATTGAAGAAATCCAAGGGTTGAAAAATGAGTTGCTGTCTACGGATACCGAGAATAGATCACCTAATAAAAATTATTTAAATGATCAAGTAAGTCGTACTCGTTGTGGCCGACGTTTTGAATACTAATTTTGTTTGTTTTTATAGAAAAATAGTCGCTTGCAAAAGGATTTGCTCGAGAAAGAGGAACGCATCATACAACTACAGCTTTTGATCGATAATTTAATGGATGATCAAAATGAAGTCGTTGAGAAGCTGGCACTTAACAAAACAGAAATATCGCATTGGATTGAAAAAACCCGTGAGCTTGAACAATCTATGATCGATTTACGTGCCGAAATCGATGATAAATCGGAAAAAATTAAATGCCTGCAAGAGACAAACACGGAATTGCAAAATTTTTTTCGTGAAAATCGGGGCGGAATTCACGGTCTCGATTCTCTTAATACATCGTCGATTGAAGGATTGGATTATAGTTTCGCTCGTATGAGTTCGGATATTTCAACCTCATCGCCCGAAAATTTAGGTCGCTGTGTCATCGATGTTCAACTCAAAGAAAAGGAAATGGAGAATAACATGCTTCGAGATAAGCTTGAGCTGCTGAAACACGACTATAATCGAATCACGACTGAGATTCGAAATTACTGCAACTCGAACTCTGAAATGGAACCATTGGAGATGATCGATCCGATTGATGACTATTCGCAACCTTTAAAATATTTCGAAATGTGTAAAGCATATTTTGTTGAAAAACTGGCGGTATCCGACGAGTTCGTAAAAAATCTTTCAGTCGAAAATAGTAAGCTAAAGGAGCAAATCAATGCGATGGACGATGTGCATGATGAACTTCGCGGGACAATCTCGAAACTAGAACATGAATTTACGATCAAAGAACGGTCTTTTGATACTAAGATAAGCGAACTTCAAGAGTTGATATTAACGAAGACTTCGGAAAATACGAATTTATATAGTCAAGTCGAAAAACAACAGGGCGAGATCAAGGATCTATCGACTCAACTCGATAAGATCATCGACGTCAAGGTACAGTTGGAAAATGAGAATACCGAAATATCCGACACACTTAAGGAACTAAAAGAGTTGTGTGAATCTCGATATGCTGAAATTGAATCCATTGGATGTCAAAACGATTTATTGCGTGTCGAAGTAAAAGAATTGGGTTCTGTTATTGCCCAACTCGAATCGACTATCGATGATATAAATCGGGTAAATGCTAAAGAAAATAGTCGACTTACTACCGAAATTGTTGAACTGTCGAGAATAGTGTCGAGTGTTAGTGATGAGAATTCAGAAGCTGAAGAAAAAATTCAACAGTTAACGCGTAAATTATTCCAGAGTGAAGCAGAATCGCGGGAATTTAAAGATCGGATTACTCAGATTAGCGAGCGCGAGGACAAGCTTATAGGAGATAATCAAAATTTAATGGAAGCAATTGCTAAAATAACGGATGAGAAAGTATTGCTGTCGCAGAAGATTACTGAGGTGACTGAAACGAATTCCAAAATAATCGGGGACTTCAAAACATCGATTAGCGATCTAAAAACTGAAAATTCCCAAAAAGAATCTAAGATTAAAGAATTAATGGAAACTATTTCGCAATCTGCGGCCGATAAAATAACAATGCAACAACAAATTGAAGAGATGGCCGAGAAAAATTTGGAAGTAGCTGCACATCTCAGAGATAAAATTACCGAATTGACCGAGAATCTTGAAACACTAAGTAAACATAATATGGAGATTAGTGAAAGGCTTACGAACACGTCAACCGAAAAGTTGGTATTAATCGAGAAGCTCGCCAAACTCGAAGAAGTTGAGAAACATTCCCAAAATCAGATTGCAGAAATACTTGCTGAAAAATCTAAATTAATGCAACAAGTCACAGACTCGAAGTTTGATGTTTCCGAATTGACCACCGAAGTGGTTAAATTAAAGTGTGAACTTGAATCGTTAACCCAATTTAAAGAGTCTACGACCCAGTCCAATCTAGAACAAATGCTAACCATTATACAACTGCAAGAGGTGGTTCAAAGTTTGGGTGCAGACATTGAAAATGCTAATTTAGAGAAATCAAGAACATTATCTCAAATTGAACGCTTGGATCAAATGAGCAAAGAAGCGTTATTGAAAAACGTAGAATTGAGCAACGAGAAAAATGATCTGGTTGGAAAAATTGCTTATCTGGAAGCTCAAGTTCAGAACTTAAACGAAATTAATGAAGCAGCATCGATAGCAAAGTTGGGTTATTCTGAGGAGGTTTCAAAATTGCAAGACGGGATTAATCATTACAAAATACAGTTAGAGGAATCGCGTTCTGAAATGGACAAATCGGTTAAACGGATTAACCAACTAGATCAGATTGTTGATGAAATCGCACAAAAGAATACTGTGTTGACAAATGAAAAAACTGAGCTTACCAATCAACTTACGAAATACCATGTTGATCTAGCAAATTCAGAAATTCGAATTAATGAGTTGGAGTCTGAGATTCATACTTTAACTGAAACCAAGAAATCAATTGATGAAGAATATTCAGAAGCCACTAAATCAATCGTAACACTCAACAAGGAGTGTGATCAATTAAAAGCCGAGCTCAGTCAAGTCAATTCAGATCATAGCAGTGCTAAAGCACGAATCGAAGAACTCACTCAAATGATGAACAAAAATTCGCAAATGATGACAGAAATGAGTGATGAAATCGAGATGCTCAAGAGTGTGAATGAATGTATAACTAAAGAAAAATGTGAGGTTGTTAAGACACTCGAAACCGAAATCGAAAATTTGAACCAATCCAGAGTATTGTCGGCTGAAGCCAATTCCCAACAAATCGAAACAATTTCGAAGCTCAACGAAGACAACCATAATTTGACTAGTCAGCTTGATAAAGCGAATGTCGAGATAGCAGTTTCATCGGCTCGAATACAAGAATTGAGCCAAATTATTGAGGAACGCTCTGTTGAAATCACAGGTCTTAAAACTATGAATGACATTGCTACACAAGAGAGAACAGCACTTACAGAAAAACTGGCTAAATTCGAAGCTGATTGGGCAGATTCTGAGATCAAAATGAATAACCTGCGAATCGAAATTGAAGGTTTAATCGAAGATAATGATTCCTCGAAAAAATCAATTTCCGAGTATGTCGAAACAATTTCGAAACTACAAGAAGGGACGCTTAATTTGAGTGAGCAGGTTGATACGAAAAATGAAGAAATACGTGTTTTAAGCAACCAGGTTGATATGTTTAAGGATCAGATTTCACTTTTGGTAGTCGAGAAACAAGAACTAGATAAAGTTATTGATAAAAACTCTGTTGAAATTGGAAGTCTTAAGACGGCCAACGATGTGGCTATGAAGAAAAAAGATGAGCTTATTGAACAAGTTGATAAATTCCAAGTCGAGTTTGCTAATTTAAAACTAGAACTACAAGCGTTGACCGAAACTAACGAGTTAAATGTCAAATCGAATTTAGAGTATGCCGACACTGTTACAAAACTTGAAGAAGAAAGCCGAAATTCAACTGTTCAGCTTAGTGAAGCCAATACAAAAATAGAAGGCTTAGTTGCACGAAACGAAGATCTCAGCAAAATTGTGGATGTAAGCTCATCGAAAATATTAGAATTGGTAAACGAAAACGAAAAATATATCGAAGTGATTAATAAATTAGAAACCGATTTGGCCAATTCCGATATACGCGTTGCTGAGTTAACGAAAGAACTCGAATCGTTACGAAAGTTAAATGACTCGACCGTTACAGCTAATTCGGAATATAACGAAATTATTTCACAGCTGAAAGAGGAAGGTCGCCAATTAAAGAACCAACTCTATAATTCGAATGATGAACTAGCCGATGCAATAGTTCGGATACGGGAGGTGAACGAGATTGCTGTTAAAGAAAAATCCGAGCTCACTGAGAGAATAGAAAAACTTCAATCAGATTTTAATATTTCTGAAGCTCGTGTTGTCGAATTGAATGCAGAAGTGTGTGATATTTCTAAGATGCGGGACGAAATCGTATCTAAACTGGAGAATCAAGTTTCAGAATTGGTTATACAAAAAGATAAGCTTGTAGAAGAACTACGTAATGCGACAATCGAAGTACAAACCTTAAATCGAAGTACAAACCTTAAAGTACAAACCTTAAATGATTTGGCGATCAGCACAAATGAGCAAAATGCTGAAATAATTTCAAACCTTGAAAAGTCGAACGAAATTTTAACTTCTGAAATGATTTTGGTACAAGAAGCCAATTCTCGATTAGTCGAAGAAATTGATGGTTTCAAGATTCGAGTTCAAACGCTTACTGATTCTCATAACGATGAATTATGCAAACATGAGACTTTAGTGTCCGAATTGCGGAAAGAAAAGAACGATCTGTACCAAACGATGGTGTCGTTAAAAGAGGACAGTGCCAAATTAAACGCCCAGGTTACAAATTCCTTGATTCAAATCCAAAAATCGTCTGATACAAATTCCGAACTAGAAGCTAAAGTTGAACAGTTGATTAAAGAGAAGCTTGACATTCAGGCCAAACTCGATCACGAAACAAAAGAATTTGGCGACAATATTTCGAAAATAACAACCGAAAATACGAATCTAAGAGAACAAGTCACTGTCGCACAAGCCGAAGTTAAGCAATTGACCCAAATGAACGAGTCTCAAATCAAAGAGTTATCAACAAAAAATTCCGAACTCATCACCGAAGTGGAAGAACAACGTACAAAAATGGAAAAATTACGCGAATCTAATATTCGTCTCACCGACGAATTGGCCACGTCCGAGTCGAAAATAAACGAACTCTCATCTGAAAATAAAAAACTAAACGAGAAAGTTTCAGCTCTCGATTCCGAAATCCGCGTCGAAAAAGATCGAATGCTTAAAAAAGTCGAAAAATTAAACAGTCAAATCGATAATCTAGTCCAAAATTATGAAACACTTCAAAAAGACAAATCCGATTTGGATGTCGAAGTTAAAATCACACGATCGGAATTATTAAGTCTAAAAGAGTCGCATTCGGATGCGCATACCATTAAACTCGCTTTAATCGAGAAGGAACAAACGATAAACTCCCTCGAGTACAATATAAATAAGTTGGCAAAGGAAAAGTTGGAAAAAGATAAATACATTGAAAATTTAGATCAACGACTTTCTCAAAAGGAAATGGAAATGGCCAAATTGATGCACAAACTAGATGAGAGTAGCGAAAAGGATAAACTCTTGAATCGCGAGAAGGAACTGAACGAGAAATTTACACAAGATATTGCGATACTCAAAGCTAAATTGTATAAACATCGAGAAGTGAGTGAGGAACGCGAAAAGCAATGGAACATTGAGAAGGAACAATTGATGGCCGCGATCGAAGAACAAAAAACTGCCGAAGAGCGTATCACCGAAAATCGGTTGGAATTAGTTGGAAAATTGGAAAAAATGAAAACGAAAATGGTATGTGGATTTGATTTATTTAGTCCGATTGTGTTGCATTGGGTTTCATTTTGTGTAGTTTTGTTTGTATTATGTATCGGTTTTCATAAACTAGGTTATCTCTAGTTTTGATCGTCTACAGTCTCTGTTTCACGATTAATCAGTTTCTACGATCGTTTATCTGTGGTTTAATGGTTTGTTCTTATTTCTTGACCAAATGTTTAGTTTAAGATCTAATTGCATGTGAATTATTTGTTTCTGTCTCTACTATCTATTTTGGGCCGAAGTACTCCACCAAATGTTTCGGAAAAGATGTACGGCTGCCGTTCGTAATCGAATCAAACTCGTTTTTGCATTCAGCCTCTATCGGTCGGGATTCGTACTTGAAACCTAAATCGTGACCGAGTTGGTTACATACCAAACCTCCGAATTATACTTAGCCTGAACCATAGAAACTATGATCTGATCGTAGAGCACGGAGACCGTCAAAGTTGGTACTTGTGAGTATTCATCATTATTTTATCTTAGGTTACTCTGACCAGTATTGGTCCATTGTGATATAGATCTCGCGAAAAGGTTAACAAATTAGACCCTCTAACGTATCGTTAGAGGGCCCTTGGTCCATATGGTTTCTGAGTGTCAGACAGAGCTTCTGCAAAAGTCATGCTCCCCATGAAAGACATAGGAGTGACGAGGGGTCACTCAATCCCGAAAGCCCTTACTTAATATTCGGTATCCTCATGGTCGTGAGTTGAAACCCCTAATAGGAATCTTGATCAAAACTGTGCAGTCTAAGAAGAACGAGAACAGTAGCAGTTTCCACCTGAAAGACAGTATAGGGTACCTACTAAGGGCGATAAATAATTTACCTCAGGATTTTGTATGTTTTGCCCGGCACCAGCCAGATTACAGCATATACTGATCCATCAGTAAAGATCATCATATCGCCACTGGAGAGATAAAAGGGGATGTTGTAGTCCAATTTGTATTTTTCAATAGTTACAAGAAATAATTTCCCGAAAACGTACTTTACCACCATAGTGTCCAATGGCATGTGGGCAGTTATTTCCGTGCCCATTCGGACAAACAAGTCTTGCAAGTTGATTAAGTGGTTTCCCTCCAACCACATTCAATATTCTAGACTCCTAAATAAGAACGTAATAAAGTCTATGGGGAGATTATTAAGCCTAGGAGTGTTCAAAAGTATATTCTTCTCCCCCACACTGTTCGAAGTTTGTGTTGTTTCGAATTTTCGTTCGGAACATTTGATTTTTAAGGAAACAATGTGCCGGGAGAATACCCAACAAAAGCATCAAAGTGCGTCTATCATAATTTAAGAAGTACTGGGATCTTTGCTGATTTTTTTTGTTTCAAAAAGATTCTGGATAGGTTACTAGAGATGAGATTGTCCCACCTCTTCTGGTGCAGACAAGCAAAGCTATAAATAAATAGATACAGGTCTGAAAGCTGCACCGAAAGATCCAATTTATCAGGCAATACGTTGTCTTTGATAAATATGTGATTGGGTGTCCAATGAAGTTTGCCTAGTCGATGCCTAGTCGATGCAAGGAATTACCGTCTTCACAACCAGTTTCAATCAAACAGTATTGGAGTCAACCTGGCTGTCAGAACCTGGAAGTAGGGTAACCTACCAATGGCGATAGATAATTTATCTCAGGATTTTGTATGTATTACCCGGGACCAGCTAGATTACAGCATATTCCTTATTTTGATTCCGAACGTGTGGTTATTGATGAAACAATGTCCCGTGAGAATACATAGCAAGATCCTCAAAGTGCGTCTATCATAATTCAAGAAGGACTGGGAAATTGGCTGATTTATTAGTCCTAAGAAGATTTGAGATGGGCCACAAGAGTTAAGGTTGCCCCATCTCTTCTGGTGCAGATCAACCCTAGAGCGGACTTAAGTCCCACAAAAGTGGTAGCTGTTCTCAAACAGACCAGTACGTTTAGGACCATTACGCCTAGTCGAATCAAGACAGTTAATCAACGCCTCCAAAACGAGTTTCGGGTTGCCAGAAAGGATGCAGATACGAGGATCTCTACAATTCATCTCCCCTTGGCAGAGTACTGCTCTCAAAATTACAGGACAGTAACAATCAAGACAGTAGCATATCTACTCAGTGAGATAGATAATTCTACCTCAGGAATAAGCATGGTTAACCACGTCAGCCAGATGACGGCTACTGATCCGCCAAAAATGCTTTGACACCAAAGTGACCCATGGCGTGAGGGTAAATGTCTGCTAGCCCACCCAGACAAACAAGTCTTTCATGATTTCTCTCTAACTTCATTCATTAGATTTAACAACGACTTTCGATTTAACCCGATCCCCAAATACTTGACTTCTGAGCTAAACGGGATGGTATGAGATTAGTGCCAATCCAACCCCATTCCAAATGCTAGCTCCGATGAAAAGTTTCAGGGTTTCCTCCCTTGCAGTTGTCCATAATTTAATTCGGCGACGTGGTGCAAACTACTCGAAACGATTACAATTACTAGTTAGAGTATGTTAGCTCATCCTGCTTCTGTTACCATTAACAAAACTACTCTCATTAATATCACATTACATTGCTTCATGCACACACATTACGCTATCGCGGATACAAAGAATACATGTTTTCTAATCTATTTCTATTTCTTAGAGTACTTCAAGTGCTAATTTGTCGAGTACTAATCAAGGCGATAATAGTGAGTACCTATCAGTGCTGGACACTAGTACTCACTGCTCCAGTAGAAGGAGATGGTTAATAAAATTTTGGAACTTTCTTAAATATCCTTTTGCCATTTTAATATTTGACCTGCTAGTTTATTGTTATATACGATTTGTATTCCAAACGAACGATCTGGAATTGTATCTGGCACCCAACAAAGTGCAATACTATTAGCCGTTTTATATATGTACTTAGATTATGTGTTTTGTGTAATAAAATGTTGTTGATTTGTATATTTGAGTGTTTCAATCGTCCTTCTTATATAGAAAACTCTCTACAACGAGGAAATGGTTAAGGTGAAGACGAAACATGAGAATGAAATATCTGATTTACAAAAGCAGGCCAAAGAGAAATTTATTAAGTACGATTCGCATATTGAAAAGCTTTCGAAGCAAATATATCAGTTGAACGAGAGAAATTTGGGTTTGGAGAAGGATAATAAATTTTTGCGTACGAAAATCGATTTTCTCGAAATTAATACGGAGGTGGCGGGTGGTTCGGCCATGGCCCTAAATTCAATGGGTAGCGGTGGATCACGTAATTTGTTACCATCGACAAATCTCAAAATGGAAGACGAAGAGGGTGAAATATTTAATAATACGTATTTGACCGATTTAAAAACGGGCGGACGTTTATCACCGACTAGTAGTGGATTTGGACGTGATTCTGTTAGGTAAGTGTGATTGTCGAGGTGTGTGCCAAAAGGATTGGTGTCGCTATAAATCGTTTTATTCATATCGTAGAAATACCGAATTGCAACATCGTAATTCATTAATGCCTAGACATTTGCGTAGCACATATGCAGCCCAGTACGGTGATCAAGATTTACGCGAAGAAGATCTCAAAGTAAGTTTAATCTGCGACCACCAACAAAATGGCAACGGTTCAAAAGATGTCCAAACGAAAAGGAAAAAAATAAGTTTCCTCTTTTGACTAAATTTAGCTTTATTTATACTATTTTATGTAATATTTTTTAGACGGAAAAAATAATAAAAACACTCACGAACGATAGTGCCAAACCACCGAAATTTAAACGAATTTTTTTTTCTTCATTATTTGTGATCGTATCTCTGAATGTTTTTATAATTTTTTCCGATCGCCGTTGACTAATTAGCCAATTTATAATTCCAACTAGGATGATGACAGTCTGTGTAGCTCGATGTACGGAATTCAACGTAAAAAAATATCGGGAGCAACTACGTACAAAAGGCCGGGACCACCGACGCCGAGTAAAAATGCCGGCCGACTATCGTTTGGAGCTGTAGCCGAAATGCAAGCACGCGAAGTACTCAAAGAGAATAGTGCTAATATACCAACGCGTTTGAGTATGACCGGAACTGGATTTGGACTGGGTGGTGGTAACAAGAGGAATACACCCGGAAAGCTTAAGTCTTTATTTAGTAATAGCACGTCCAAAATTAAAGATGATGTAAGTACCTAAGTTTTGTGTACGTTGTTGTTCGTCCCTGTTCTGTACGGTGCAGGTTTTTGTGTCTAAATTTCCAGGTATTACAAACATTTTGGATTGTAAATTCAGGTTTAATCGAATATGTTACGCTGTTCCGTTTTAAGTGTTTTGTGTAGAGATTCGATGAAATACTTAGTAAACATTTATTTTCCGTTCCCAAACAGTTCAATTGTGAAACATTTGATAAATCACTAACCGCCATAAAATCACAACTACATCAATTGCTTATAACATCAACACCACGTCGCCGGTCGCAAGTAAATCGCTGCCGACCTCGTCTATCGGGTCACGTCGGCATTGGTAAAATACAAAAGTATACAACCCGCCAAACACAAATAGCAGCAGCCATACAATCAGCCGGTTCTATAGCATCGACCCAATTTCCAATATACCAAGAATATGGTGAATGGCGACAACCTGGATCTATAATGGATTCGGAAAGTTGTACATCAACATCGCAAGCGGGTTCGGACAACGATGAACCGCCGAGTCGCGAACACAATAATTCAACATTGCGACCAATAATAAGACGTCGTTCAAATAAGTTTACCGTTAAAACGAGTGCACTAACTCATTCCCGAACACGATACCGAATGAAATCGAAAGAAAATCGATTGGAAAATTTTAATCGAGCTCGCCGCCAATCAATCAACGGTGTGATTTTACGTAAATCGTGCTTGGGTCGAAATAGTACGGCGATTGAAAATAATCATCCCACCACCAGTGATTTGGTGGTCGAAGTGAAAAACCAAGGTGTTATGTTTGGTGATGGTGAACATCCAACACCGGAACAAGCATCATTTTCTGAATTTGAAAAGCTTGCCCAATTAAAAGTCTCGGAAGCGCCATTCGAACTAAAAACACCGGAAACAACAAGCAATACAGTCGTTATGAAATTATCGAGCCAAAAGAAGCGATCATTTTATTCGGGCGGAACGATTATAAATCGAAAAATCCCTCGACTAAGTATTCGATTTGCTAATTTTCACGTTTTAAAACGGGCCCCATCGAACGAATCGTCGACCCGAAGTTTTGATTATCACAATTGGTCGGGTGTGGTCGCACGAAATTGGAGCCACGTTTGTTTGTACTGGCAACAGTACTATCGAACACGTAAAATACTTGTTATTTTTGCGATTGGGCTACTCATGATCTTGAATTTCGTGTGTGCTGCAAAGTTTTTATTTTTTTAAAAGCCAAGAAGTCGGCCGAAAATTTTATAAAATTTGAACAGATTTTAATTTATAAAGATTTTTTCAAGACTTCTAGAATAATAAATAATATTTTATCGTTTAAAATGGGTTTTATCTGTGTCCCATGGCATTGCAAAATTGGGCCCTCTCGAACCTTTTAAAAATGAACGACAACAATCGAATTGAATATCTTTACAGCATTGTGTTTTTATTACAGACTGTGACTCCGAGACGACGAATAAGCATTTTTAAGACTAAATCAGTCAACAACCGATGATAGGGGGACTCAGGGTTATCATCTCGATTGTAAAAAACTTAGAAAATAAACAATTTTTGTGTATGTATAAAGTATTTTTTTTTTATTCTTCTTCTTGGATCACTTTCTTATTTCGTTGCGGAATAAATGTCTCATTGCTGTCCTTTTTCGAATGTAGAATACGATTGGCCTCCTTCTTTTGTTCCTTTTGGGCTTGGGCCGTATTCCTCTTCTGGTTATTGAGAATGTACCGCGGTACATGACGATGTTTGGCGATGCGACGAATTTGTGGATGGGCTGCAAACTTTTGTTTGAGCGCCTCGTTGTAATTGAATGCCGCCCGTTCACGCAACTTGAGAGGTCCCAATTTTTCCGAAGCACGTGCCTTCCACAATCGTATATTCATCTCATCGGAACCCGTGTAAATATATTTATTGTCACCCGACCAACCAACACATGTAACCCGATGCATCCGTTTTGTGTGATAAATTTCACGGGAGTTTGCTTTGCGAGTCTCATATATACGGATAGTTTTGTCGTAGCTTGCCGAAACGAATTCACGCCCCGTTGGGGCATAATCAACATCGAGGACTGCCGATACGTGACCCTTGTGCATTTTAATAGGATTTTGTAATTGTCGCGTATCAAAAGTGTATAAATTGTAATCCTCGTTGGCGACTGTAAATGTAAAAGCTTCCATCGGATTCCAGCACAGGCTGTTACTTCTCATTGTCATTATAAGTTTTCGAATTGGTTTCGCTTCACGTCGATCGTACAGTATTATACTACGGTCACTTGCGCATGCGGCTAGTAAATCAGTTTCGATTTGATTAAATGAAATTGCATTTAGATTATCGACACCCCATTTAAGTATGTGAAGCGGTTCGTTGCGACTCTCTTCCCAAATACTGCAGACTTCGCCACACGTTGCATATATTGGTTCGGTGCGATGATGTGAAATACCCGTTAGCGTTGTACGACTCAAACAGGTATTAATTGGTTCTTCCTCCGTTCCGAATTCGGGAATTTCGGAACTCCATGTCTTAATTGTTTTATCGTCACCGACTGTGATGAAGGTGGAACCTTCTTGGGAATACGTTATACCACGCACAAATCCGCTATGAGCTACAAAATTACGTAAACATTTTCGGGTTGGTAGGTCCCATAAACGTATTTCGCCGTCATACGATCCACTACACAATTGTGACAGGGAATCGGGATGCTTGGCGAAACACGAAATACCATCCCGATGACCGTCCAACACTCCAATGAATGGTTTAGCGAAAACACGTTCTAATTTGGTAGCGTTTAGAGCACGGACGTATTCACGTGCCGCTTGCAAAGGATGTTCTTTTGGATCGTAATTTCGGGGCACTGTAAACACAACAAACATAACCTCAAAATTCGTATAAAATATATTATTTATGTAGCATACCTTTATGGATATCACATTTTGTTTCCCGTAGATATTCATCGGGATTACGACTTAAAACCTTTACTTTCATTTTAAAATAAATTAAAGTAATCGAAACGAGACAAATCCACCAGCATTGAACGACAGTTAAATCATAACAAATGTCAAATTATAGCGATCGTAACGTCATCTAGATTGTATCACTGATATGAAATGATTTTATTTTTAGTAATCTGGTCGCATTTAGCAAAGACATTTTTATAACAGTATAACAGTTTGCGAAAAATCAGCTGTTATACTCACACATAGATAATTTGTATACAAATTCGTATTCCAGAATAAAAATGGCGGTTTAATTGGTTACGCAAAATTGTGTCTTCACATTATTCAATTAAAATTATAACAATTGCAGTATTTCTTTATATAATCGTTAGTATAAATATTTTCTTAAGTGCAATAACAATAAATGTTCCTTTAAATCGTGATGTGAATCGTAATAATTCATGTTTTTTTATTGATAGTGACATTCGCCATTTTATTTGTTGTTTCAATGTATGTGCCGTGTTGTAATATTGTCAAAATAGTATAAATTTGGGCGTTTTGATAGTTCCAAATCCAATACGATTATTTTCTTGTGTTTGGTGAAATTTTTGTGACGAATAAATAAAAATATAAAATAGTTTAGGTGTAGCCTGTGTGTAATGGATTTAACTGATACAATGAAATCGGTGCTAAGTGGTAAAAATTCCAATAGTGGTTTGGCCAGTCAATTGGCTGCCCCAGTTATGAATTTGCAGCAAGGTCATGTACCTCAAAACACTGATCAGCAGCATGGCGGTGCTGGTGTTGGATATGTTACTGAAAAGTTGTATATGCTATTGCAACTCTATATACAAAATAAGGGATGGAATCCCAGTGTTGAATTACTGCAATGCTTTTCAGAATTAAAAGATAGTGCTCTGCTACCGAGCGCAGCATATCTCCAGTAAGTCTAGTAAACTGAGTGGGGGGTGGTGTTAAATAGACACTCTTTAATCAGATACACTTGTATTTCTTAATTTCAGAGTTATAGCCAATCGCCTTGCACTTGATTCACAAGGGCGCCTTGTACTTCGCGAATCAGGCAAAATAGTTCTTCCTTACGAGCATTTTGCCAATGCTGTAATGTTAAAACACATGTCTGGACCACACGGATTACATCTTAGTTTGGAAGCAACAATGCGAGCTGTAATCGATTCGTATTCGATTGGTCGCGAAAATTTCGGAATGGAAAAGGAATTTATCATTGAAGTGGTGCAATCGTGCCCCAGTGCAGCATGTCGCTACTACAAAAATCACATGGGAGTTCCAAGCCCGTTTCTTGACCAATCATTTCAACCATCACAACTTAATACCGATTTCATGGGACATTTACAACAAATAAGCGTAGCCAATGAATTGCTGCAGGATCCGAATACATTAAAAACAGTTCAAAATCAGGCAGTTAGTAATTTGGCCCAGAATAAGATTCTAAAATCGCAACAACATACCCAACAACATCAACAAGTAGCTGTGGCACAACAGCAACAGCAGCATCAACAACAACAACAAATTACGGCGGCTATAATACAACAACAAAATCGTGCAATCGCTCAACAATCATTGGAAAAATTTGGCAATCTATCGGCTATAGAAAAACAACGTGTGCTTCAGCAATTCGATAAAAAACATTACGATGGAATGCAAGTATCTAGTATGGTGCCACAAAATGTTGGCGTTACAATAACACCACAGCCAAGTATGGTACTTACTCCATCGCCAGTACAACCGATAACTCCGGTACCAAATACCGGTACAAGTAGTAGTAGTAGTAGCAGCAGTAATGGTGTACCTACCCCAGCCAGTACACCATCGTTTGGTATTGTTACACCAGTGCAAAATCATGTTCCAGCACCACAACCTCTCATTACAATCGAACAATCTCAAAAAACTAGCGTTGAGTATAGTGGCCGTGGAAGTTTAGAATGTTTAGAATCGTTGTCAGCATCGAATAAGGATTTGTTGGCGTTGCATAATGGGGCTTGGGGAAATCAGGATACCCGTATCGATGGCCCAATTGGACAGGATAAAATTATACGTGCATTTGCAGAGCTAATGAAAAATATGGCTCGCATGAAGACGTTTATAAGGCCATCGATGTGCAAACCGTATGGCAAGCAGAGTGATAGTTTGCAGAAAAGTAAGTTTTTAACTATTTTACCCTACAAGAATCTTGATGTCGTTTTGTTGTGATACCACAACTCCAGTTCCTGTAGAATTTATTAGGTCCTGATCCAGTATCATCTCATTTGTCTTGTTCAAGCGCCTCAAGTTCAGTTTTAGCTATAAAGTTTATCTGCTCTGTTGTTATATTAAATCCGAGGGATCCAGCTCGTTACGAGATGAGTCTTAACTCAACGCCTCCTTAGACGTCAGTCAGCATAGATTGTGTTATATCTCAACAAGGTCTCTTGGTTCGTAGCCATACCACATAGTGTGTCTTTCCCAGTCCATTCGACCTATCGTGAGCTTTTGATGAAGCGTTGATATTTCTGTATTCACCCTCGCTGAAATCCAGCAGGTGCAAAGCAAATCAAATGTAATTTCTCGTCCAGATCTTTACAGGGACGCCTGATTTAGATCTGTGTCTGCCTTTACCTTTGCAATCTGTTTTGGGGTTCAAGGCTCTCCCAAATCTTTCGTTGTTCACTTATTTACGTCCTACTTTATGCTTGTACGTCGAATCGAGGACGTATGGCTATAGATTCGATTTATGTAGAACCATTTGCATATTGCATAGCTCCATGCCTGCCAATAGTACTGGCATGGAAGATGGGTTGGCCGATGAGATCTGCACTTTCACTGGAGGTCCTAGATGTGTTCATACACTCCACCGATCGTAATAAGATGGTGAAAAATTCCTGTTGCATCTTGCCCCTGTCGGGATTTGAACCCGCGATACCTCCCGCTCCATTAGTGAATGGTAGACGCATGTTGTAGTTTAATGGTTAAGAGAGTTTATCATCACGCTGCGGTCTCGAGTTAGATTCTCGCCGTTGACCCAGCATTATCGCGCATTTGTCTCTAAAAACTTGTCGAGTGGTTAAAATTCAGTTTTGGCAAAATTAGTCTGCCTTGCTGCTCAGGACATCTGAGCGACAGGGATCCGATAATCTTGGACACTGCAAAGGTCACCCCAATAAGTTCAATACGCCTTCAATCACCCTCACGTCAGTTTTATACATACTGCAGTAATGAGTGAGACAGTATTCTCTAGATGGACCACGACTCATATGAGACTGTATATGAGATAAACTGTCAATTTTAAATGTACTTCACTTCACTGATAGTGAACGGGCAAAGACTTTACAGCTTAGTTCGTAGTCATACCACATAGTGCTACTTTCCCATCCCGTTTGAACCACTATAAGCTTTGGAATATAGCGTTGATATCTCGGACGTCAGCCTGCTGAGATCCATCAGGTCATTTAAGGAGACAGGTGCAAAGTAAGTGAAGTGTAGTTTCTTTCTCGTCCTGACCTTTACAGTTACGATAGTAATCGTCTTCGCCTGATTTCGATCTATAGTGTCGAGTCAGTTAACAATCTCGCCAACTGCACTTATTTGATGTCGCCGGACTGCGGTCAGGTGTCCGGATCTACACCGATACAGTTTTTGCGGAATCTATCTAGTTAGTCCGGTCTCCTTGGTGAGAAACGACGTGTTGTGCTCATCAGTTTTTTTATTTCCCGAGCCTCCCTGCAATAGTCTGTCATCCACGACAGGTGGATGTTGAATTGATCTGCTATCTCGGTCATAGATGAGAGACAATTCTAGGTGCTTTTCGATGTAAGAAACTGATTGAAGCATTTTAATGAAATCTTTAGTCAATTCTCATCACCGCGGTCTCGAGTTCCATCCAGATGAACCAGCATTTATCTCAAGCGAATTTTCGCAAGCCTCAAATCCAATTTTGGTCAAAGTTAGTCTGCCCTGATGTTTCGTAGACATCTAAGCGACCAAGAAGGATCCAGATGTTAAAATGCGCACCCAGCTCGTTATGAGATTAGTGGCAACTTAGGGCCACCTTAGACATTAGCATAGATTATTATATTATCTTTCTCAACAAGCTCAATACCACTTCCATCTCCCTCAGGTCAGTTTGATACATGCTGCATTAATCAGGGAGACGAACCGTATTTTCTAGAGGAACACATTTCAAATATTCTCGAAGCATAAAACGTAGTGGAATCGAAATCCGTCAGTTCCTTTCTCAATTATATTCGACTGGACTGTCTAAAGATCCGAATAGGTGGAACACCAATTCTAAAGATCGTGCTTGGTTCATAACCATACCACATAGTGTGTCCTTTTTCCAGTCGATACAGACCATGGTGAATTATGGATGAAGCTTTGATATTCCTGACGGCACACCCACTGAGATCAATCAGGTCATTTAAGAGAAAAGGTGCAAAGCAAGCGAAGAGAGTTTCTTCCTCGTCCAGATCTTTAATCGTTCAAATGTCTTCGTCTGATTACGGTCTTTGGGACAGTGTCAATTCAGATAACAATCCCGACAACCCCATTTATTTGATTTCGCCGAACCGCATTCAGGTGTCCGGATCTAGACCGATACAGTTTTGGCCAAATCTATCTACTAAGCCGTTAGGGAAGAAACCACATGTTGTGCTGGTCAGTTTTTTCATTTCCTACGCCTTTCTCCTTTAATCTGGCACCCACGACAAGTGGACGTTGGAGCTGAGAAACGACGTGTAGGTGGAGTACGCATTTCAAAGGTCGAGTAGCAGTCGATCATGGAACAAATACTGTTTTTGCTTGCATATGAGATTATAAAACTATCAATTGTAATGTTGTCCTGAGGGGCATTTATTTATAGCCTTGTTCGTAGCTATACCATATAGTGAGCGTTCCATGAATCGTTAAATATCTCTGACGTCACCCTCGCTGATATCCTTCATGTCATTTATGAGACACGTGCAAACCAAGTAAAGGGTAGTCTCCTCCTCCTCCAGATCTTTACAGGTACGATAGTAATGATGCAAAAGTCTTCAATCATCTTACAATCCCGACAATCATACTCATTTGAATTCACCGAACCGAATTTTGGTGTTCGGATTTGGGCCGATACATTTTTGGCCAGATTTGTCTAGTTTTAGCTCATGAGTTGTGCATTTCATTGTTCGCTATCATTGGTGAGAAATAAGCTGTTGTGCTCGTCAATTTTTTCATTGGTAATAGTGTGGCACCAATGACATGTGGATCTACTTTATCGTTCATAGGATGGGAGACAATTCTGGGTGACTTTTGACGTAAATAAGAAAGTAGATTGAAGCGTTGTAATGGAAGCTTCACTAATGCTAGCCAAGCTCAAAATAAAGACTCAATCTACACTAGTCTCGGTAATGTGTTTTGAAACAATGCAACTATTGGATCATGCTTTAAAGTCTCGAGAAATGGTCACCGAAATGGGATGTGAACATTTTTCTGCTCGAGAAGTCCGAACTAACTTGAAGAACAGGCTCAAGTCACTTTCGATCACCGAATCGACGACACTGTTAACAATTATTATTTTCTAAACAAATGTTTTTATCGTTTCAGCTCTCATGGATACAATAGCTCTCGTTCAATCACTTCGAAATTGCCTCCCAGCTCCTCACATACCGGTAAGTTCATGGAAAAGCGAGGATCGTAGCCGCCAAGAACCGCAAACAAGTATTATTGATTATTAATATTCTGGGATTATATACATATATTGGGCTACATGACTATTGATATTCTCTCACGTTGTAAAACTACTTTCGATAAGTGTGCAATTTTTAACAAAAAATTTAATTTTTTTTTTATTAGTTGTAAGAACAATGTAGGTTAAGGTTTTATTTTTGGCCAAGTATATAATGAGGATAGTTTTTAAGAATCTAAATGATAAGTGTGTGTGTACGTACGTGTGACTAACATATTTTCAGGTACAGCTGGTTTTATAATTATAATTTCGATAATGCCTATATCGATTGTGTATGGCCAAACTGTACTTAGTGGTAAGGCAAACAATTGATTCCGCATAAGCATTTCTCGCTAGCCTTTTGGGCACATTTTAAATGGCTAAATATGACTTTTTTAGCTTTCTTCCAAACAAAGTATTTTAAACATAATTATGGTTGTGCTTTTTAATAATATTTTTATTCTATTAAGTTATTTAACTAAACATAAGTTATTCCTTACGTATTATTTATGCTCAGCATTTTTATTTGCAATTATAAATTGGCCCGGTTCTTTATTATTATTAAACTGTGATAAAAAAAAACATTTTTTAAGAAATATTTACTATTTTCTAAAACAAATCTATATTATGTTCCTTCAATGGGTGTATCCTGCCTGGATGGCCAAAACCAGTTGTTTGAGGTCGATTCACTGAATGGTAGAACTCTCTTCTGCCTGTCGCTAGTTGGAATTGTTAAGAGAGTGTCTCGTCACGCTCTGCAATCTCGAATTCGATTCTCTTCGTCGACTCAACTGTATGGCAGGCGCCCAATGTTTTTATATAAGTTTACAACTTTTTATTATATAATTTGTACGAATGAAATTGTATTAATCGGGAAAGTTAGATAGGATTTTTATTAATCGAATTTCCAATGTGCTGTGTAGGTACAGTGGTGGTCAAAATTCAACTATCCATTTGTGTTGAAAGATGTTTTCGTCTGTAAATAGTTGCACTGATTCATCGTCCCGTAGCATCCGAATCTTCCGTGTTAAGCAAATGAGGAAGTGACTTGCCAAGTCGCTCCTTACGCCGTTGAGCCGCCGTCGTTGACCGAAAGGTATAATTAATTCGGTTCGGATTAGCACACAGAACGTGACCTAGGCACTCACATACTCGCTGTCTTTTAAATTCATCCACGATATCAGGAATTAAATTCCTGATCTCGTGATAGAAAAGAACTCGATATGTGCCAACAATGTTGCGTTTTGGGTTATAAATCACACGCATAATTCTTCTCTCGAATGTCAGACGCCATCTTTCGTACTCAATCATCAAGGTCCAACTCTCACATCCATACATGACAACGGGTCTGATCAACACGCTGTACAGTTTCAGTAGAGAATATAAAGTCCAATTGACAGCAGCAAGACGAACCTTGATATCCTCTCCCACACTATTATCGTGAGTAATGAGAGATCCATGAAACTTGAATCTCATCACTGCTCCAAACGTCAAGTCTACTGAAATAAATTGCGTGTTGGTCTCGAAAACCAGTGATAAGATATTTTGGTTTTGGACTCGTTGAGTTTGAGACTAATGAAAGCTGAACATTGTTCAAGTGGATCAACTATCCCGTTGCCATTTAATCCAATCACACAGATATCATCTGCGTATGCAACAAGTTGATTGGATTGTCAAAATAAGATATTGTCTCGAGGTGTATCAAGGACAGAGCATCTCCATGTCGAACACCAGGACTAATTGTAAAAGTTGTCGATAGCCTGTTCTAAACTTTGACTTTCTATATTGTAGGCTATCCCGATTGATCGAGTCATAGTACTCGAAAAGAATCATCCGTGACTTGACGGATTTGGACGAAATCCTGCTTGGTAGTCACAGATAATTTCCTCCGCCAAAGGAGATAATATACGGCGATAATTCTCGCATTTCAAGCGATCACCCTTCTTGAATATTAGGATAACGCCTGCACTTTCCATTCTTCAGGCATAACTTCATTCCACCATAGGACGGATTCTCAATGAACATCTCTGCGGTCTGTATTTGAGGATACCGCATCGACCATAACACAAAGATCACATCCTGGTCCCGAATGGCAATTGACCGAGATCTTAAGGTATGGTGCTATCCGGTGACTCCTTTAAAGAAACCAGGAGGAGCATCGCTTTGTATATTCCCTTGTCCACCCTGACTTGCATGAAAATATCCATCGTAGCTTTGCAATGTTTAGATAATGGTCACCGCCTACGATTTTTTTTTGAAGATCGATACGATCTCATGTCTTGGACAGTTCGAGCCCGCCTTTTTGAAATCAACACATGGTCAATTTGGCTTTGGGATGTTTTACATGGATGTTTCCAAATGTATTCGGTCTATTTCTGCCAGATCTAGCATTAAAATCACCAATCTGACATCGTGCTCAGGTATAGAGCCCATCAGATTATCTAAATTATTCTCAAATGAGTCTTTATCTTTTGGGTTGGCTTACCCTTGATGTAAGCATGTACACAGGCAATTGGCTAATCTCATGGACAAGCGAACTTTATACATTCGATATCGACTGCTTGGAAATCCAACACAGCCTTTTTAGCCTGTGGTCCAAAGAGGAATCAATGTTTAATCTTGGGACACGTGGTCTTCATGTTCCACGTGCCGATCCTTAATCTCGTGTCCGGGTACTTAAAAGGGGGTTCCTTGTTATTTTGGCGGTATCCGATTTTTTATGTTGACATTTTTAACATTTGTGGTTTTTTACGGATGCGGAACCAGCGATACAACCAGATTTGGTTGCTTCGTGCGAGGAGCTCTGGATACTATGGTAGTATTCTATGGGTCTTATGTTTCGTTCGGAATATCTACGAAACATAAATGCCCTCAACTCGTACAAATAGATCATTTAATACAAGATTCAAATGCCAGTTGTGTTGATAATCACTGTCTGTAAGTGAAAACTCATTACAATTTTAAGGTGGGTGGATTACCTACTTTAAGTACTCTATTCCAACCAAAAAATGAATTTCACATTTTCAGAGAGTAAATCTTAAGATCCAACAGTTTTGATTATTGGACTCGATAACCAATTTGGAATAAACTAGGGTCCAGCTCTATCTTGCTCTGTGAAGGCACAACATTCGGTTTTTGCTTAGCCACAAATATTTTATCGCCTAATGCGGCAACCAAGAACTAACTGAAATGTGTCCGAGTGTCAAGTGAGACATAGAATGTATTTCTTTCAATTTTATTGTTTAGAACGTTATAAACCGCTACTGTTGTCTGTATCTGTGGCCAAGAGTTGGCGTATGGTCAATCCTCTCATAAGTATGAGGCTGACGGTCACAAGGTGAGGATGAATCAGATTCATTAGGCTCGTGTTCATCAGAGTTTACAATTTTGTTATAATTGATGTAGGTGGGGTTATTATATTACAGTCCTTAAAGTGCTGGCACTACTAACTATAAAGTAGCATACAGGATTGTTCGATACGAAAGAGTTTAATTAGGTCGTTCACCATAATAATCACCAGACTTCTATCGATGATAGCATCGGATTTTCATAAACGACAGATCTATTACGCCAGTTTGGAGTGCAGAACTCCGATGTCAGTGCTATAAATGCAGGCATGGAGCAATGCAATGCATTGTTGTCGTACCAACTCTACGTCATCGATTTATATTCGATATAAGTCGTTTTGACCATCACTGAATCTCTACTTAGTTCATACACAATTCGTCCATTTCATTTTATTTATTGATCAACTGTCTACAGTGAACATAAATAAAATATGAATTTGCAATAAACGTATAACATATAGTTTCGAGGCTTGATAGGATTATTGTTAACTATTTTTTTTTAGTGATAGATCTTATATTATTATAGTCATAGTACTTAGGATATAATCTCATACTTTTTAAGTGAATCTTGCATTTACACGAATTATTATTTTTCGTAATAAGATCGCGGTATTTTATCAGTAAACGTACCAGTACTTAAATCTTGAATCTCGGACGGCATCGAATATCTTTATTCTGAGAGTTAACTAAATCTCAACACGACGTTTCGAACTATTTCCATCATCACAGTGGCAATCGAACCTATAACACACGATTTTAGCCAACACAGCACCTTAAATGAGGGCACAGTAAATTACATGGTACTTGACAGATGTACAGTCCTGCTCTTCAGCATGATACAACTTTATCAAGATCGATCGATTCAGGAGTCACTTTCGAATTTAGTTCGATTTAATCTCAATTGAACCAAACTTCAAGCAATTCATTTTTGCCGCGTATTAAGTTTAGCATAATCATTGTATACCAGACAAAGGTTGCCCTCCACTGTAACAACATTTTCATCTGTAACATTGACTTCTCAAAACCATACTCGCATGTAGCAACCTTCCAATGAGTTACAGTAAATAAGTAGCTACATCCTTCGTGTTTTATGTGGTCCTACTGCATTACAAATTTGAATGTATAATCGCCCATGGGGATAAGTTGTAGGACGAAATTGCCAACAGCACTGAAATGTCAGCAGGCGATATTTCAATAACTCATTGCTGCTTCGTTAAATGTACACTCTCAGCTTATTCGCAATACCAAGATATTTCAATTGCCTTTTGATTTCTCTAGACTCGTTGAATCAAATATCTCTTCCACTCCTCCAAATGGTGATTCATCCCACTATTTAAACGCTCACCGGTAATAACGTTGTAGATGTCTAAATCTATAAAATCTCAGAACTTGAACGCTACTGTAAAAACGACATTTCTCCGACACATTTAACAAAGACTCGAACCAAAGGCTTTACGTTAATGAAAACTGTTGATATAGCAAGGACACATTTTGGTTCGTTTACTGAATAAATACATCGATAGTTCCCGCCAATTTATGAATAATTTAATTTAAATATTTAAATCAACTCATAATTTTAAATAAGCTGGAATTTTACTAATTATAGACATATATATTATACATAGATAGTAAATAGATAGATGTAGTGTTCTTCAGTAAAAATCTTACTTTTATGCCCGATTTAAATAGTCTTAGCTCTCTACAATCCTGCAAACGAGATTATCATGCGCAAAGCGCCACATAATATGATTTGTTTTTTGAACTTGCTCAAACAGTATTAACTCTACAGATTTCATGTTTTTATATAATTTATACATTTTATGTTTTATTTAAGATATGTTAATTAATAAGTACGTCGATGGTTGAATGTGGCAACGGTTTAAGACTGTTGGATGGTTTATCTCCATTTTTTTTTTAAATATTTAACGTTGGCCAAATGTAAGGCATAGTGAAGTAATTTAAAATTATTAAACTATTAAAAAAGTTTCCTTAACTACTTTAACGGTTAAACTGTTGTCACATTTCTGTCGTCACATTAAATATATTGAATTGATAGGTAAAAAATGCTCGAAATGTTTTTCTTTGTTAATGAAATATTGTAAATTAAAATATTAAATAATTTGTTAATTTTTGAAATTTAAAGAAATTTTGTGAAAAGTTGGAGAGTAACCAAGTTATGGCAAATTACATTTAGCTATTATTTAACTTTAGTTATTTTGACAAAATTAAATTATAAATAAATATTTGTTTTTGTTTTTCTTTTTTGGAAATAAAATTATTTATATTATTTAAAAAGTTTACTAAAAATTGTTGTTTTATTTTGACACCAGAAAAACATGAGGAAAATGAGAACTAATAATAGCTACAATAAATCACCTTTCAGGTAACAAAAACAAACTAAACTAATATTTTATAGCGCCTAAATGTTGATTTAGCGATGCAAATTTTACATTTTGTTGTTAGTGTAATTGGTGCAATAAAAAAACTTTTTGGTCGATTTGAAAAAATTTTTGTTAAAAACTTTTTCTGACGTCACAAAATCGGACGTCAACATTTAGGCGCGTATATTGATATTATAATCATTGTAGTAATAACTTCGAAACTAATACGAACTTTGGCTCGATTAAGTTCGCCAACTATAATAGTGGACCTAACAGTGAAAACTGTAACACTTTAGTCATAGGCAGGCTATGTTAATCGCAAATTTTCACAATTTAAAAATCAGAAAATGGCAAACAAAAAATCGTTAAAAAACAGGTTAAACAAAAAAAATTGCAAAACTGGTTGCACAGTGCTTATTTTTAAGTGGTACTGAATGTCTGTACCGAATTTCATTCAAATCGGAGGCAAAAAAATTTTAGCTAAAAAAAAACAGATGAACTAACCACTGTCTGTTTTTGCAAAATCGATCAAATTTTTTTTTTGTCGATTTTATGGTTGATATCGATTAATATATCCATAATGAACATATTAGTACCATAGACAACATTTCAATCGAAATCGTTCGTTAAATACAGCCAGTTAAAGTATGAGAGAAAACGCAAACGAAAAAGTACGTAGGATCATATTCATCATTGAGACCTTGTAAAATATACACTTTCAAGACACCAGAATCCCAAAAGCCATGCAATCTGAAGTGGTCAAATCTGGCCATTAAATACGTCAATTACTATAAATCTTCTGATTTTGCAATACATCTTTTAGGTAGCAAAAAAAAATCAAATTAATATTTTACAGCACCTAAATGTTGACTAAGCGATGGAAAAAAAAATTTTTTTTTGTTAGTGTAATTGGTGCAATAAAAAAACTTTTTGGTCGATTTGAAAATTTTTTTGATGAAAACTTTTTCTGACGTCACACAAAATCGAGTGTTGTTGCATGTCAACATGTTGTGTAGCTGCATCTCAACATTTTATTTTGCTGCATCTCAACATTTTGTGTTGCATTTCAACATTGTTGTGTTGTTGCATGCCAACTTTCTGACGTCACAAAATCGAGTGTTGTTGCATGTCAACATTTGGGCGCATATATTTTGTTAGTGTAATTGGTGCAATAAAAAAACTTTTTGATCGATTTGAAAATATTATTGTTGAAAACTTTTTCTGACGTCACATAATCAAGTGTTGTTGCATGTCAACATTAAAGCGTACAAATTGATTTATGTTTGCTGTGAAAGTAAGTAATCGAAATTAACTCGATTGAGTTCGCCAAGTACCCAACAGAACCTATCAATTAAAACTCAGATGCTTAATAGTTTTTTTTTTTATTTCATTTATTTATAATAATTTCAATTTGCAATATAATTAATTTATTTTATTTCTGTTATCTCCCGTGTTTTTCTTTATATAATGAGAAATCATAATCATAACAGGTCCAAACAAAAAACTGAAGCTGGGCAGATCCAAGAGAGCTCTAAATAGTTCAACGTTTTCAGTGTGGTTGAATGTGTGTCGTATATGCAAGTGTAAGTAAGAAAATTCACAATTTTGTAATAAATATAAATAAAGGAGGCCAACCAACATTTGATTGGTTAAAAAATTATACAAGTTAATTCAGTGTTTTACATAGGTCGAGGTCCTTAATCCTGCGGTCGGTATATAAATCTATATCATTATTTTATAACAATTGAAACTAAACTAAATATATAAATTATAAATAATAATAATAATTAATAAATAATAGGAATAAGTCTAATCTTCCGGTCTACATCACAATTTGATTGATATAAAATCGTTAAAAGGATGCGCGAGAAACAGTCGTCTCGTCCGTCTGTGTATCCTTATTAATGACTTGACGAAAAAAAGGCAAAATTTAACAACATTTAGTTACTATAATTAAGAATATAAATTGAAAATAAAAATTCTAAAATGTTTGGGCATTCCGGCATATGCCGCACCCGAGCGCAAATTCCTCGCCCGTAGCTGGATGCACAATATGTAGGGGACAGTCTTCGCCTAGTAGTTGGGACGCCTTTGGTCCCGCCGGACACCGCGGCAACTTGATTTTCGGTATATTCGTTAAGTGTTGAAAATCGTCGTGACATGTGTCGCAAAAATGCGTTGTCCCGAAACAAAAAAATACGGCAACCGAACAACAGTAGCGGCATTTGTATTCCAAAAAGTCGGTTCCATGTTTGGGGCACATACGAGCCTGTGCCACATCACTGCATCCGCCACAAACTAATTCCTGTGGATTGTATTTATCGACCATTTCGGCATCGCATCGAGCCTCGCCACCATAGTACGCCTTCTGACACTTGAAACAAACGTAGTACGCAAACCGATCCATTGCGTACGAAGCCAAATCTTTGTGATCGCTTACCTTGGCGAGCCCTTCGTATTCCATTCGCATGAGCGCCTTTCGTTTCACATCGTTCTTGAGTATATTTATCGGTTCCAAAATCTCTGTCAGCGCTGAATGTGCAATATCCGCTTTACATATTGGACACTGGGAAAATCCAAAACTTATACGCGGCCCACTCCATCGTCGTACGATAACTGCTTTGCAACAATGAAAATGAAATACATGACCGCATTCGAGTTGTATCGATGGGGCACACGATAGTGCCTCGGTGAAGCAAATCATACACATATCGTCTGCATCTTGGGTTAGTTTCGGCTCTTTAAGTATTTCAGCTGTTTCGTTCTCTTTTGAATGGCACGTGTGCTGTAAACACGGCAAGCATTTCTGTTCGTTTGCGACTCCACCGCATCCATGACCACATGGTCGTATTTTAACGCACGCATTTTCGGCATACTCTTGACATTGGGCATCGGCGCACACATTGCCGACCGCCAACAATCCAGAATTACCCGTTATGCCGCAAAAACGACAGCGTCCAACCGAATTAGGTGGTTCCGAAATGATTGTATTGTTGCCATCGCGAAATTCGACCATTGCCTTCAATGTTTTTGAATCGGCCAACGCCAGTAACCAGAATAATTTTGTTCGGCCACAACTCTCGTGCAATTCGACGCGTATTGCTTCTTCCTCCTCTTTGCAAACGGTGCGATGATGGTTTCGCGATTTGCGACTCAAGTGCAAAAACCGATCACAATCATTGCATAGTGCACCGCACGGGTCACATTGAATTACAGCCGGTGTTGTACCATCGTCGTGATTAGTGCATAAGGGTCGGGTGTCACACGCTTTTGACCATTGGGCGGATGATAGTTTTTCAACGTGATCGCGATCTAGTACGCACAAGCTAGCTAGCGCTAACCATAGTGTTGCTGTCTTAATACAATTGTCGGGCGTGCGAAAAACTTCATCGAGTCGGGTTAGATTTAAAATAGATTCGGCAATCGCCGCTTTCGTTACCAAGCTCCATTTTTCGGTCAATTTGCCAGCGGTCATGTCTCTAATCAGCCCGATTATATTTTCGGCCTGCTTTACCGAAATTGTCCCTTTTAAGAACCAGCGTTGATTTAAGTTGCGCGATATTTCGCGAGACTTCTTCTTGATCTCGAAATCTTTATCGTGATGCGCAGCCGCTGCACGTTCCTCGTTCTCCAATTCAAGTTCGGTCATTTCAAACGGATTTGTTGAATGCTGCTTAAAACCTCTATTAAGTGTGCTACTCTCGTGCTTTGTGTTATGAATTGAAATATCGATGCAATTCGTCAATTTAACGAGTGTGGGATTTTTACTCACCGTTGTAGCTTGAGTTTTGACTTTCACCTGAAAAATGTAAAATTAAATAATGCCATCCCATTATACGGCAGTAGCCCAAACGTACCTGTAATTGAAGTGATTTAGCAATCACTGCCAAAAATATATCCAAAATTCCGAGACGTGTCATATCGAATTCGCCGATGTTGTGATGTGCTATACTAAAATCGGCCGGTGGCATTTTTTGTACCGATAACAATTCGCCTAAGCTTTCTGGTGATATTTCAGGCAGCATTCGTCGAAGCAGAGCGGTCACTTGGCGTTGCACACGATCACTACCAGTGTGTAGTAAACTAAGCAAATCTTTTAACAAACCGTGTTGATGCGATAAATACGATCGGCCGACAACACTGCCGGACAACGCTAGCACCATACTCAACATTTCGAAACAATAAATATCGGGGGCTCGTGAATGTTCACTTCCCGAATCGCTTTTCTGATCAAGATTTATATTTTGTGTATTTGTTAGGAGATTTGTGTTCGACATATCCCATTCCTCTTTTGCGCGCTGTGCTTCTTTCCGTATGGCGTGCACAATGTGCACGATCACCTGTTTCTGCAGATGGCTTAGTTTACTGCGACTGAATAAAATGCCGACCATATGCTCACGCATGTCTAGCGAATCGGCGATTAGTGATGTCGAACTCGTCTCCATGATCGATTGTTGCACAATATTTAGATCGATGTTCGATTGTTCGGCGCCTACGATTAATTTGCCAAACACCTGTCCCGTAATAAGTCGGAATACGCGTAATGTTTCGCCCTCACAATTCCGTTGCTGGATTTGATACGCGTTTGTCAATTTCGGATTGTATTTAACGTTAAGATTTGAATCATCGCCGTGGGTCGAATACCCAAGCAATTTTATCTGTCGAACGCGTAGCGTATTTTCTGGACCACGAAATTCTAAGCGGAAATGAGTCGCCGTATCATCTTTTATATTGACTTGGATCCATTGACTAGTTTTTGAATCGGCCTCGACAGTTCGTACATGATTTGTGTCGCCGAGACTTTGGCCCGCATAGAATGTGATGTGCGACACTTTATTCCCAATATCGCGACTATTGTCGACATGCACATAAATCAGCTTGCACACATAATTGAGTTTGTTCAGCGAGATTTCGATTATTTTCGCTTTATTGCGATCCTCTTCGTCGCTCTCCCAGAACGTTTCAGTTGAATTGTCGGTGAGCGAATTAGCCAGTGCCTGACGTGACGAGACCGTCACTTCGAAAAGTCCTTGCAGATCGATATAGTTGAATATTTTAACACCTCCGATATTGGGGCTGGCTGCACTTAATACATTCGAATTTGATTCGTGTAGCGACGAGATGAGCATATCCTCGTCGTGTTCGTCTGATTTCGAAAGGATTTTCGAAATGTTGCTGAATACATGGGATCGATGCAAGAATTGATGATCAGCCTGACGAAATCGTATACCAAAACATTGGATAGCAATTCTCTGCAGCGCTGATCCAGCCGGTAGAAGCAGTGTTAAATCGGCCACCGTTTGCAAGTATGAGTGAAGCGATTGTGATAGTACCGTGGCGAGTTTTCCACTATTCTGCGTCGAGGTTACGGGATGTTCAAGTGCTGGTTCAGCATCGTCGACCTTTAAATTTTCCTCGATATTCGATATCTGAGTTGAGTGTGTTAGTGCGGCGATAAACCACCACATCAAATCGTGCAAACAATTTGCCTGCGTCACCGATTTCATCATCCAGTTGAGCGCCTGCAGCGAATAAATTCGGCATGTTGCAATCCGTAACGATCGTTTCATAACGTTTCGTAATTTCTCAAGATCGTGCTGCTGCAAAATGAAGGCCAACGATGGGCGCGATAGTAGTGAAATCGAGTTTTCATCAGTCTCATCCAGTTTTGGGTCGATCGATGTAATTTTTTCCGGCGTTTTCGGAACCGGGTCGATAAAAATTGGTTCCGAATTGTTTTCGATCGAATTAGCACGCAACGAATTTTTGAGATCGTTATAGTCAGAAATATTGAAATCCTCGAGATTCGAGTTATGACCATCTTCTAGCAGACTCAAATGTTTCAGGGCAATTGTTGGATTATCATTAACCCGTTGGCTTTGTGTGTTGGTAGATGGAGCGATACACGACGCAGCTATAATACTTTCAGGTACGATTTTACGTAGATTGGCCGAAGGATAGCACAACAACAAGTTTCCAGTATCTTTTCCTTCGGTATTGTGATTCTTGCGGCGCATAACCACTCGACTTACTTGATCTTGACCCGAGAGTTCCGACGATTGTTGGTTATAAAATTTATTGCTTTGATTTGCAACACTCCAACCTTGGCCCATCGACAAACTTCGATGGAATTTCGATAGAGTACCAGTACTTTGCTGTGCATTCTGCCCCACGTCGACGGAATGTTGATCGACCGATTCGAACGACACATCTGATAGTGGTCGTTCATAACCGTTATCGTGGAATCCGAATATTTCGTATGGAAGTTCATTCGTTACAGTCGCCCCAAGTGCATCGAGGCACGAGAATACTTCGGGTGCGGCCCACAATAGTTCTGGAGAGACGCAAGCCGATAAATTGGAACTTTTTCGCAGATTTTGAGTACTCGTAGCGTATGGTACCCGAGTGCTTTTCGTTTTTATTTCACGCGAGTTTCGGCTGGTACCAGGTCGTGCAAAGTCGGTCATCAAATTATTTATATGCGATTCGGTTACGATCGGCATTTGTTGTGGAGATTTTTTCTGGTTTGTACCCAAACCACCCGACGTTGTAGACGATAGCTCCAATAGGAATAGGGCATTATCTTTCATCATTGTGTATATCTCCGAGTTGAGAATAAGACTCGTTTTCAGGCCGAAAAGATTATCGACCTTAACGGGATTTTGGGCAGTTGTTGTTGTAGGCGAAATAAACTGTTCGGCAGCGATAGGTGCATTCACATTATTTGAATTCTTAATTCCATTCATGAACTTCTCGCGACACTTATCGCATATTAAATACCAACTGGACGCTCCTTTTCCACCTTCGCCGCAATTTCCAGCCCAGCCGGCACAATAGTTCCCAACCGAATTATATCCTTTACCTTTTGACGATTTTCCACAACCGGGATGTACAGTACGCATGTGATGCGTTACCGGTATCGGTATAAATGTCTCGCACAATTCACAAAACGTTGTGTCCTCCTTCTTTTTCTTTCGTACATTTCGGAAGTCCTTGTCTAGATTATTATCTAAATTGTCAATAGCAGCCGTGGCTGTAGTTGTGATGGCTGTCGTGGTTAGTTGTCGTTCTGCATTTGCGTTATTTTCTTGAAATTGATCGAGTGCGTTGGACTGGACAAGTTGCACACAATTATTACACAACTGTTCCCACAGATACACAAGACTTCGGAGGGCTGGTGGAAGAACGGTAATAATTTCGGGAAGTGATTGTAGTTTCGATTTCTCATCCGCATCACTATCGACCATATTCGATTTGCGATACCGGCGATTATGAACACTCGAATTGCCTGATTTAGTGAGCGTTTCGAGGGTTGATGGCCTAATATTTAGATAACTTCCAGCATTTGCTACTTCGACCGAATGACGTTGTTGGGCCCGTTCCTCTTTAGAAAGCGTTAATTTTGTATCACAACTATCACCGCGAGTTACTACAACGGCTCCTTGTTTCGGAAGAGTGGGATGAAATTTCAAAAATGATGCGCATGCCATGGCATCGTGTACGATTCCTTCGTGCCATAAAAATGCAGCAAAAACAGCACGTAATGTTTCTGCTAGTGACGGAGGTAGAGCGCGTTTAGGAACATTAGTTTTATTCAACGTTTCACCTTTATCAGTGGCCACAGCACTAGCTACCGGCCATTTCAACGGATTATTTAACTTATCGCTTCCGGCACTCGACGAACTTTTATTGCCCTCCTCAACATTCGGCGGTGGTACATTATTTCCCAGCGCATCAAAATTAAAATTGAATCCAGGACCAAGGTTAAAATCGGCCGGCAATGTCGCCTCATCTGGCCGCATATCAATCAGTTTCACTCCGGACGCAAGCGATCGTTTACAACGTAATTTTCGAACCTGACTCATTTTCAGCGATGATAATTCGCCTTTAGCATGAACTACGATACCACCGGAAGAGGTTGATGTCTGAGCTGGGCCTATTGTAAAGTTACTACTACGAATTGCGGTTTGTGCTAGGCTTTCTTCCGATTCTGAAGTATGTTGTTCCAATATTGATTTTGATGATTCATCCTCGCGAAAGCTGGACTGGCTGGGTGATTGGCTTAAGTCACGTGTTAATGAACTTACTAGCGCTGATGTATCAGAGACTTCGGCCGATTTACTACCACTGCTTTGGTTCGAGTGTAGTTCGCGGTGTCGTAATAATGGTATAGCTACGGGACTAGAACTACGACTTGATAGCGGTGGAGTTACCATATTGCCATTATTTCGAACATCTTGTCCCCCGATCGCTTTAACTAAATCGCGTACCGAAACTGACGGAAAGTCGGGTAAATCATTTCGACGCTTTGGCAAATCTTTTGATTCGACACTATCGCCTTTAAACCATTTTTGAAGTGCTTGCAATTTACTAGCCCCACCTCCAACAACTCCAGCTATTGTCGTTCCTATATTCGATTGACTCGGACTTCCGGATATGAAAAACTGATCGCACGATGATTGTGAATCGGCACGATTCTCCTTATTCGACAACATCGATCTTTTCTCGTCGTATAAATCGAATTTCATTAATTCTTCGCTATCTCTAGATGTGGCCAATATTTTGGGCGACGTTTTGGCCGACGAATAGTTTGACGAAAATACAAAAGGTGCACTACCTAGTGAAGCACTCTCGGCTGAAAGTGGTGGTGTAAATTTATTCGTTGTAAATTCAAATCCTTTTTTACTCGGCGAACCGGACGACATTTTTTGTGTATCAACCGTACTGTCGACATCGAGTATATCGATTTGAGTTTCACTCGTTTTTTTTATTTTTTCGAGAACGGACGTTTTTGCACCACCTATCAAATCACTCGTTTGACTTTCGACAACCGGATGTAAAAGTGTTTTGCCCAAATGTTGATTATATTGAAGACACCAGGCTTCGGTTGGATACCATCCCGAAGTGCAATGCTGGCGTATCGATTCGGTTGACAATCGAACCCAAACACCATCGTCGTTTTCAATTTCGTCGATGAACGTCAAAATTCCATTCAGCTTGATTATGCCGACCTGTTCCGATTGTAGTGTCGGATGGGAGCGAATTCGAAGACCTGAAGAATTTTTCGATATAAATTTACGAATTCGATTCGGTGGTTGGGAATTTTTTTTATGCCCTTTCGAGAGTGGTAGTATACCCGCTTCTTTAACTTCGACCCGAAATACTTCTTCGAGTGCTATACCATCGATTGTAACAGTGATACAATAACTGCCAACCGAATTTGGTGTCCATGTTGCACCAAATGTACCATCGCCTAAATCATTTGCGACCATCGTCTCGGTGACACGAGTTTGAATTGGGCTAGAGAATCGTAGCTCTTCGAACGAATACTGTTGGTATACTTTCATAAATGTGATAGCATTAAAGCATGCCTTCTCTTTAATTGTCGGTTCGTAGCTCATTTTGGGCGGTAGTGGCATACCGCCTAGCGAAAATGTATCAGCTTGTGGTGATTTGCGTAATTTTCGGCCAACATTTGCGACAGCTCCGGCCGGCACAGCTTTTATTTCGATTTTCAAATCGGGCACAAACACATTATCGCCATATTGATCACGTGTGATCACCGTTAGTGATGTTGGCCATCCATAACGTACCGGTTCCGGAATTTGTTTCAACTCGCATCGATTTGGATCGAGACGAGGCTCGGGTTGAAGCCATGCAGCTAATCGGGCGCCCGAAGAACCCGGTGCTCCGGTCACGAAATCTTTCAAGAATTGACGCTCATTCGATTGTCCACTGAAAATAAATAGATAACAGAATAATTAGCAAACAACAAAAATAGTTTTTATTTGTATGTGATTCAACTATCTGGGCGATAACGAAGCAATGAGTGGCTCGTTTAAATTTAACTATATACGCTCGATTGTATTATTAATCGCATGTAATAGTTGATGAAATGCAACAAACACATCAGAGTGTTTATTTAGAATTGATTGCGATTTGGCCTAAATTTAGATCGATTAGAATGATTCATTGTGGATCTGATGTACACATAGTGGTATTCAACCCAAACCCCACACTTCTGTGCAACATACACAGAATTACCGATTCAACTAGTGTGCCCAATTATGGTATTTTGCAACAGTTGTGTGTACATAAATTGTATAAAAATTCGAGAATGTACACACATCGTATAAATCAAAGGTAAACTTGTTGTAAGCTCTCGTGCATCAAGACAATGACTCCCCAGCACAACAAAACGCATACAAATTTCTCTTTTTGGAGACAAAATGACCAACCGGAGCCACAATATCGGAAATGCACCCGTACAAATGTTCTTGAATCGGTGCTGTGCGATCATAATCATTGAACGTGTATGTATACATAGCATGTGTATACTTACATGTAGTTGAGATATGAATCATACAAGACAATTTCTTTTATGTACAAAACAAACAACATAAGTACATAAACAATGCAATGTGTACAGTGGCGGTTAGTAAAATCTGTACAGGGATGCATCGGGTTGCGCATGCCTCATTTTCAAAATGAGTGGTACTGAAGCTGATTTTTTTTGTGACTTCTAATCTCTCATTGGTGAATAGTAGCTTAGTAAGTATGTCGAGATCCGTACGAAATTTGAAACTAATCCATCAAACAGAGGCTGAAGGTCCCGGCTAAATTTTGACTGTCCCAAACACAAAAATTAAGTCCCGATGCATTACTAAATAATTATGGTGGTAAATGAGCATTGTTAATCCGATTGGAACTTCGGCGGCTTTCCTTTAAAGCATCTACATTGAAGTCGTAACATTCATTTAGTGTCGAGATTGAAAATCTTTTTTATCATCAATCCTGTATTAGACCCCACCGGTTTCATCATGTCAACTAACTGCAGGTTTATAGGAAACATTGGAGTACTAAAGGTTCTGCTCAGCGATTCTTTCTGATTATTTTCTTTCTCCATTGAAGCTCTAGTGGCATTTCATATCGAATTAAAGGTTTAGCTATTGTGCCTACTGCGGGCTCTGTTTCTAAGGCATATGTATCCCAACTACTCCACCAAAGGTTGATGTGTTGCCCGCTGAAAGATTAAGGCTAATCACCAGTTGATACAATGGCTAATAGCCGGCATACTTTATCAGACAGAGAAATTGTAGTTGCTTCGCACTATTTATAATTCTGCCTTTGATCACTATCAGTTCCGATCTTGTTACCACAAAACCAAACCACATTTTGACAGAAGCTCCCAACTTAGAACTAGTCCGCATGTTCATTACCCAGGAGATATTGCGCTGGGATCTGTCCTTCCTTAGCGCTGTTCTACAATCATGAAGCAGATTGATTGATTGATTGATAGGACTGTAGGACCAAGCGCTAGGCAAGATTCCCGGATAACGCCGGGCCTATTCCTACAGCCGTTTACATAAAACAATAGGTAAGGATAGGAAGGTATGTTAGTAAGGAGAGAACGACCCGATTACAGACACCATGACAATCGTTACTAAACTACTATTAGCAGACAATCACAAGACAATCACATTTTTAATTTAAAATCTCCTATCTGCAACACCAATCTGCTCGCCTGCTTTTTATTAAGATTAAAATAATAATACAAAACTCTGAAAAAAATGTATTAATATATGGCTCAGGAAGCTGTAAGAATTAATTAAAAAAATTAATTTTAACATTAATAAGCCCACAACCAATCCGCCGCAGTCTCCAGTCCACAACACCAAGACAATCAAATTTCTAATTTACAACCGCCTATCTGCAATCTCCTATCTGCAACACCAATCTGCTCACCTGCCCCCCATTAAGATCAAATCAATAATACAAAACTCTGAAAAAAAATTTATTAATATATGTCTCAGGAGGCTGTAAGAATTAATTAAAAAATTAATTTTATCATTTATTTTAAGCCCACAACCAATCTGCCGCAGTCTCCAGTCCGCAACACCAAGCCAATCACACCCCCAATCTACAATCGCTCATCTGCAATCTCCTATCTGCAACACCAATCCGCTAACCTGCCCTCCACCAAGATTAAAACAATAATACAAAACTCTTAAGAAAAAAACTCATTAACTCATGTCTCAGGAACCTGTAAGAACTAATTAATTCAATAAATCAATTCCATTACCAATCCAAACCCACAACCAATCCGCAGTCTGCAGTCCATACCACATACCGATCCAGTTAGCAATCTAACCACTGAAACAATTATCGCAGCCTACACTCACAGGCACGACTGTGCAGTGACCCACACAGCGACAATGACTCCAATCTCGTCGGCGCAAAAAAAACAAGCTTGAAAGTGAAACGGAATGTAGCCACCCGCCTCGTGAGTCTTCCAACCCCTGAGGAACGATGGGACAACATGGCACTTCATATACCACCAGCCTCACCACATTTTGGTGGAACCCGGAAGGCTGCTGCAAATCAAGTGAAAAAGCACCCATTCAAAGCTACAGGAGAAGCAACACCAACACTCGAAGAACCATCAACAGACAACTCAACAAGCAGAGGCCTGCCTCCAAAACCAACCCCTCCAATAACACCTGATGCCACACATATCCCCCCTTCATCTCCCGTTCACTTCCCAATTGGTACAACACTGCATGATGCAACCAAACAGGAGTCCTGGAAAACCAGGCATTCCGAGTACCTACACCAACCACAACACAGAGGAAAATGGTTACATAAAGAACCAAACACTAAAATATGCAAAAAGTCCCAGTGCCTATCAAAGACAACAAATTGCCACCTTTACACTTTTAAAACGTCTCACTGGACGCACACTCCGGGAAACGAAATCGATGGAAGTACATCCAGTACAGGCCCAGATCGAAAGATTCGAGCAGGTTCACTTCGAGGCCCGGGTGGGGCTCCAACAACAAGGCCAATCCAGAAACCACCACCACCACCCACAGAACCCGAGAACAACATTGACCCAACACCAACAGAGGCACCAAACCACAAAATAATGCAACCAACGCCTACAACGCGTGTACCTGACGCAGTCAACATGCGACCAACAAACAAAAGTTTGATGTAAATCTGAGAGCTCATCATCGCAAACAGCACCCAGTTCCACTTCCAATCCAAGCAAATCAAGCGTCTCCTTACCGATCCCAAGCCTATACACCCTACGATGGACCACCCAGGCTCGACCGGCCCAGTGCGACACTCCCTTCCCGACGAACACCTACAGTACCGAAACATGCTTGTAATAATACAAATTACCAGATAACTTAATAAAATACCACTTAACAAAGTGCAAGCCATCTGGTATCCTCAAGGCTGTCAGTCAGATCCTCAATAGGCATCGAAAGCCGTGCACTCCATGAGAAGAGCACGAGGAACAGGAACACTAAAGCGTTCAACAGTTTCCTCCTCTCCTTCCTCACACTGCTCGCAGTCCACGACGTTCCGAACTTTCATTCGGAACATGATCCCAGCAAATCCTCAAAGTGGGTCCATCACAATTCAAAAAAAAGGACTGGGATCTTTGGTGATTTGTTGTTCCAAAGAAGACTTTGGACAGTCGACCAGAGATGAAGCCGCTCCACCTGTTCCGGTGCAGATCACCAAAGTGATGGCCGATATCCCTCTTTAAGAGATACTAGCAATGACGTGTCACTCCCAAAGAGCGAACGTGCACCCAAACGGGCCAATCCACCAGTCAACACATCTCCTTTGTGCATCGACTTCCCGGTCGCCAACCCTATTACCACTCAAAATGTTACAGGTGATTCCCTCTCCTGCTACACCCGAACACATAACAAAATTCCGCCGAGAGCAGATGTCGGTATACACCTCTTCAACACGAAAGTCACACTTCACCCCTGCGACTCCACCACACAACAGCTACACGAACCAATAATATCTGCAGGAAACACTTTCACAAAATGAACCGCTTATGCCAGCCAATCAAGAGTACGTAATCCGTAAACGTGACATTGGGGGCATTATACAATACAACCTGCGTGATGAATTTGAATTTATGACCCAAAGAGATGCCTCTCACATCGAAAACCAACTCGAAAAACAGCGAACAACTAAAAACATTTATTGGATCTAGTACGAAACCTGACCCACATACAATTGTAAGCACGATAATAAACGTTTGATTGTAGTTCATTCAATGTGGTTACTAATGCCTGCATCTATTTTGACATTGATTCTACTATTGTCAAATAGATTGAGGTCACGTAGCTGAAATAGAGCTGGATGGCGTATCGGTATATGTCAAACCATAGTAACCAAAGGATATTCTCAGGAAGGTATGTGCTTTGGTCCTTAATCATTGTTGAGTTCCTTATTAGGTTGAGACAGTCTGGATTCATTGTTCTAACGGTCTTCTATAAACGTCTGAGCTTTTTGCCATAGGGATGTTGCGTTTTGAGAAGAGTTAAAGTGTAGAAACACCAGAACTTTTCTCTACTAGTTTCTTATAGTAGTTTAATTACTAGATTTGAATTTCGGCAACTTTCGTGAAAAGCATTTACATTGAAGTCGTAACATACAATTAGCATTGAGATTTCAGAAATATTTTATGATCAGTCCAGTATTAGGCCTATCGTTCCACCATGTAAACTAATTGCAGGTTTATAGGAAAAGTTGGAGTACTTAAGGTTCTGCCCAGCTCTGCGATCCGTTGTTTCTTTTTTTCATTTCTAAGGCATATGAATCCAAACTACTCTATCAAAGGATGAAAAGTTGCCCGATGACGCCAATCGATTGTTTGCTGCAAGTTGTTTACCCAAGACGTATTGCTTTGAAATCTCTTCTTCCTTACAGTCTAGCCCGACCAATAACTTAATATTTTTAACTAGCTTGCTAGCAATGTAGGATTGCGCTTAGCGCTGAGCGCTGCTCTACAATCATGAAGCAGAAGCAGGGTTGTCTTTATTTCAAAAGCTTGCTATACAGATCCAAAATCACTTTGGCCAATTACCACTCTTGAAAAGAATGCTTGATTATAGTTCATTCAATGTGGTTACTAGTGCCTGTATCTATTTTGACATTGATTCCATTATTGTCAAATGGAAAGAGTCACGTTGCTGAGTCGAAGCCAGATGGCGTATCGGTATCTGTCAACCCATAGTAACCAAAGGTTATTCTCAGGAAGGTGTATACTTTAGCTCCTAATCATTGTTGAGCTCCTTATTAGGTTGAGACAGTCTGGATTCATTGTTCTAAAAGTCTTAGATAAAAATCTTCGTATTTTATCTAAACTAATGCCACAGGCACTCGTTACCATTTCGATGTGGCGTTCTGAAAAGAGTTTAAGTGTAGATACACTCAGAACTGTTTTGTACTGGTTCCTTTTGGTAGAGTAATTACTAGATTAGAGAACATTAAGCATTTTGGTGTTTCCTTGGATAGTAAGCTTAACTAGAAATATAAGCTCGAGTGTTTGAAGTTATCTAAGTATAGCTGCTTGACTTTTGGTAAAGTTCGTTCCTCAGTGATCATATGTAGGTCAATTAACACTTGTCCTGCTCTTGATTTACTTATCTAGTTTCGCTAGAATGAACCCGTGTGTCGATGGTCTACGTTATACGAGGTAAACCTGTATATATGTATATAAGCAAATTTGACTATATTTATGAATGACTGAGAGCGATATTTTCTTACAATAGAAATGTTTTCTAGTGATTTGCTTTCTCAATAAGATCAGTTTACAAAACGAATGTCTATACGGTTCAGTAAATTTTATATAAAAATTTGAACATTAATCAACACGTGATACAACTTCAAACGACGCTATCTCTCCTCGGGGGCGGATCTATTACACACTTGACTGTCGTTTAACGAGAAGCCAACCACCACCGTACAACAAATGTCATTATTAGGTCAAATAAGAATGCGGTACATTGTTTTGTTATATATGTATGTAGACACTGCACCGAACGCATCAAAATCGAGTAACAATTTTTTGCCTTTTAAGATTTTCTTTAACAACATACACATGTGTTTCTTAAAGACCTTAAATAGCTTGAATAATTTTATTTTCTTGTTTATTACACAAAAACTTAAAACGAAATCTAAACAATTTGGGTTGTTATAGTTAAACGTTCAGTTTAGAACAATATAGAATGAAATTTGCTGTGAATTTTTTTGTTAAATGCATTGAATATTTTAACCCTTGGATTGTCACGTGAACAAGCTATAAAATTGAAACGTGAGCGAAATTTAATGTCGTTTTGATGTGTCACAAACAACAAGTGTCATGCAGACAGTAAATTATAATCACTGTGAAGCTCCTCCTCACAATTAGTCTCGCATATGCATCTAAGCAGAATCAGCCTGTCATCCGGAAGCTTCATCAACTCTTTGAACAGGTATCACAGTATCGGTTTCCTACCCCTGAATTTATGCAACAATCAGATCAAAAATGAGCTATGCAATCTATTTTTAAGACTATCGCTTCAAGGATTTTAAGATAAGACAGCTTGAGGGAGTTGAACGTATCAAAAACTACAGTTGCATGCTCATCAGATGAACATTACAGTAAGCCTTCGAAGTCTGACGAAAATATTTGTCTTTACTTCAATTTCAACATTTCAGTGACTCCCTACGCACACCAGACTTAGTCTGTCAAGGATCTTACTCTTTCTTATTCATTAAAATACACGATTTTCACAGTTCTAGCAGGAAGCATTACATCCCATTTTGGCTAGTCTGTCCCGGAGTTCTTCAAAATTTCCGAGTGACCAAGATAATCTGAATGTTAAAATGTTCACCAGTCTCGTTTAAAAATCAGCTAAATGTCAACACGGATTGCGATATAAACTCTGGATACCATTCTACCTTAACCGATTCATAAATCTTCTTCAATGCTCTGGAGCTGATATACGCTGCAGTAATCAAAAAAACGAAGAGACATGTTCACAAAAGACTCCGACCCTCACTCTTCGATTTGCCTAGGTTTGTAAGTACCTCACTTAGTGACTCAATTATGTTTAAGTATCTTATAGTTAAAGACGCTTCCACAGAACTTCTTGTACCTTATCAGTACTTTCCTGTATATTGCTTTGTTAAGACCTGGCTACCATAAGCAAGGCATACATGACCATCATGCCATACATGATGAATATAGATCTGGTTATGGCGGGCCTATACGGGACTATAAAGCCGATGTATTCTACTCGGTTTCGATTATTGTTTCATCGCAACGGCGAATACAAGACTTGTTCATTCTTTCCAAGATATTGGCTTCCAACAAAGCTTATACTATCTAGGATAGTACCCAGATGGGCGAATCGGTTAAACTTCAACAACTACTGTGGAATATTAATACCAACTATAAGGTTATGGGTAGCGTACTCGCAACAAACCTATCAATGTATGGTTAAACGGCTCTCAGGCGATTACCAATGCGTACAGGGGTATACACATGACTGTATTTTGTTTTGTGGTGGAGAACGAAATCACATGTCGATCATTACCAAACAAACATGCGAGGGATTACTTCTCCGCACTTTCACGCCATGTTGTCTGTTAAGCCATGTCTCGATCAATCGAATCAGGCGATAAGTATATCGGCTTTCGTCGAGTCATCCCATTGTCTTTGACTTGGTGTCATGATCGCATTCCGTTTTATTCTGCGATTTTCTTTTGTTCCGTGACCAGGTCTCAGATATGTCAGTTGACGTTCCTTAGTCAGTATCCTTGAACAGATTCCAATTTTTATCCAATACGGCATCTGTTCCACTACATTGCCCTAAATTGGTGCGCCATATATCAGGGTTGATGTAACTACGTTACTATAACTTGTTTCGTATTCAACATTAGCCGTGTCAATGCTGTGTTTACTCAGCTTGAAGTTTTGTTAGGTATCTAGTGGCCGATGGGTGAATAGTTTATGGATACCAATTGGTAAGTTTTCTTGGTAGTGATTAGGACTGCTTCTGCCTTTTGTTCTGGTATCTCCAGGTCAGCAGAAGTTAACTATTGTTGAATGTCTCGAGTTTTGAGATAGGAAATCTTTTGCGAGTTCACACCCAGTTCTGTTATGAGTGATGATTTTGTGAATCCCATGATGTCGTTTTTATCGAGATAATATGAATGTTTTGCTCGTAACACTAGGTACGTATTGGCAATCGCCTGAGATCCGTTTAACTATACATTGATATAGGTTTGCTGCAAGTACACTTCCCATAACCTTGTAGTCGGTATTCCACAGTAGTTTTTGAACTTTGACCGATTCGCCCATCTGGTTTTGTTACAAATTTCCAAGATATTCTTCCTGTTTTGCGGCTACCAGTACTGCGATGTCAACGACAAAGCCAACCACTTGAGCTTCACATGGTATAAGGGGAGTAAAAACGTATTATCATATATCATGTTCCGTCCTGCTCTTACAATAGCCTCTTCTTGATTGCCGCATACAATTCGTCTACGATTTTCCTCCTGTATCTAACAAACATATTGGACGATAATAGTAGGATTCCCTTGGTGGCATGTTTCCTTTCGGTAATAGTACCAACTTCTGTTCCTCCGAGAAAATATTCGGCTTTAGACAAACTATCGACTTCAACGCTATATTCGAGACGTTGTTCGGACCTGGCTTTGTTGGCACCGATTCTCGAACATATCCAGACCGAAGGAGCATGGTTTTTAGCGCTTCCCGATATTTTTAGCAAACTTCTAGCATATTTTTAGTGATACTACTGAAGAGTATTTTTTGCTGCCACGCAACTACCTTGAACCAGATATCACATCTTGTGCCGTATATCGTACATTTAATGGTACCACCGTCGAAACGCCAGCTTCTGTTCCTTTCATTTATTAGCGCAAGTGCCTTCGTTAAAGCACCTCGGAAAAAATACTCGGATTTAGACGAACTATCGACTTCATTCGATACATTGTCTGGACCTGAAGCTTTGTTGGTATCCACTCTCGAACATACCTAGACCAGAGAAGCCTCATTTTCGCGTTACCCGATATTTCCAGAAAACATTCATGACTCGATAAAGGGTTTAATCAAAATGTCTATATATTTATACTAAGCAAACACCATTCGCAACATAACAACTCAACCATAATTATAATCACACAATGGCCTGGTTATACATACATAACATAAACGAATCGCCTCATAATTTATACAACATAAAAAACCAACAACATAAACATACAAAAAAAAAATATTGTTGCTTTATACATATAGTGCGCTCGTCGTCGGTTCCACTATACAGCCATATTGCCCATCATCATAATACATAATTATCGTATACATAAATGCATCGTTATATACCAGTATACACAATAATATGAAGCCCCCAACATAAAACTGTAAACGATGTATTTAATGTAAATTGTATGCTGCATTGTTGATTGCCCAAAATAAAACTATAACCGCATACCGCCACGCCGGGTTTATTGTCTTAAACTACAAATTCGAAATTGTCTTTTCATAATGCGATTACACGACTAATAAAATGATTAAAGAAAAGGGAAATAAGTTCAAAAACTATTCGACATTTCCGGTTTGTGCGGTGTAATCGAACGTGGCGGGAATTCGAAATGATGCCACGATATGTTGTTGAAAGTGATCGTGACGGAATATAATTTATGATCACAAGGATGTTTCAATGCAACATAGTTTCCGTTAATGTAAGACCGAATACTGGGAGTGAATGTGGGATTGATATTGTATTTATATAGGAAGTAACCGCTTTGATGATGCAAACAAACGAGCGGACAAGAGAAACTGTCATTATCGTGTAGCTTGGCCAAAGCATGAAACCCTGGCATATCATGTGTCCATTTTATGCGGAGACTTTAGTTTGTTTCATAATAGTAGTACTGTTACAGGGACTATTAACAGTATCCCCTGTATACGGAATGTACAGCGAGACATCGTTTAACTCGGGGGTCTGATACGATATGATGTTAGCGCCATACACTGTTTTGTATAGTAGACCAGCAAACGTAACACTTTCATATCGACATTGACATTATCTGTTAAGTGACAGACCGTATTGACAGCTTGATCAACGTCCGTTGCCGAAACTTGTGTACAAAATTCGTCAGAAGTAGTCCTTACTTCACAAAAGTTTGAGGAAATCACAATTTTACGCCGTTCGATGGGAAATATTTCTGCAGTTGAAAAATAGAGTAGGTTAGGTTAGGTTTTTGTGGCTGCTATCGCGCCCTTAGACCAACGATTGGTCCGTTGTTATACCACTCTATATACGGCTATATGTCCGAGTTTTTTCGTAGTACCATCTGCGCATCGCATATAGCTCCATGTCAGCCTATAGTACTAACATGGAAGATGGGTCGGCCCATGGATTCTAAACACGACAGGGGATCCAGATATATATGTTCATTTCTCAGGTGAAAAACCCATTTGCATCTTGCCCCGAATCGGGAATCGAACCCGGGTACCTCCCACTTCAACTGCCGCAGCTTTAACCACTGCGCCACCTGGGTGGTAAAAAATAAAGTAAAGATCCGAACATTTCAACCCGCCATCGTTCACAAGAATTGAACATTAGCAAAAGGATTTTGCAAAGAATTTTATACTAAGACCTTGCAGACATTTGATTTCAGCCTTCTCACAGTTAATAATACAATCAACGCTATGCATCTTATCTTCGAAGATCAACCGAAATGGCAATGTCAACTGGCCACCTAGGACGGATTAAGTCGGTCGTCGTTAGACTACAATTGGTTGGGACTCCTCAAGCACAAACATTATGCCAATCATCTCTAGTGGCTAGCCTATTCGTGCAAAATCGCCACAATTATGTGACCGACTGAACCTGATCCTCGTCCATTCCTCTAAGCTTACCATCCATTTTCATATATGTGAAAGTTGAGCATTGTCAGATGAGAATAAGGGCTAGATTCTTACATTCGAGAGGGCAGGATGACTGACACTAATAATGGTTTCAAGATATCGACCGATATCTTGAAACCATTGTTAGTGTCAGTCATCCTAGTGTCAGTCGTGTTCACAGGCCATTAGTCGGTCCGTACTATTCAAGAGCATACCATAGCCCCTCTTGATTGATCGAATTATAGGCTTGTTGAAATCTAGGAATTTTGGTGTACATTGCGAGACGTTTCATAGTACTTGGCAAGAATCATTCGTATCGAATGATTCGATAGTCATCGATAATTTCCTACGACATTATAACCGAAGTTTTCAATACTTCCCAGACAGTAGTCACTTCATCAGACTTCATCATTCTTGACTTGTACGAAAATTTCCATGGTAGCTTTGCGATAACCAAATAATGGTCATTGTCTACGAATTTTGTTGAAGACCGATACGATCTCACGTCTTGGAGAACTCGAGCCCGCCCTTTTGAAATCAACACTTGGTCAATTAATTAAATCATTCAACCAGCTTCATCACCATTTGTCCACTAAACGTAATCTATCGAAACGAATTCTTGACTGAAAGATACGAAATTTCCCAGATTCCCAACGCCAAACTTGACTTGCACAACCCAGCTAACGTATATTATCTACAATCCATACTATCGATTTTCGTCTGAATCATTTGTCTGCTCCATCTCTTGGAGTGTAAGATTATAATGTGGCCATTAAACGAGTTCACAATTAGCAGAGCAGGATAAGGTTGTTGTGCGGTCCTTCCCTTATCGATATTGTTTTTTTAGAAAGATCTCCCGCCTCTTAAATTAGCGCGTCGGTTGAGGTTTAAAAAGACGCCCCCAGCAGTTTTCCTATGGTATCCATGGTATGAAAAGAGCTTAATATAATAATCTATGGCTTAGAGACCAAAAACAGCCCTTACCTCGCCTTGTCTCAACTGAGATCTTATGAACCATGTTAACGATTGGTGCACATTTTAGGTGGTCAGCTCAAATAATGTTTTTACACACAATCAATTTTTATATTTTCTGGTGCATGTTAATTTTTGGTCAACGACGAGAATAGAACTCGAGACGGTGGCGTGAGGAGAAACTCTTTCAACCATTAAGCTACAACTAACAAGAGGAAAAGTTTAACAACTTTCAAAAGTATTCAGGTCTAGCTACAACTACTAATACTTCTATGGGAATTAGGTCTGAACCAGCAGTCTTCCTGTGTCTTAGCAAAGTCACAGCGTGTTATATATGTTCAGCCGTAAGCGCTGGGACTTCCTTTGTTTTATTGGGACAAGATGGCCGTGCGCCGGCTAAGTGGTTGGGGAAGAACTATCTTTGTTCACAACCTGCCTCCATGGCTATGTCTTGACATCTTGCTATGGAGTTTCACATTTCGGCCGTGTATCTCCGTTTACGGTCGATATCTCATTTGACCACCAATAAACAGCAGTTTCCTTTCTGTGTCTCGATAGGTGCCTCTGTTAGGAAGTCTTCATCGTTTGTGCACTCTAGCTATTGTATTGATGGTACTACAAGTTTAGTCTTCCATCACGCTTCAACCAAATGTGATATCAGTAATAGTTTCCGCATAGCCCGGTCCTCTAAAAGATGATATGCAACCTTCGTTAATCACCGACATCAACATTCTCCTTGCTCGATCGCCTTGGAATGTTTTACGTGGATGTGTTAATGTTCCTAAATGAATGTTGTATGAGAAACGAATGTACTTGCTTCATTGAGAATAATGAGCGATCGCTAAGAACTCCATTTTCTGTTGCAGCTTCGTTTAGGGAGTACGGACCTACATATATTATTACATAATTCGGTCTGATTTCTACCAGATCTATCAGTAAAATCGCCAATCGATTATCGATTGCTTGGTAGTCCAACACACCCTTCGGTATAGCACTATGCTTTCTATACAAACCCTTCATATGCCCAATGACCTCATCTCGACTGTGCCCAATGACCTCATCTCGATAGCCTTGAAACATATGATCTCCACTTTTAGGTCATCGAGTTTCTAGGAGCGCTACGAGCTACAACAGATTCTCTTTAATATATGTGATAAGGCCGTCAATTGCGCTAAGTTTTCAAAGTGCTTAGATCATCAAATGGGCTAGGTTTGCGTCAGCCCAACGATCAACCAGATGTAGTCTCTCTCCCAGGTCTAAATATTGATTAATTACAATATGTGTTGTTTATAGCCGAGTTTTAGCCAATAAAGATGTGTCATCAAGTATATAGGAATTCACTGTTAATCATATATGCATACATACACGAATGTGACAAAATTAGCATAACACTGTTATCACATTTCCATTAAAAATCGATATCGTATTTGTTCTACATAAAAATCATCTAAAATTACATTTCCAACTATACGATGTATCTTTATGTAGTTGTAGCGTGGCATAACAAATCACCAACAAATTGAAATGCAAACAAAATCCCAAAAAATTCTTCTTAATCTTAAACAAAAACGAATAGCATAAGTCAAGATGTGTCTAGGCATACCATTACATCGTTAGACACATATGCAGATCTCAATATATTATGTATCGAGGAGATACCGAGCGAAATGCAATTTTCCTATCTATAAATAGTCGTGACAGATTTGCTTGGCTACCCATTTCTTATTTGTGTATATCCTTTTTACTAACCTCGAGATTGATGCATCTTACAGAAATTGTTAGTGTAAATTGGGTTTCTTATTTCTTTCTTCATTCAGAGAAGACATGGAATCGGACGTGATATTTTGTATTTCTTAATACGCATTTGATTTGCTTGGAAATGATGAGTCGTAGTGTGTGTGTGTGTGTGTATTCTTGTTGTTGTAATAAATAAGAAATTGAACTCTCTTAAACATATGTTTGGTTGCATTTGCATCATACACTCACGAGCGGAACAAAACATTTCTCTTTACTCTATTTACTCGTATTAAAGCTGGTTTACAATTATGTATGATGACGATCGTTTGAAATGACCTCATCTGACTTAATCTTTATATAGCTAATATTGAGTGAAAAGATTAAGGGCATATCAACCGATAAACGTATACTGTGATTTATGGCATGATAAGCGAACTCTTAATAAAAAAATGCCGCATCATTGTATTTGGCAATCGTTTTTGTACAGAATGTGGGCTGGTCGTTGCATGACCAAAATATTTGGTTATATAGTTCTCTGTGCGATTTAAGACAAATGGCATTGAACATCTTACATTTCCGGTTTAAGCTAAGATATAGTCATTTTGATAATGTTAAAAGTGAAAGAAGATATTATCGTAATAGTTTTGTATGTTCTCGTTTCTTGATATCGACGGCGTCTTTAACAATGTTAACACGGAGGCAATTCTGAAAGGATTGTCGGGTGGATAACCCGGTAAATGGATTAATCAATAACATGCTTGGGTGCAGGATGGTTAACTCGGAGCTAGGAAAATCAACCATCAAGAGGCGGGTTGTTAAGGGAACCCAGCAAGGAAATGTCTCTGGTAAATATTTAAGCACGGTGAAGGAGGTAATCCAAAATGCCCTCCTAATCATTACGAGATGTGGACTGGCAATTATCTCGTCAAAAACTGAACTGGTACTATTTACTATAGAAAATATAAAATCCCGGTAGTAGATCGACCTCTCTTAAATGGCAGGAGACTAGCTTTTACATTTTGGAAATAGTTAACAGGGCTAATATAGCTATGCACTCGTGCAGAAACTTCATCGGAAAGAGATGGAGCCTGAAGCCGGAGCTGGTACACTGGCTATTCACTTCCGTAGTAAGACCTGTACTTATGTATGGGGTGAGCGAGTGGTGGCCAGCTCTTGATAAAGTAACTTACAAAAACAGGATCAGAAAGGTGCAAAGAGCGGCCTGCATACTTATAAGTGGGCCCTGAGAACATCACCAACGCCATCTGACTATCAGCCATACCTCAGTTGAAATGTCTTCAGACAAGACATTCGACGATAAATAGATCGATAAGGAAGGAACTGGCGAATCTAAACTACGTTACACCAACTTTGTACTTCACGAAAAGGTTCCGAACTTCCTGCCTCTCTATAGGGAATTTTGGAGGAGCGGGTCGGTTGCGGAAACGAAAGCATTGCAGTTCTTTACGGACTTTCTTTGGTTGAAACATCATGTGGTATCCTCAATCAAGTCACTGGACTCTGTTTCACTGACGTCTAGAGTGGTGTTGGGTTGCCACTTGTCTCTGAATGAGATAAGTGAGCATTTCAACATTCAAATAATCTGGATTCCTCTTTATGGGCAACTGCAGGGCGGACAAACTAGTGCGGCATTGTACAACACTTCTACTACTACCGGAAAGGGTCAAGTTGGAGATAATCATTAAGATACTCAAGACTGTGCTTACAAATGAGTACAATTCAGTAGCCTCAGTGAATGAAAGGTGGACGAACAACTCAGTGTAGCAAGGCAAGACGGTAGTCCACCTTCTATGCTCATGCCCGGCTTTGGTACACAAAAGACATGAATATTTGGGTAAATTCTTAATAGAATGCCTCTCTGATCTCGAAAACTGTAAGGTGCGAGTTGCGAGACTTATCACGCTACCTAAGTAGCTTAAACTGGTTCTCATAAGGGAAAAACGGAAGTAACATCCTGTGGTGACACAACGGGCCGTCGCCAACCTAAGTGTGCTGTAGCAGCCACTTAACCTAACCTAGCCTATGTCCAAGTTAGAGCCGCCCACGATGATAAAGTCGGCTTAGCAAATCTTAACTCCAACCATGATACCAAATTGATATACCGCAAGGCCGTTTCATTGCAGGCTTTATGAATATTTTGACTTCGTATCCGAGTAATGGACTAATGATTAAAGCATTGGATGAGATGTTTGGGCGATGTGGCTATACCAGAGATGGATTATGCCAATATCGTAATATACATCGTATCAATGTCCAACTTGGAGCAATTTGATTTTCCTGTTATGGTCTGGTAATTGAAGACACCAGGCGGAAATATCAAGATCCTATAGAACAGTCTGACGAGTTAAGTGCTAGTTGATTATTTGGCAACCTGCAACATGAACTGGAGGTTAACAATCTCTCTTGTGATATTGGAACAGGTAAATCTAGCACCTGGAAAAACAGAAGATCAAGTCTACAGGAATCATTTTAGTTCGTTCGACCAACCCCAAGGCCCCAACCCATAAATTTGTATTCACATTCCCAGTTCATCACACACAAAAATACTCGATCGCATACTATACTAATTGGAAACTCGACTTAATACAAAAAAAAACGTCAAAAATATATATTCCTCTCTTTTCTCTCACTCTTTAAAAAAAACTATTTCACTTGTTTTTTATTTCGTTTGTTTGTGTTGGTTATTTTTTCCGATGTTGATTTTTCAACTCTATTCATCAGTCTGAGACGGAATCGACGACGATCAAGTAGTTGTGGTAGTACTAAAACAATTAGTGTTGTGACAAAAATAAATTGGTTAAGTGTACACAAAACAATAACAAATAGTTTTTTTACTAATTAAAAAAGTGTAGTGTCTTATAAGTGAATATTTTAGTGTTTTAAAGTGTTAAAAAAATAATTTTTTTGTTGATCAACAAGCAGCCACGACTATAAAAAGATCAACAATCACATCCACACCCTATATTACTGAAGGAAAATTATTTTGGATTACAAAACCGATTAAGTCTATAAATTAAATTGGTTAGTATACTCTGAACGATCATTTAACTATTTATCTAGTTTAATAGTGGCATGAAAAATAATTATTAAGTCATTAAAATTCCAAATAAAGATCGCGATCGATCCATCGTTCCTCGAATTTTATTATTTAATTATTACGGTGACAAATACAGTTTAGGTGTGAAACATAATAATACTGTTCGGATTGAGACCATTGAGCATTATCAATATATGGTTTAAATTTAAACGCGATCGAACACCCCGTGTGATCGAACAATCATGTTTGAACATGAATCATATCTTAAATTTTTAACATTGTTTTTGTAAATTAAAGAATGATCATAAACATGATCATATCCTCATGGCATTGTTAAATCGAACACTTGTGTGATCTTCAAGGATCGAGTTACTCATGATCATGGCTTGATACTTGATCGACATGGCTTGATACTTGGTCGATAGACGACCTATGTGTAATAAAAATGATTAGTGCTTGATCGTGGTTGATGTTTGATCATACACGATCACATCAGATACGAGTATAGAATTTCGATAGATCTCCAAAAAGGGATGCCATTATTAAATCGATTACTAGTATGATCGTCAAGGATCGAGTAACTCATGATCATGGTTTGATACTTGATCGATAATGATAGACGACTTAGTCAAAAATGTTTAGTTTTAATTAAGTGCTTGATCGTGGATGATGTATGATCATACACGATCATATCCAATTTGTGTATAGATACGAGTATAGAATTTCGATAGAGGTCCAAAAAATGATCATGTGATTATTAAATCTATCACTTGTGTGATCTTCAAGGATCGAGTATATCATTATCATGATTTAATTTCGACAACGATAGACGACTACTTTGAGTCAAAATGAAGTGCTTGATCGTGGATAATGTTTGATCACACATGATCATAATAAATTTTTATGTAGATACGAGTATAAAATATCGATAGATCTTCTAAAGGGATCATGTCACTGTTAAATCGATCACTTGTGTGATCTTCAAGGATCGAGTTACTCATGATTATTATTTGGTACTTGATCGACCACGATAGACGACTACGTTTAGTCAAAATAAATTGCTAGATCGTGGATGATGTTATCAATGATCATAAACACGAAAGAATGATCATAAACACGATCATATCCTCATGTCATTGTTAAATCGAACACTTGTGTGATCTTCAAGGATCGAGTTACTCATGATCATGGCTTGATACTTGATCGACATGGCTTAATACTTGGTCGATAGATGACCTACGTGTAATAAAAATGGTTAGTGCTTGATCGTGGTTGTTGTTTGATCATACACGATCACATCAGATACGAGTATAGAATTTCGATAGATCTCCAAAAAGGGATGCCATTATGAAATCGATCACTTGTATGATCGTCAAGGATCGACTAACTCATGATCATGGCTTGATACTTGATCGATAATGATAGACGACTTAGTCAAAAATGTTTAGTTTTAATTAAGTGCTTGATCGTGGATGATGTATGATCATACACGATCATATCCAATTTTTGTATAGACACGAGTATAGAATTTCGATAGAGGTCCAAAAAATGATCATGTGATTATTAAATCTATCACTTGTGTGATCTTCAAGGATCGAGTATATCATTATCATGATTTAATTCTTGATCGACAACGATAGACGACTACTTTGAGTCAAAATGAAGTGCTTGATCGTGGATAATGTTTGATCACACATGATCATAATAAATTTTTATGTAGATACGAGTATAAAATATCGATAGATCTTCTAAAGGGATCATGTCACTGTTAAATCGATCACTTGTGTGATCTTCAAGGATCGAGTTACTCATGATTATTATTTGGTACTTGATCGACCACGATAGACGACTACGTTTAGTCAAAATAAATTGCTAGATCGTGGATGATGTTATCAAAGATCATAAACACGATCATATCCTCATGTCATTGTTAAATCGAACACTTGTGTGATCTTCAAGGATCGAGTTACTCATGATCATGGCTTGATACTTGATCGACATGGCTTAATACTTGGTCGATAGATGACCTACGTGTAATAAAAATGATTAGTGCTTGATCGTGGATGATGTATAATCATACACGATCATATCCAATTTGTGTATAGATACGAGTATAGAATTTCGATAGAGGTCCAAAAAATGATCATGTGATTGTTAAATCTAAAATGATCATGTGATTATTAACTTGTCTAAAAATGATCATGTGATTATTAACTTGTATGATCTTCAAGGATCGAGTTTATCATTATCATGATTTAATTCTTGATCGACAACGATAGACAACTACTTTGAGTCAAAATGAAGTGCTTGATCGTGGAGAATGTTTGATCACACATGATCATAATAAATTTTTATGTAGATACAAGTATAAAATATCGATAGATCTTCTAAAGGGATCATGCCATTGTTAAATCGATCACTTGTGTGATCGTCAAGGATCGAGTTACTCATGCTTATTATTTGGTACTTGATCGACCACGATAGACGACTAAGTTTAGTCAAAATGAAGTGCTAGATCGTGGATGATGTTATCACACACGATCATATCCAATTTTTCGATAGATCTAATTCGACTTGTGTGATCTTCAAGGATCGAGTTACTCAAGATTATTATTTGATACTTGATCGACAACAATAGATTACTGCATTGAGTCAAAGACTTAGTGCTTGATCGCGGATGATGTTGGATCCTACACGATCATATAGCCAATTTTTATATAGATACGAATATAGAATTTCGATAAATCTGTAAAACGGGATCATGTCATTTTTTAATCGATCACTTGTGTAATTTCTAAGGGTCAAGAAACTCATCATCATGATTTGATACTTGATCGACTACGATAGACGACCACATTCAGTCAAATTGAAGTGCTTGATCGTGGATGATGCGTTTGATCATACACGATCATCTCCAATTTTTGTATATAGAGTAGATCATGTTATTGTTCAATCGATTACTTGTCCGATCTTCAAGGATTGAGTAACTCATGATCACGATTGAATACTCGATTGACAACGATAACCGACTACTTAGAATCAAAATGAGGTACTTGATCGTGGATGATACGATCATATCCAATTTTTGATAATGATCATAAGTATTAAATTTCGATAAACCAAAATCAATCAAAACAACACATACTTGATCGTCAAATTAGAAATTGCAATCTAAATAATAAAGTTAATAATAAGACTAGATAAGATAATAACGTTGTAATTATTACTTTATACCAGTAAGAATAAGACATTCGAATTAATTTTTGGCAAATAGTAATTTTAAAATTCCGATGGAGATTAGTAATCAAAATGCAAATAACAAAACGGTGTCGATTTAACAAATATTAGTGTAAAACTTGAGCTATCAACAACTGGTAACACTGGGTAAATATATGCGAACCTCGATTATGTCTAAAAATAACATCTCGTATTTACATACAATGTTTATCTCATTTGGATGGGAAATCATTCAATTCTGAATAACATCTGAGCTCTTGCAGTTGGGTGCAATAACACTGCTTTGTATACAAAATGCTTAGTCTAAATTTATAAATCATCTGATTTTGATTTCTAAATTCGCGCGCGCACTTTACTAAATTAATCCACCTACTTTCTTAAGTATATATATGTATATCATCTTATATCGTTATGTACATACAAGACTCGATACACAAATGACAAAACTCGTTCGCCTTGCAAATATTTCATAATATTTTGTATATATTCCACACACATTTATATCTCAACCGCGATATAATCTCAGTAATACACTCGATTATCACGCAGATTTACATAAAACAACATTAAACATGTTAAAAAGAAATCTTTAAGTAAAATATTTTTTCTTTAACTTAAAGAGTTGTAATATTATGGGAGAGACTTACGTCATTTGGTGCAAAACACTTTATCTAGATAACCTGTTTACGTGAAAATGAAATGAAAATTGTATAGTAAAGTGTTTGGTAGTGGAGGAAATTGATGCACCAGAGTCGGAACATTTTACACTGACCCGGTATTGGATGAGAGACACCACTGGCTTTAAGTGTTGTATTATTAAGGAATCGCCGATAATTTTTTACAAACAGAATTTAATTCGATCACGACTAGGTATTTCCGTTTTATTGGGATTTGAGTAAGCTTTTATGAAACTTTTAAAATGTCTGCCTTTATCATATCGTTCACTGAATGAATTTGAGAGTAGAGATGTAATCAATATTCAGAAAAGGTCGTGATCTCATCTAGCTTTATTTGCACCTTTCCCAAATTGAATAGTATCATCAGCTATTTAGCATAACTTTCTCAAATCTACATGGACTTTTGACATTCAATTCAGTTCTTTTCTCTCCAGCACTGTTTTACATGATTTTTTGTCTTCATCATTCAGTTCGCTATCAAAATTAAGACGTGTCTTCCTACATACTGTTCTAATAAGATGAATGCTCATAGTTCATGTGCAAAGCTAGCGAACCTTATGTGCCTACATAGTTGCCATACTCTGTTCACAGACTGCATTGCATTTGATCGCCGTTCCTATTTGCTACCAACCGATTTAGGGATTAAAATCGTTCGGATTGAGAATTGATGTCACAAACCTCCAATCAAGCCTGAGTGCGAGGGTCAAACTCCATTAAGTGTACCAATTAGGGTTTGATTTTCAGAGCCATTTCAATTGTATTATTTTCGCTGTTTTTGAGACTTGCGAACTTCCTTTCTACTGAAATTGTTGTCTCATGAATTTGCAGACACTTTCACCTGGTGATTTATAAATGTTTCTTATGTTTTTGTAATTGGTCTTTGGACTCATATAAGTGCAAGTGAGACACCAAAGACTTTAAGTGTTGTCTTATTTAAAAATCGCCGGTTATTCATGCAGGTAGAAATTAACTGTCGCAAGGCTGTTTCCCAGGTAATGTTAACCATTTCATCTGCTCTGTCAAATAAATTCCGTATTTGCGAACTACATGCCCAAATTCTTGTCTGGAAGCTTGTTGAATATCAGTCTTATCATATATTGTTTACTGAATGAATCTGAAAATTTCAACTGTTCAAAATGACTGTGTATGGAAAACGAGAGGGAGGTGATCAATGGGTCATGATATCGGTTGGTTTTGTTTTCAAATGCAGTAGTATAATTAACTAAAAAAATGACTTTTTCATATCTCCCAAGGACTCTTGGTATCGAATTTCGTTTTTTCTCTCCAGCACAATTTGTCTTCATCATTCATTATTTTCTCAAAATTGCGAGATGTCTTGAATGTTTATAGTTCCGTGCAGAGGAGGCAAACCAAACACTGTTGATCACTTTTATGCCCCTGTTTAGCATTCTCTATCACCTGCATTGCTTTTGAACAGTGTTCCTATTTGAGAATGACCTTACGATTTTGCAGATACCAACAAATTTCGGGACTAAGATCGTTCGGCTTGGGATATCATGTAACATTCATCCAATCGAGTCAGAATACGGGGAGTTAAACTCCATTACGTCACTCTTCGTACTCTGGCTCGATTTGACATTTAAACTTCTCAAGGACAGCTTGGTTGTTTTGTTTTTCTTGGTACTATGACTGGTTTAGAGGGATTGAAGGGGTTGTTTTTTAGAGCCAATTCAATTGTATTATTTTCGCTGTTTTTGAGACTTACGAACTTTCTTTGTGCTGAAATTTTTGTCTTATACACTGGCAGACAGTTTCAGCTGGAAATTTATAAACACATATATAAATGGTTTTATTGCTATTTCATCTTTGAATTATGCTTAACTAAGAAACTGTATGTAAATCCCTTATCAATTAAATCACACTGAGTATAGGAGAGCTAGATGTAATTAAAATTCTGGGATAAGCCCAGCATAGTTAAATAAATATTCAAGTCTATCTTAATTGTGGTCATTTACCCATAGAGTGTCAGATCCGTTGTGACTATATTATTACGTATTGTGTAATTGAGGGTCGTTTTGCAAGATGTGTAGAAGTAAGTTGGTGCTCAACTTCATTTACAATGGGGAATTCTTTTATGATATGTTGTGCATAGAAGGCCAATTTTGGTAAGCTCATAATAAATGACTCATTCAGATACTTGAAAAGGGTTTTTTATTTCAGTCAATCAGTGACATCTCTTTCTTGACGAATACTCTCACTCCCAAAATCTGTTTGTTCTTCTAATGAAGTCTCCGGTATCCTCAAGATCGTCAGTTGATCCTCAAATAGGAATTGTGATCCAAAGCAGTGCATAATATGGGAAGAGTATGAAAACAGGAGCACAAGTACTGTTCGCAGTTTGCGATATTCTGAATTTTTATTCGGAACATATGATTATTAAGGAGGCAATGACTAGCAAGATCCTTAAAGGTCGTCTACCATAGTTTAAAAAGGACTGGGGTCTTTGCTGGTTTATTGATCCAAAAACGATTTTGGTTAGTCGACAAGAGATGAGGCAATCCCTGCTCTTTTGGTGAAGCTCACTAAAGTGATAGACAATTTTTCGTTTGAGAGATATAACACCACTTTTAAAGTGGGCAAAGTTCGCACAAAAGTGGAAGCCGCACCCAATTGGGCCAATTTATCAGCCAATATATTTTCTTTGATACTCATGTGACTGGGTATCCAGTGAAGTCAATTTTATTCAGACTGCCTAGTCAATTTAAGGCAATTATCGTCTACAAAACAAGTTTCGATGAAACACTTTTCGAACCAATCGCCTTTAAAGCAGCATGGCTGCCCAAAAGGATGCAGATACGACGATTTCTGCAATATCTCCTTTGAAAAGTATGTTGCTTTCAAAATGGCAGCAAAAACGGTATCCGTATACTGATAAGTCAGTGTAAAGATCATCATATCATCATCGTAGGGGTAGGATGGACTATTATAAGGCCAAGTGTGATTTCCGGTAATAGTTACTCAAAATAATTTTCCGAAGACGTGCTTCGTCACCATAATGTCCGAAGGCATGTGGGCAGTTGTGTGCTGGTCCATCTCCATCCATATTTGACAGTTCCCAGAAGGGGTAGGAAGATTGTTTCTTACATTACAGGTGAACGGCTGTTTGCGCTGCATACCTTCTGACCCAAAGATCAAGTGGTAGCAGACACACAGTCATCTCAAGAGCTGCAGTAAAAGGTATTGCTTGATTAAGACGGTCAACATTAAACATAAGGAGTGTGTAAAACTCGTCTCTAATCGATCGTAGATAAGACTCTTGGAATTGAAATGAATTTAACTCGGTTGTCTAATGATTGTGATCGATATGTATATAATCATTCATTTTGAGTCACCCAAATTTCATATAAATTGAATACGTGTAAATTCTCAATTAATATGATTCGAATCGTATGTGTACACACATAAGTAAATATAATTGAGTTCTTTAACAACATTATCTATATACTTGCACATTATAATTCAAGGCTCTTCACTTGCAAATAAATTATATGTAATTGTGTGCTCACTTTATATACGCGAATGCATACAAAATCAATTAAGAGTTTCAGCGACTGTATATACAATTGAGCTGCAATCAATATTATAATACCGAACAATAAATTATATTCATAAATCGAATAATTTAATAATAAATTCATTACTTGTACATAAGATGCGCGCAAATCAATAATTATTATATTTTCGACAATATTGTTTACGATTAAAATTCAAGAAATGTAATTTTGCCATTTTTTCTTATATATACGAGTACACACACGCATATCTAATTACAAATGTATACGCTCTCTCGAATTTTCTAAGAAGTTCAAAGTAAAATTTACGATTTGATTGATTTCTTATTTGCAAATAGGATATATTAATTATTTTATTGCCATATTTATGTGCATTACGCGCTAGGGTGTTACAATGAGAGGATCTAGCTATTTTCGTCCGGATAGTGTGCTGTAATAAAATTTTTGCAAATTGGTTAATTTTAATCGATGGCGAATTTATTCAATCACGTATATGCAACCGGAAAATAATAATATTTCTCACCTTGGTGGTCCAAAACTATAAACTAGGAATTTTCAAATTAATGAACTCTGAATCTAAACGAAATAATATGTACAGTCGAACCTATTTTACTTGGAAAGGTTCGGAATCGGGTTACTAAGTATGCCTCGGTCACCTCAGGTAGTCGAAAGAGCCGCCAAAAATGTAGGGCATTTTACGAAATCGCTATGAGCACCAAAAATTCTTACTGACTGGAACTGCTACAAATCCTGTAGGACCTTTTGGGGTATTATACAAGAATCCTTGGACCCTACCTATTGAGAAATCTCTTGTCTGATAGAAAGTAAATTGATGGATGGATGCACACCGCAAGTTGGCTTAAATATCTATCGATATATGCCAGTAGCTGTTGTCTGAATGTGAAACCACAGAAAACCGAACTGGTCTTTTTCACTAGGAAGTAAAGACTTACTCATTGTGATCCACCACTTATAAGTGTACAATTAGCAACGGAAATACCATGTCGTATACACTGGCTCTATACTTCATTCATAAGGCCTGTATTATCATAGGAGCTTGCTATAACCTGGTTTTGTAATTATGGGTCACTTAGGAGTACGTATACTTAAGCTAATAAACCCAGTGGTTCAAAACTATAATCTATGAATTTTTCAATGAATCACCATAATATGCATCAGAAATTATTCATCAGAAAAATTTAGAAGTTATTCATCGAGATACATTCAGACCGCTGTGTTCGTTCGGCACACTCCAGGTGACCAAAAGAACTGCAAAACACCAGTCAAAATGGAGGAGACATCGCTAGGAGAACAAAAACTGAAGCCTAAAGATTCTTCTGTGATAATATACGAGAAAGCCAAGAAACACAAAACACCCACAAATTTCTTCCAGTCCGACTAACCTTCACTTTTGTCATCCAGGTGGCAGAAAGAGTAGCGTGCTTAATCTGTCATGTCATTCGGAAGGTCTCAGGTTCGAGTCCCGGTGATGATCAAAAATCACGATTGGGTGTTTTTAATGTATGTGGATTGAACCGTGGACCTACAGTGGCATTGAGTTCTGGAATAATTTCCGCTCTCTATTTTTTTCTACTTAAAACTTCTTGAAACCTGTTTACTACGTCACTAGTCACTTCCTCGTTATGATCCATCAACTTGGAATGGCTTTACGTTCAAAGTGAAGTACCTCCGGCTTATCTTGGACAGTAAACTAAGCTGAACAGCTACTATACGAGAAAGGGTACTGAAAAAATTTCCTGAAACCTCATGTTAAGCGTATATATTGTCGTACAGAACCATCTGCTTGTGTATTAATACTTAAGCTCTTATACTTAGGAGGTCTTCTTTCATTCCACTCCGAGGTTTTGAAGGTTTGTAAATCTTCGAAGTTTTGAAGGTTCGTAGTTTGTATTTTTCAGGCTGAATTAATCGCGAGATGAACTCGTATACCAAAGTTGATTTTCATCTATAAACGCGATGGCAGATCACTGTTTACTATAAAATTATGCTTCTAACTCAGCATTTTATAAAAATGAGAGGTTGCCAAATATTAACCGGTGTATATGTATAATAACCAGACATTCGATAAGAATCTTTTCACATGATTGTTATCGTAGAAGTTGTCCTCGTCTGGCGCAAAACAGTTTGACGTGCCCTTTCCGATATTCAACACTTTTTCCAAAATGTTTGTGTCCATACCAGTTCTAGGGACAACTACCCTCACCCTAATCTTATTCGAATTCTTCTACGGGTTTGAGAATAGAAACAGGGAAAGAAAACTAATGGATTCACTAATGGATCACTTCAATATGGAGCTGCAGGCAAAGAAGTTCCGTTTCAGATACTTATTTGAACACCTTCATGGATAGACAACAGGTCCAGAAAGTTTCATTGGTGTTAAGTGATTCAAGGTCCGTCACTTGAATCAAAAATGCTTTACTTAAGACCATTATCATTTTTACTAGCGACATTGGTGGGTAGTACGAGAACTAAATATTGTGATAAAAACAATCGATGTAACCGAATTCAGCTCTGCACTTAAATACACATATTTCTAAAAGTTATATATTATAAAAATAATTTTAATGCACTGAACATACAACAAACTGAAAGAACTTAAGAAGAATACAAATAAGAAAAATTATATAAAAAACAAAATAATGGAAAGTGAATCACATATGCAAATATGTACATATACATAAGTTCGTAGGTAGCAGATCCAAATCACATATTACTCGATTGTCAGTTGAATTATTATAAATAGTAGATTACCAATTGCATGCGTCTCGATCTTCACCATGTTGTGAAATTGAAGACGGCGCACATTTTATCTATTTTTATTGACAAAATTAATATTTTTATAACCCATTTCATGAGCTCCGCTTTTTGGTGTATATCCATCTATATAAACAACATATATTTTTTCGAAATTATCGTGCACGACACAACCGGAAATTTATTTGGAATATCGTTTGAATTCTTAACTTATTCTCGCATCAAGTCTTTATATTTCGTTATGAGCGTATGACACAAGATAGATAATTTTAAATTTTACTTTTATTTATTTATTTATTTTTTTTTGTGTAAATTGTTCGTCTATTCGAAAATAAGAAGACAACATCTTTATGCTAAAAATACACAATATATACGCGCATTGTCGACATTTTTCATGAATTTGAACTTGAATCGGCAGTGAAAAAAATAATGTCTATGTGTATCGATATCGGACGGGCGAGTGAACTCTATATATTATGTACATCGACAATATCTGTAGGTTATGTTTACTATTTACTTGAAGCGATAACATCAAGCATTCAGCAATGTAGTGTTTTTGCCTAGAATTATTAAGATTGTATTTACTTATATATAAAACATATGCTTGATTGCGGTTTGAAACTTTGAAATTAATTAATATTTTGTATATGCAGTCAAAACATGTATCAATTTGTATTTTTGTATATAGAACAGAGCCGTTGTTTTAATCGCGTATTTAAATATTAACCTCGTGATCGTGGCGAAGGTTAGAAAATTTTTTTAAAAACAACATGTATCGCCGAACAAAGTATTACATATTTCTACCTGGAAGTCAATTTATTTGTTTGAATTTATTGAGTAGCTCAATTTATAGCATAACAAATAAATTGTTTTTATATTGTATTTGAGATGTGTTTAGTAGCTACATCTGAAGCAGCTAAAATGAATTGATTTAGACGTAACTCTTCTCTTAAGTAGCTCAATTAAGTAAAGAGTAACATAATTACCTGAAGTTAAGATATTTGCTCAATATAATTTCATATAATTACTATAATGAAAGAGTGATTCAAAACATTGCAGATGCAGAGGAATATTTGAATAATTGAATATTAATTTCCATTAACGCTTAAAAGTTGCTCAATATATAAATGCCAAAATTTAATTGTTTTGAAAAATTCACGACTAATTAGTAAGTCAATTATCTGTTTGAGTGCTATGAAGATGTTCTTGATTAATTAATAGCTCAATTTATAGAATTATAAATAATTATCTTTAGATTAGTTTGTTGGGCTACATTTAGTAGATTCATCTGACGATAAGCAAATTTTCACTAACCATCAATAAATCTTAAAAAATTGAGCAACTGAATTGAGTTACGGTAGTTTTTAATTTTTAAGAGAATAGCATAACTTATAGTTTAGATTTATCTGAAGTTAGTTACAATCGAACTTCCTCTTCTATTCAGTAGCTCAATTAAGTGTTGAGTAATACAATTACCTGAAGTTAAGATATTTGCTCAATATAATTTCATATAATTACTATAATGAAAGAGTGATTCAAAACATTGCAGGTGCAGAGAGACATTTGAATAATTGAATATTAATTTCCATTAACGCTTAAAAGTTGCTCAATATATAAATTCCAAAATTTAATTGTTTTGAAAAATTCACGACTAATTAGTAAGTCAATTATCTGTTTGAATGCTATGAAAATGTTCTTGATAAATTAATAGCTCAATTTATAGAATTATAAATAATTATCTTTAGATTAGTTTGTTGGGCTATATTTACTAGATACATCTGACGATAAGCAAATTTTTACTAACCATCAATAAATCTTAAAAAATTGAGCAACTGAATTGAGTTACGTTAGTTATTAATTTTTGAGAGAATAGCATAACTTATAGTTTAGATTTATCTGAAGTTAGTAACAATCGAACTTCCTCTTCTCTTCAGTAGCTCAATTAAGTTTTAAGTAATTACATAAAATTCAGATATTTGCTCAATATAATTTTATACAATTACAGTGGTGAAGGAGTAATATAGAACATTACTGATGCAGAGTGACATTTGAATAATTCGTTAAAACAAAGAAGTTGCTCAAAATTAATCTCAAAATTTTATTGTTCTGAAAAATTTACGATGGTTTAGTAAGTCAATTATATGTCTTAATTCTTCGGTATTGCCTTGATAACTGCGTCAACATTTAGAGCACGTTTAATTAGCTACATTTAAATTGGGTTACTTTAGATACTTTTCTGTAGCTCAATTAATTGAAAATAATTATCTAAAGTTAAGATTTTTGCTCAAAAGTTCATACAATTTATTATGGTGAACGTAAGATATGGGTTCTGATGCCATGAGAGATATCTGAAGAATTTATTATAATTTTTTTTTCATTAACGCAAAAAAGTTGCTCAATATATCATTTCAAAATTATAATTGTATAAAAAACAAATACCATGTATAAATTACATTGGTATTAAATGTTTTATAGCTTGACATCGTATTTTCAGTCGAAACATGTTTTTGCCTCTGGGGTACAAAAAACCTCTCTGGAGTGCGTATCTCATGTTCCAATACATGTGACTCTATATTCCAGGACCAAGTAATTCAATTATCGGAACCGTATTTGGACGAGAAGAATAGATAGAGAAAAGAAACTGAAACTTATCATTCCAAACTCATACCATTGTTGATCTACCACTATACTAGTTACTCTGCACAATAAAATAGAATTCTGTTGAAAATTGGTCTATACCAGTTATATCTGATCTTAAAATACACTTTTTTGTTTCCCAAACTTTTTACCAAATTTTCCAGGCATTTATTTATCTGGTCGAACCGGAATATATTATATCATAAATCAATAATTGAGCCCAGTATACCAAATACATTAAGAAAGGACTTTGTTTACTAGTAGATAACTAGCAAAAGTCACTCATCGCCTCGTCATATTTTTTCGCTTCCCAAAAGCGTGAATTAGTTTGTGGCTTTTAGTGTATTCATGTATGGATCATGTCACAGTCAACAACATACTCAAAACCAATGGTGCCATCTTTTGTTTTATAAGACAAACTAGTTGCAAATTTTACCAACAGGTGACTCTATTATAGTCTTAATTAATTATGGCTATTTTGTAACCATTCAGTTTATTATTTATTTTACTGCTGCCATCTTATAATATTTTATAGTTTTTTTTAAAGTGGTGACATCTAACAACAAATGTTAAAAACTAGTATTTTTAAATCATTTAAGGGCAAATAATCTGAATCTTTCAACATACTAGTTTAGACGAGTGACGGAATAAAACTTATATGGTGCTGCCTCTTTCGGGGAAAAATTTAACCAATATCAACGTTTCTCCGATTTAATTATACCTTTAAATTGTTTTCTGTTTCATTTTGTTCAGTTCTTTGACTTTAAATATTGCAATTAACAGTATCTCGTCTCAAACTGACTGCTTGCTTGTGCGGGGCAAATTAATTGACTCATATAATAATTAATTGATTGCAAAGCATTTATATGTACATACTCGTACATATATTCATTATTTGCAGTTTTCGTTACTTTGTTGCTGTGAACCATTTCTAGGTCATCTATATAGAGAAAATTTGTAGCCTTATCACAAAATATGTATTTTTTGAATGCTGCGGTTTAAGTTAAACAAATTCCCTGAATACTTATAATTTTGTTGTTTGAACATCCGTTCGTAATCGGTCTGAAATGTGTACATATAGTGCGGCTCGACATATTCTAGTGTAATAAAAGTTATTTTTTTTCATTTTTACATGCACGGAATATATTTTATAGTGTTTTGTGTGCGGTGAGAATATTAATGCTGCGAGATTGTTATTTTGAAAATATTTCGAAATTCAAATTCTTATTTTTGGAAATCGTTAAAGTTTTTGTGGGTTATATATTGCGCAAATGAATCATCTTGTGGTATTCGCCACATCTGTGCGGCAACCAAATACCTATTGGATATTTGATCGCGTTAATCTATATCTCGAATAAACAGTTTGTCTTTAAACTGTACAGCTCAATGATCGTTCGCTGAACCTTCGTTCAGTGACACAGTATACAAAATCATCGATCGATCTTGATAAAGATCAAGTTTTCTCCATTTCTTTTAATTAAAATTGTCTTCTTGTATCTTTTCAGTGCGCGTGCATCGTGCGGTTTTGAACGTGAACTGATCGTTGAATCAAAACAAAGTGATACGAGCCAGACACACATTCGTTATATTAAGAAGTGAAGTACAAACAACTATTTTGTATTTTAATCGTAAAGAAAGTGTAATCAAGTGTAATACACAAATAAGAAGTATTGTTGTGTATACGATAAAAATAGAAAATGGTGTTGGTGATGGTGAATTGTGATGAAAAAATTATTCTCGAGACATGAAAAAACGAAGAAAGAAAATAACACAAAAAAAAAAATTTCTTCTTTAAAATTAGTAAAGTGAAATTCGTGTCTTGAGCGAAGAAAAAATAAAATAAAAAAATCCGCGCTTTGTGTAAATTTTTTCTTAAAAATTGTGTAAATATTTAAAAAGTCATAAAACATAAATCCAATTAATAAAATTATTTGAAAATCTAAATTATGATTTTGAAATCACGAATCACAAATGTATGATTTATATTTCGAACTAAAATTTATTACAAACGTCTTAAGTAAATAAACTTACATTACATATACAAAAACAAGTATATAGAGGAATCAAATAGAACAGACAAGATGTATCATCGTCACACATCAGTATACAACAGTTTAGCGATATTTTTAATAATCCTATTAAATCATATCGTTAAAATATCAACAACGAATCTGAGCACACCGCCCATTCCACGATCATTATTATCGCCTTCATCTTATTATAAATATAATGTAACAAATAGTTTTAATAGTATCGATAGTAGTTTAGTAATAAAAACTATTAACGACAATAGTAGTAGACTAAGCAGTAGTACTAGCAGTAATAAGGATTATATTGATTTGGAGGAATTTATCGCGGGGAATGAGATTACCGATCACAGTATCGTTTCGTCATTGATTGATGTGCCATTTACGGAAGGGAAGAAACGGGTTCGGCGGCAGGCCTACAAAACAAATCTGTGTAAAGCAGATTGTATTTGCGTTAAGGATTCGACAATGAAATATTTAAATGCCGAATGTACATTTTTAATTAAAGAGGTGAGTGAATTATTTTCTTTTATTTTAATAATATTTTGTACTAAGTTCGATCTGTCTGTCTATAGTGGATAGACTGACTTAATGGACTTTTGATTCTGTGTTTTGATGAGTATCAGGAATCCGCATTAAATCGTCAATGCCGTGTTTAAGCCATATCTCGTACTCATCCATCAAGGTCCAAGTCTCACATCCATACATGACATCTCGTTATTTCGATTTCAGTAGTGGAAGAGAGATTTTAGATACTTGGAATCAGTACTGAAATCATTTCTGTCTTATTTGTTTTTGAACTTGTGTTTTGTTGGTATTTTTAACAGTCTAGGTCTTTTACGAATTGTTAGTCCAGTGATCCACAAGGATTAGTCGCCTCCACACGTTCAATATTAGGTTACAATAAACGTTCGGCAGGCTATCTTAAATTATGTAAAGTTCGATAAATTACTTCCCACAGTGCATTCATTCTAAACAATGAATTTGAAATACTATTCATATTTTTGAAATGAAACGTTGTTACAGCCATTCATCTGCTGGAGTTTGCAATGACTTACTACATTATTGCCCCTGAATTCGTGATTACAACCGTCTTTACACCTCCATTTAGGTCATTAATAGCTTTTTGTCTTCGGAATGCAGCTTCACCTTTTTAAGATGACTTTGTATCTGTTTAGATAAATAATATTTGTGTAGCTATATAGCAACAATGAAGGAGCACAAACTTTCCGAAAGCAAATATTCAGTTTTCGAAATGTAACTTCTAGAGGAATCAAGCATTTGCGTCATCTCATAAACGATAAACAATTTACCACTGACCAGACACCTCTAACCGAAGCGTCTCAATAAATAGAAGTTCATGACAACTCAACCAGTTTAGACATATAGACCATAATAGCAGACACTTCATCACGACCGTGTACTCACGTTGACAAAATCAATAAAATGACAAAACTATATTTTTCTGATGTCACTAAGGCTAAATGGGTAACGATATTTGCATAGTTCACGTCAACCGGGAACTAAATCAACCTCAAACGGTCGGATTAAATGGAGGATTCGAGCCAGAAATCGGGTACCATCTAACATCAGTGACGTTTTGATAGCTTTGGATGAGGAGTAGCAGGGTGAAATCTTCCAATTCGGTGCCACAACCTTAATAAGATGAATGGAGAGCCATATTCGTTGTAGGCGCAAGGGGAGTCAATGGTCTTGCAAAAAAACCAAAGTCTTGTGAAAATATGTCAATAAATTCGTCGTTCTGTGAATGTTGAAATTTCGAGGCCATTGCTTGCTCGGCCACCAAATACAACACCAAATGCCTATACACAAATTTGGGAAATATGCTGATAACTAATAGCACTAAGTATCAAAGGCATTTCCTTTTCCGATGGATTAATTTATTATTTACTTAAAACAAAGCCAACCATGTAATAAGAGCCGTACAGGATGAAGTCATACAGTGTGAGACTGCTGTCAAAAATAAGACTAATGAATAGCAGTCAATGTTGAAGCAGCATATGAAATAATTGCTATATATGTTGCAAGTAATTACAATGCAACTTTTTAAGTAATTACAATGCGATCATTATGGTGTACGTGTACCCATGAAACTGGTTTTCGACCAAGGCCGGAACCTTAAATTCGACTGTTTTTCAGGAGATATGCTAATTGCTGTGAATAAATAAAATGTCATCCATAGTCTGATGGCAGGGTTGTACGTTTCAATCCCATATTGGAAGATTTCTTGTGATTTTCATAACACAAGGGAATAATACCAGCTAAAATATTTTTTGGCAATAATATTCACGGATCTAATTTTCAGTAGACTTGTTTGAATGGCTAGCATTTCGGACTTGAAGTTCGTTCACTTCCAACATAGGCTTGGATCAGGCTTGCAACCTATGCAGGTTTTGACTCATGATTCCCACGATAAAAGAGTACAACTTTTCAGGTTTAACTGTAATGGCAAACATTTTTATTTGAGCAATCATTTGTGGACGAGATGAATAATTTTCACGGATCTAATATTCAGTAGACTTGTTTGAATGCCTATCATTACAGACTTAAAGTTCGTTCACTTCCAACACAGACTTGGATTAGGCTGGCAAGTTATGAAGGCTTTGACTCATGATCTCCAAATATAAGAAACCTACTTTCCAGGTTTAACTGTACTACAAATTTATACTGATTCCAGTGCAATGTTATAACTACATACTCATCTCGTAATAAAACTTGGTTGTGTCCATATTAAGTTTAATAAGTGAATACCCTCAATTACAAAAAAACTGAATCAAAATACAACTCGAAACTAGTTTCCTTTTGGTTTTGATTTCAATTTTTGATACGGCCAACCAAGATGGGTACGACATTTTTATATATACCATGGTATTATTGAGACAAAAGACAGTGAGAGATGAAAACAAAAAGATGATACTCAAGAAGGATTTCCTGGTATATATGTACATGAAGAGAAGACAAAAGATCGTAACACTATATATTGTGGGTACTTATGTGAATATATATATATACGAGTATATGAACAACTATTATAATATCGTTATTAAAAATAGATTTTTACATTCAAACCAACCAACCAGTAAACCACTTAAAATTCTAAACAAACCTGTTGTTCCGTTTCAAGTCAATTCTGTATTATTATTCTTATATGTATAATTTACTTTTCTTAAGACGTTTCGTCATACTGTTTATATATCGTATATATAAGAAACGAACAAAAAACCTGTTATAAACAAGCACATCGCGCGCATACATTACAATCTATATATTTTATTGGCTAATTTTGAGCTTATATATGGGCATAGGCATATAGTCGCGTATAGGGTTTGTCATAATTATAATCATAAAATTTTGATGGGTTTTATAGTTTAAATTATGGTAATTAAAACTATTGACTATAAATTGCTTAGTAATCATAAATGTAAATTAGTGTCTTCGTTATTATACGTTCGTGTATATGATCGATGCCAATCGTTATATTTGATTTGAGAGATTAGATGAGATGCGGGTTTGAGCAGGTTTATAAGATGACCATAATTTATAAAATCTAGACCCTTATGTGTCGTAATAAATCACCCCATCCCGATATACAACACCAATAGATATATATATATATATATATATATATATATATATATATATATATATATATATATATATATATATATATATATATATATATATATATATATATATATATATATATATATATATATATATATATATATATATATATATATATATATATATATATATATATATATATATATATATATATATATATATATATATATATATATATATATATATATATATACAAATTGGGTTCACCACATTTTTATTTTCAATTCCGGTTGATGCAATACGATATGCGGTGATGAGATTGAAACATTTTTTGTTGTCATAAACCATATGTGTTGGGGCATAAATATATATACGGTTTTCAAACCCTGCAGATGATTTTACAAGAAGCAATAATTTAATTAACATTAATTGATTTCACGATAACGACAACGATTGTGAGAAAAATAGTTTTCGAAAGACATACGAGAGAAGTGTATGTAGTGTGGTCGCTTTAGATTTTGACTATACATGAGTTTCATAGCCACACACACAATGAAGTAATTTGTCCAAATGAGGTTTAGCAAATTGAATTATATGTTTCACAACAATGATTTTTCAAGGTTCGATTTTAAGTGCGGAAGTCAGTCTTCCACCAGACCCAAGATATATTGTCAAAATTGAATCGAATTGAGGTAAAATCGAAAGCTTAAAAAGTATCATGTCCAGTCGTTAGCTTTCTCTCCAGAATCAACTTAAATTTAATAACAATCGAAATGGGTTTATTGACATTGGATACAAGAAAATCCAAGAAAAATGTTTATAAATAAAAAACATTCATCGTGCGACCAGCGATGCATTTCCTTTTTCCGTTCATTAACAATAATTTTATTTTATAATTTTCGAGTCGAATAACTATCAATCTATTTGTTATTTATACAAACTGACTTATAAGATGTGTTGTAAGATAATGATACATGTTTTCATCAATCGAGTGTTTAATGGTTGATACAGCGACATACTCAACAAAATATAATCGTGTCGTGTTAAATTTAACTTAATTTGTCATGTTTTTGTTTAAATAAATGTTGTCAATTTTCCATGAAAATATGATTAATTTTTCATCTAAAAATATACAAAAAATATACTAATTTCCCCCTATGATTGATTAACTTTTTGGAGTTTTATGTTTCATCGAAAACACTGGAAAATATATATTTATAGAATTGAGTAACATATTATACATTATTATTGTTTATCGATAACGTTATCGATTCCCACAATTACAGTATACTATGTATAACCTAAAACAACTTTGTAACCAACTATCTCATCCGGAAATAGGAAATACCAAACGTCCTATAGTACCATGCACATACCACCACCACCTGACTTAAATGAGAAATAAACAAACCGTGTCCGGTTCACTTAAAATATCTCGAATTCAAAATAACCGTTAAATAAATTTCCAAGTGTTTTTCGTTAACATGAAAATCGTTTATTGTGTAAATTATCCGTTTGATCTCAATCGAATGAGTAAAGACAACAAAACATATTTTATATTTTCAAGGTATGAAAAAACTGATCAAAAAATAGTTTGAACATTTCAAAATACATTTCACATGTTACTGATATGTACTATATGATGCTCAGACTGACCTTTAAATTGAGTGTAAACACTTTTTTTTATTTTTGTAGTCGCGGTTATACCACACATCGTACTCGTATATCTCTTGTCAACACGCATTACATACATTATATAGAAGAAAAAAATATTAGATTATATAAAGTCTTGTATGTTATCTAAATAAATTTGTTTGGTTCCAACAAATCACCGAACAAGAACAAATTATAAATTTCTGTATATAATCAACAAAATGATTTGTTGATTCAGACTTTATACTATACCGATAAAAGAGAAAATGTTACTTGGCTTAATCTTGGTGTGATGATCGGTCAACCATATTGAAATTATGATTTGTATATGCCTAATATTACTAAGCCGAATGTTTGTGTATAGTTAAGCGTATTGTTTCGAATTCGCCGCATGGTAAATTATTGATTAAATACTAAATTGGAACGAATTTGCTGCATTTAAAAGCTTATGTGTAGCCGAATGATTTTGTATGGTACGACGAATTCGCCGTATGTTATTATACAAATTTTATGTTTGTTTTACTGTTGAAACGAATTCGCCGCATATTAAATAACAATTATAACCTCGTATATATTAATTACGGCACAGACATATTTCATTTTCACCATTTCAATCTTGATCATAAATTCGCCGTCTACTAAAATTTAATTCATAGCTTCTTAACTATACCTGGGTTATTTATAAACTTATGATTTTAAACCTAGACCTACAAATATTGTATTACATTCATTGTAATGAATTCGCCGCATTATAAACTAGTATTAAACTAACTAAATTTGATAATCGGTCAACCATATTGAAATTTTAATTTGTTTGTCTCTGATATTATAAAGCCGAAAGATTGTGTATAGTTACGAGTATTGTTTTGAATTCGCCGCATAGTTAATATACCACTTTATTCTATTAAATGAATAAATGAAAGCTTTGAAATGATTGTCTATGGTACGGCGAATTCATCGCATATTATTTAACAAATGTTATGTTTGTTACACTATTGAAACGAATTCGCCATATATTAAAATCCCATTATAACACCCTAAATATTAAGTACGGGACTGAAATATTTAATTTTCATCAGCTAAATCTTCATCGTGATTTCATCGTTTAAAATTGAAATTATAAATATTGTGTTTCATTCATTGTCACGAATTCGCCGCATAGTAAATGTTAAAGTGGTCGAATCTGAAGAGGATGCTATTTTGATTACAATCAGTGATGAAGTTAAAACACAACTATGATTTCATGGTAGCGTGGGGATCTAATGAACCGAACCAATATTCAACGTTGTATTTGGGAAGGAATAACACAATATGCTAACTCGGCCAAATGAAACCTTGATACTTACTATAAAATACTGACTAAACCTACATAAAATATATATTTCATTTAAATTATTGGAACGAGTTCATCTAGTGAGTAAATTTAATCACATTCTTATTTTATTGGTAAATGTAAGAAGAATGGTGTACAATAGGCATCTTACCTATAATACAAACCAATTTCTTTATAAGTTAAAATGATTATAAAATAACTAATTTTAAATTCTCTAAGTCATTGCAATGAATTCGCCGGATAGTAAATAATCACTTTTTCATCGTATCTATTAAATTTAGCACTAAAGTACTTAACTTTTACGATTAACCTTTTGCAACGAATGCACCGCAATTTAAAAATAAATTTTAAGCAAATCCTTTCATTCTAACGAATTCGCTGCAAAATAAATATATTTAAAGGCTTCTCGAATTGGTTTGAAATATAATATATTATACATATTTTTTATGTGCATCGCGGTGAGTTGGCCTCACTTAGAATACAGACCGATTCCTTTATGATAAATTTAGAAACTGGTTTTTAAAGTTTGGTTTTTTGAACAAAACGAGACCTGAATCATATCAAGTTATTTCATTGAATTCGCCGCATTGGCAGTATGTCTGAAAACGTTTAATTAAGAGATTAATAATTATGTGAAAATAAAACATTGGAACGAATTCGCCGCATACTAGTAATTAATTAGTTTTACTGTTTTCATTTAAATTTTGACTCATTCGCCGCAATTTAGAAATTAATTAAAAGTAATTACTCCCATTGTAACGAATTCGCCCTATAGTAATTAAGTTTAAATACGGGGTTTATGTTAAACAGAATAGGCGAATTGATAATATTAACGATTTAACGTTTAAATTTCAACCTTCTTAAAGCTTGGACAAAATCAATTTAAATTATTACAAATTCGCCGCATAATCAGATATCATGATTCAAAGTCTAATTTTAAAGATATTTAAGTTGTTATTAAATCTAATCATAACTTAAGATCGCACCAGGTGTTGAATAATTTTGAACCGTGAGAAATCATCCTTTTGTGCTCGGATTTTATATAACAAGGAAACCTTTCAACTATCTACCTGTCGAACTATTTATGTATACACAACTAACAATTTATCTTTAATTACTCGAAAAAACAACAACAAACACAGGAATTTGTCCACACATGTGGCACATATCCCTTGCTACGCATCAAAAGGGATATATTTTATGGTTCACTGAGTAATTCTTGAGGCATGACTCACGATTTTTACAACACGATGTGCTCATCTGAATAAACGATATATATACGTACGTTATCTTTATACTATGCGATAAGTATGTAGTTTTTGTTTGATTCAAAACTAAATATTTGTTTAGGTCATCATTTCGGACAGCTAATGCTAATTTACACATATATTCGTTTCTACTTAAATCATCATTTGTTGAATAAATTAACAAGTTGGCGGACATCAATTATTTACGAATTTTATATTGATTGACATCACTGTATTGTGTATATGTTTAGAGGAGTTCGAACACGGGGATTTGAATCAATTTTGACCCACCACGGTGCGATGAGCATACACGAGAACACATGTATCGGATCTATTTTTCTATTTTGGCACACACAAAAACCAACTAAATTCGATGAAATCATAATAATTAACATAAGGTACTCGTATTTTCTTAATTTATCCTAGCGCGTGATGAATCACTTAAATCTATTTTCTTAAAATGTGTATATGTTTTCTTCTAAATTATCTAAATTCGTTACCCTATATATTATTATGTATGTATCTGTCTATAGTATTGTTATTGGAAAATGTGACTAACACACATATACAAAAGTATACAGACTCGCTATATGATAATGGCTGAACATATATCAACAATAATAGTCTTTGTTTCTTATCATCAAACTCGAATATATATATTTTTTATGGAAGAGGGAGTGCATGCGGGGACCCCAGTTAACCGATTAACATTTGTTTTTATACTGTGCTATACACTATACAATACTTAGTTGAGTAGACTTATGTATATTATATTCTTTTATTATATATCGGTTTTAAACTTCCGTCTTAATAGACTTTTAAATGGATTAATTTGATTAGGGGCAGACTCTATATATCGTGTACTTAAACATGTAATGGGTTGTTGTTTTTATGCTAATGTTTAATGTCGATTGTAATTGAAAATTTAATGAGTTGTCGAGATTATAAGTTATAACTAGTATTGCATCATAATTAGATATAATTTACTAAGTCGGAACACAATTGTTTTGTATTAGGGCGAATTGGCATTATTACGCCTTTTTGTATGCAATCTAGTATCGCGTTGGTTCAAAAACGATATCCGACAATATGGCTTAAATACTCAATAAATCAGAAAAGTCTAATAGAAAAAAACTTAATAGAAGAAAATAAATACATAAACGAGCAGACCAGTAGTGTTGGACCAATTCACCTTCAAAAATAAGTGCTCAAAACAAAATAGTGTTATCCTGCTCTTTCTTTACACCTTTCACAGTAATCATGTGAAAATGACAAGTTTTTTAATGTCACGCTGTTGCACGGATTATTCCTGATCAAGCTAGCTAGCGTACAAAGTTATTAACCTTACTTGATGAGATATGATAATACATACCTTGTTGAGCGGGTACCCATATAAGGTAAATGTTAAACACATCAGACTAAAGTAACGAGTCCTCCTTAAATAAACATCCTGTTATAAACTACCAGTTCAAAGATGGTTTCGGGTTGTCACCAGACCCCAATGTCAGTTTTGATGCGATTCCTTTTCAACGAAAACGATTCGATTTCTATATAAATTCGATACACGTTCGAGATTTTCTGTACCAATACTTTGAGCACCACTTGTTCTTGGCTTCTCCTACATATTTAATACCTTTTTGTGTTATAGTGATATGTTAAAATGTGGATAATTAGAACTATTTGTTGGGTCTTTTAGTTTGTAATAAGTCAACTAAACCAATGGATCGTACACTTTACAATCCTTGGGGAAAAGGCCACTAGTATATAGGTATTATGATTCTTTGCTATAAGGCAAGAGGGGTTTTAATATGTTGACGTTATTTTGTATAGTAGATGGGTCTTACCACTTTTTGTCTATAGTCAAAATTAGTTTTTATTGGTTCAATTAGTCAATTAAACTAGTAGCGCCTTACATCATAGTGGCAAAATTATTAACTAACCAAATACTAAAAATGGTAGTTTTTAATTAACTGGTATCTTAAAATAAAAAGTCAGTACATCACTTTTTTGACAAACTTTACTCCTTCAAATCTTTCGGTAGAGGGCCAGTAGTATATAGGTATTGTAATTTTTTGCTTTATGACAAAGGAGTTTTCATATATTGGCGGCGTTAGATTTAAAAGTAGATGGATCTTAACAAAACTATATCTCTAATCAAGTTTTTAAAACTATTTCTAGGATCAATTAATTAACTAAACCAGTGGCGCCTCGCAAACATAGTGACAAAATTATTAACTAACTAACTACTAAAAATTGTAAAATTAGTTTTTTAAGGAACTGGTATCTTGAAATAAAAATTTGATACAATAATACTTATACAAGTTTTACCTCTGCAAATGCTTCGTAAAAGGGCTACCCTACTAGTATATAGGTATTGTGATTCTTTGGTATATGAAAAGAGTGTTTTTTAATATTGGCGTCATTTTTAAAAGTAGATGAATTTTGTCTATAGTCTAGTTTTGAAAACTATTCCTAGGATCAACTACATAGTTAACTAAACGAGTGGCGCCCTACTTTTATAGTGAAAAAACTATTAACTAACCAAAAACTAAAAATGATAAAGCTCTAGGAACTGGTATCTAGAAATCCTTCGTAAAATGGTCACTAGTATGTTGGTTTTTTTTTATATATTTGCGTTATTCCCTACATAGGACATGGACCTTAACACTTGTTATCTTTAGTCAAGTTTTTAAAACTATTTAGAGATCAATTAGTTAACGAAGCCAGTGGCCCCTCACAATCATAGTGTATAAAATTGTGACCTAACCAAATACTTAAAAATTGTTAAATTGATTTTGAGGGAATGGTATCTTGAAATAAAATGTTAAATTACTTTTTGACAGATCGTACTTCTTTAAATACTTAAAAGGACTACTAGTACATAGGTATTGTCATTTTTTGCTATATGACAAGATAGATTGCATATATTGGCGTTATTTTAATGGATCTTAACACTTGTTATCTTAAGGCAAGTTTTTAAAACTCTTTCTAGGATCAATTAGTTACTAAACCGGTGGCGCCTCACAATCATAGTGACTAAATTATGAACTAATCAAATTTTTTGTTTCATTTCTCATCGACATTGTGAACAAATAAATTCAATTACATCAAACGAAGCACAGCTAAAGAATAAGACATTGGTGAATCAATTTTAATTGAATGTAGTAAACACACAATTTTCATCAATTACTATAATTTATATATGGGGTTTTGTTAAAAAAAAAAAAATTAAAATAATATAAAAGAAAATCGTCTGTATATAAACCAAATTTTATTTAAATTAGATGAGAGAGTTGATAGATGTATTACAACGATTTCCTTTTGTACATTATTTCGAACAAATGCATCACAATGTGTATGCACGATTTTATTATGTGTATACAAAACGGATGCCGATGGATGGACGGTCGATCGATCGGTCGGTCTTACATACTTTTTAAAGTAATAAAATTAATTTAAGAATATTTCCGTTCCATTCATAAATTCCAAAAACACTATAGACACTTAAATTTTCATTCTAGTTTCCCCATACGTAATACATAAATAATACAAGAGACGTGTCTATTTATTTATACAGCACAATATAACAACCACATCGCGCGCACCAATGATCGAACCATTCCGATAATTATATCATTTTGGTTGTTAGAGAAAATATTATCATATTTATTTTTTACCATGTAAACACACATCGAATGGTATTTCCCTTTTGGAATAATTGGAAAATTGGTTTTTGTGTATAAATAGAAAATTTGTTTGAGGAAAAAACAATAAGATGGTGGAGATTAAATATGGAATTCATTATAATATATATAAAATAAATGTTAGCAAAATAATTTTTTTTTATTGTATATATAAACATGCTCATATTTATATCAATTAGCTGTGAAAATATAGCCGATCGTTAAATTTAATGGGATTTTACTCGTTCGTATATCGAAATAAATACGTACACGCCTCTACCTATATAAGAAGTGACTCATTACATATTCAATGTACTTCAACGAATAAGTTTGCGGTCCGTTTGTATACTATATTATACCTTATAAAAGACCACGTGTATCATGTTCTTTGCATACATAATGTGTTGTGTATGTGCATATGATTTTCCATTCGGTAAGGTCATTGATCAATTTTCTATTATTACATTTTTCCGGATTAACTAGCTAGTTATAGAAGTGATATTGAATAAAAATAGTTTTTTAATTATAATTAAGGTGACGATTGAGAGATTGAAGTTTATTGATGATTTAAACGAGTGTGTTGTGTAATAAAGATTTGTATTAATCTTGAAAATAATGATTTATGGATAGCATATTGTTGGATAGCATAAGCTTATGCTGGATTTCATATTTGAATATGATTCAATATATTTGTTGGCCTCCTAATCGGAAATCCAATACTAGACGAAAAATCGTAGACCTGTTCGACATTCCTCTTTCAATTCCTCCAAACACATTTGGTTTTGTTTTTAGATATTTGGAATATATGACAGCCTATAGTACTGACATGGAAGATAAACCGGTTCATGAATTCCGCACTCCAACATGGAGCCATACAGGAGCCAGATTCGAACCCTGTACCTCCATTTTGTGACCTCAAGAGCTTTATGCAAATAGTAAATTAAATTGGAATAAACCGCAATAAGAAGTTGGCCCAGATTACTTTATTTCAATCATAGATTTAATCGTTGCATTTGCAGAAAGTGATCAGGCATCTTGAAAACATACAGAATTGCAAATTTTACCGTCAAAGACGATCTTCTGGTATGATGATAGCTGATTGTGGAATTTTATCACGAAGATCAACGAGCATCATAGAAATTTTGAATGCCAACCAATCACGTGCTCGTATTCTAGTTATGGGCGCTGTTACTGGATAATTCTTGGAGGTTCATCAGATCTTAAACGAGACTGACAAGTTCAACAATATCTGTTTCTGTGATAATACTTCATCTTTGATCTTTAAATAATAAATATGTAGCGATGTTTTTTTTCGAGCCACGTCCGATATTATAATATTTGTGCACTCCTTGACAAAATCAATATTCCGGTTTTCGGATACCGATCGGTTTCACACTTCATGAAATGCACTTCTCTTTCAATATATCTTTCTGATATACATAGTTTGTAATGTATGGAATTAGAAATGATCCTATTTAGGCTTTCTATCTTTCCTCCAGGATTTTAGAATATATCCCAGAACCAAACAGACTCTAAAGATATGTAAAAGGTATAGTCTGAGGCAGTTTAAATCCGAAGAGTTTTACTGTCATCTGTAAGAAGACAAAGAAATATCCCGTCTGGTCCTAGTGTTTGAAATATTGAGCTCCATCTACCCTTTATCACCACTGGGGCTACCAGGTTCCCCTCACTAAAATTTTGCAATCAGGTTTTCAAAGGCTTTCTATATTATGTAAAAAAAATTTCATTAAGTCCTCGAGAGCATCCTAGTTCCTGTCGTGTGAGTTCCATAGGATTTTTCTATCCACATGTTGTCTTACTAAAACGAAAACTTTTTTCATAGGAGCTAATAAGTGAATTTTCAAGCCCCGACCTTTCTATTCCCCCAACACTTTCTATTGCTCAAGATCAAAGTGACCGGTTGAGACAAGAGTCTCTTCTAACCATGACTTTTTACCTTGACAATGTCAGTAAGAATGCTCTATTTCCAATATTTAAGATGACCATGTCAGATCCAGATAAGTATTTCAGTATAAGAGATGCCTCTTAAATTTACAAACATGATGTGAATTTGGATTTCATCCGTCAATGAATGGAATATCATGGACGTGTCGAGTTTACGAGCTGTCTGTATGTCTTAAACAATTATCTCTTACAGTATTACCGTGAATCAACGGTTCTTGAATCAAGAATGTATGTTTAGATTAGAAATCACCCCTACTGCGTTGCTTTTCGATAAAATCGACATCTGGGCCGATTAATCTAATTCTGGCGCTTAATTTTGATGATACCCCCCAAAAGAGCAATCCTATCAAACAAAACCAAACTAACTCGTATTTCATCACTTCCTTTCCAAGACGTATTATTTATATTGCACAGAGATTCAACCGATTTTAATGAGTGATCATCAATACACATCATTATCGAGTAAAATCTAATTTTAAATCATCAAATCTCCACCTACACCACTTATAACAAGCTAATAGCAGTTATAATTTATAGATTTACTTAGTATTTTCTTATTTTGCTTCAAAATAAACAATAACACATCTTTAAGTAAAAAATTACTTCACAAGAAACGTTCGCAAATGATGTTGATTTGTGTTAATTAAATTAAAAATAAATAAAAAGTAGTATAGAATGAAGTACACTCGTATAATAGTTCACAGTAGTTTAGTATCCAACATATGTGTGTGAAAATCGCTCGACATTGAAACGAATATATGACAAGATCTCTATATACATACTCGGTCAACAAAAGAATTAGTATACTGTGAGCATATGTGGTATAGTGTAGGCGATTTCTTTTGTGTTGACAACAACAACTTATCAAGCTTTTGTAAAGGAATTAATCTACCGATAGACTATACCGAAACTGTTGGTATGCATGATTATGTAATCCTAATTGTTTGGTAACAACACACTCCTTAACGGACTATACTACATTAGTACATACATACACTACAATAGTACTTCTTAAAATTAATTTTGGTTTGATGCCAATTTTAAATCAAGTGGATCAATTTGTAATAAAATATATTTTAGAGGGCTATCATTCAGAATATATTTTAAAATTTATTACTTCATTCGATCAAGATCGTTATTTTAATCCGACGAGATCAATCAGATAATTGATCACAAGGTCACGATCGTCTAATCGTATCTGTGTGCTTAATATATAAATATCATATTTTAAATTTGTGCGATCGAATTAAGATTCATGATCGATGTTGATCATCGTCTATAAAAGCCTAGTCTTTGTTGGGTCTCTACACTTTATGTACCTGACTTCTAAATTTAAGCCCATCAGTAGTGGAATGGGAGAGCTTAATATGAAACAACAATTAATATACATTCGGATTGAGAATGGTTATCGGTGTCAATGGATTAGCTTAAACCAAATCTATCTTATTTCTGAGGTCATTGATATAGCCCGGCACTTATAAATATAGTCCAAAATGATGATAAAGTTGCAATATCATTAATCACAATGAATCGATATTGGTAGCTTACACTTGATAAATCTGAGTTTTGAGGCTCTTATGAGAAAATGTGTGATGTCGACTATCAAGTAGACCAACATCCGTTTCTGATGAAGAGCAACCAGAACGTTAAAACGAAACCACACACAAAACAGTTGACTTCATTTGGTGAATTCTCAAACTCACAAGATCGAATGGACTCGTTTAACAAACACACTACTCTAAGAATGCCCACTAAGTTTTATTAAATCTAATCCACATTTGACTCATTGCCAAGTTGACACTTTCCAATCAACTCAAAATTCATGATGCATATGCTGAAAATTCCCACACCTATTTGGTCCTCAATTATACTAGTATCTCTATATATACTTGTGCAAAGTGATTTATTTAACGGTTAAAACCCCTGTTATTTGGTTCGGACCTCGACGATGGAAGACCGTGTTGCCAACAACAACGTCGCCACATGTACTTCATAAGATGATGAGCAGAATGTTCGATTACCTGCCGCCACAGATACATGAGTTAGCGGAAATAGAACGATTCATGATAAGAAGTCTGTTTCTATCACCATAAAATATCTGCCCGAAATTGCACCAACCTTTTGGTGTTCCGTCTCTCAATTTATAAATTTCAATAGGAATTGAAATCCGATCTAGTTGTACCAGCTGCCAATGGCACAGCAAGTTCACGCACGCATTTATACTCGCAACAGTGAAACGTAGAAGCTTGGCACTGATTTTTTAATTAAATTAGAACTTTTAATCCATTTCAAAAACAAATGCCTGCTTGATGAGCTACACAGCTGTCAATCAATACCACTATGGTCAGAGCTGAAGCACCAACACTCATGCCAACGAATATCGACAACTATGGCACAATTTGGACATATTGTGGTTCATCACATTGTCACTGAACATCATTTGTCGTTTAGACCACGACGACTAGATCCTTTGCGTCATAAAACTGCTTAAATAGAGTTTCATCACATGGTGGAATTAGAAATTTGCAAACCATCTGCATCTTCCGTCTCTTGTCCACTTCATATGGTGAAGGAAAACAATCTTATTTGGAGATCTTTTGAAGTTATAATTATAAGATAATTCTAAGGTTAAAAGCAGTCACAACGCCTGATCGTTAACCGACCCCACACACACAACATTTTCGCAAGATAAATCTGGTCAAAACATACCACCTAACCCGGCAAAAATAAATCCTCACAATGGAATAGTCTGCTTTCTCTCAATGGTGATCGGTTCTCTTTTCAAGCAAGGCACATATATTTCTTGGAAGTTCACTCACAAATACAACTTGAACGAAAAAAAAATTAACGAAAAAAAAGCAATACGTAGGGCCTTTCGAACGGTGCCCCTTTTTCATTTATAATTTAGAGTATTACAGTCGAATTACTCCATTCTCAACTTTTATTAATTTTTCAAAACCAGCGTTAGACCCATCACGCTCATTCGCAGAAAACAATATAGATATTCCCCACCCTAGCTCTTTTGAGAATTGGAAGTAAAGGTTCCCTTGCTTCTTCACTCAACAGTTAAATCATTCTTATATCCAATCTTTAGTCAAAATATTCCTGGGGTCGTAGATTTTGAGGTGAGAATTGTACTGTAATGTAACAGAACAAAAGACTATTACCAATAAAAGCCTAATTAAGGAATCGACCGTTAACGGCAAATGGTTCTACTAAAGAAGACGCAACTGGTACTAATAAAGGAGGAAGAAAAGGCAATCATTTAGGTGAATAGTGTCACGAAACAAGGATCTGTAGAATTGTCTAATTGGTTTTTCTTTCCACATAAGGCCGTAAACGGTAATAACCTCCTCTCAACTGAGATCGTACGAACGAAAAAATTATGTCATCCAGAGTATTTTAATTTTTGGTTAACGAGAATCGAACTCAAGATCGCGGCGTGATGAGAAACTAATTTAACCATTAAGATAAGAGTTTTTTTTATCTATATTTAAACCAGAAGACGCTGATAAGTACGAAAATCCCCACCACACTAGAGTAGGCAACCTGTCCATTGAGACACCACATATCACAACAGAAGACATAAACAAGACTCTGAAAATATTCGGCGATGGTTGCCGTCTTGACCAAATACCTGGTTCTCGTTTAAAAAATCACACCAGTTTGGAACTACATCTTTGCATGCTGCTGTTCAATCAGTCGCTGAGATTAAGCGAGTGTCTTAAAAAATAGAAGATAACCAGAACAGTAATGGGGCTGTTCTGGTTATCTTCTTATTTCGACATGTTTCGCCGTACCAACATGGCTAAAGAGCACAATCAAAATTATTGAAAGTCGCAAGCAAGTTGACGTGGTGTACACAGACTGCCAAGGCGTTTGACTCGATTAGCCATTGTAAAGCATTAGATCGGTTCTCCATTTGGGTTCTCAAACAACTTTGTGGCATGGTTCTACTTACTTAAGCACTTAGCAAGATCCAATACATCGATATTGGAAACAGCAGGTCTAAGTCAATTCAAGCCGCATCGGGTTTACCGCACAAGCTTCCCATCTTCGCCCTTGGAGTCGCAATCACTGAAGTCATTCTACATTCAAAAATTGTAATGTTTGCTGACGACCTAAAAATATACAGAACTATTGAGAACTTAAGCGATGCCCAGAAACTTCAAGAAGACATTGACAATTTAGCGAAATGGTTCGAGTCAAATCTTTTTAGCCTGAACATCAATAAGTGTAAGACTTTATCATTCCACCGGAAATTGAATCCTTTTTTAAAACAATATTCTACTAAAGCGAGATATGTATGACCTGGAGACAATCAAGAGCTTAGTGTCTAGTGTCATGTCAAGGTATTTCGCATTGTCAGCGTACGGAATTTTTTAGGAATTCAGCCGTAATGTATTCTACTTTCTTGTTTGTGAATTTGGTGTGCATTGATTTTGATTTGTTTAGCGTTATTCTTCAAGTGTCTGTCCTGTATTAATAGCATTTTGTAGTTTCCGTGTTGGCTCGACAAAACTAGTATCAGTGGTCATAATTGCAGCGTCGTCAGTATATGTCCCTAATCTGAATTCTACTATATTTCGTAAATCATTTGTATACAAAGGGTATAACAAAGGGCCAAGCAGACTATACCTTTTGGGACTCCTGCCAATATTTTATTCAGTTTTGAGTCATTCATGTAAGACTTTAGCAATTCGAAATATTGTTATGGTAGATCTCGTTGATGCTTAAATACTAGACCATGGTGCCAAACCTTATAAAATTCTTGGACTACGTCTGGGAACACTTCTGAACATACCTTCTTCCGCTCTAGTGCCTCTTCAATCGTATCAGTGATTCTATGTACCTGTTTTATTTTTGAGTGACCTTCGCGAAACGCAAATTGATGTGATGGTATAAGTTTTTTCCTCTCGATAATGGCTTTGATCTCTTGAGAAACAATCTTTCGAAAATTGTTGATGTGGTTGTTAGTAAAGATTGACCTGAATCATGTTTTGGCATTTAACGGTTTATTAGGCTTAGGAATCTTTATGATTTCCGCTACTTTTCACTGTCTCGGAAAATAACTTTGTCTAAAATCAGCATTGATTATGTGCTGTAGCTTCCAGGAGCTTTTTTATAATTAAGATTTTTTGTCTGATCTCTTTCACAGTGACTGATCGTCTATTTTGCTTACCGGTGTTTAATATTCATTCTCTGCCTGCCCAGTTGGTGGTTTGAAGGTAATTTCTGGGTGTTCCTAGAAACAGATCAGTTTATCGCTGCGAGCCCAGGTTCCATCAACCATTTTTATGGATGGCACTTGCTTATAAATAAATAAATAGATACAACCGGCTACAACTTGCCGTACACATAAGTAACCGGAAATCAATATTTACCCATCAACCTTAAAACTTCACTTGACTTATCCCTATATATATACACACACACCGCCTCGACCATATTTTATATATAATCGCATTAAATTACCCGATCAGTTTTTATACGAACCACACCTAATGCTAATATTAAATTAAATAATAAATCGGCCGCGAATTTTATTTACTCAAAAATAATACGTTTTTTTTTGTGCGAGGTAGCATACAATTCGACATTCCTGCAAACATCAACACAAAATCAACTTAATTTTACATTTTTATTATCATCAAACAATAGTCTTATGTTGTATATACATAAGTACATATGTCTTTATAGTACATATAATATACCAATTACATGACGTAATAACACATTGAATTCTGAGCAGATGTATATGATTATTACAAAAACCTCAAATGATTGTGGTGTGGTGATAAAAAAAATGTATTATAGAAAGACAGCAGACAGATAATAATTTATAATTATGTATAATTATACGTAAGATAAGGTGTCTCAGGTTCTGTTTGGCGCGCACAATTTCACGGCAATGACATTGCATGTTTACTCGCTATTTTATAGCAAAAGGTTAGTGACTGCGAATAGTCAATATTTCACACTCGATATTGTCTACGTTGTCGAGTCCGCGACATAATAATGTATTAGATAACATATATATGTGCGAGTTCACAACACAAGAGACATAACATACATTATATATTTAGACATTCGACCAAATTTTTTTTGTGTATCCAGTTCGCAAATATATACGATATTTTTGTGTAGGGGGTAAAAAATTGTTTGCTCCGATTGTGGTTTTGTCTATGTGTTGTGATCGAGACGTTAAAACACGTAAATTTCGGCGCCTTATAACCACAAATCAGACATTTTGAAAACGAGTGACTAATTATACGGATTCAGATTTTTTTCTAAATTATTTCTATTTTAGTTTCGGTGCACAATAATAACCCCTTAATAACGTTGTATATTCACACTCGGCTGCATATCAAAATCGTTAACCCTTTCACTGCCACGATATACATTTTTATATAGAATCTTTTATAAATCAGACACCGTTTATGAACATGGTTAGAAGAAAGTTATTAAGATACTTGAAAACCGTTGCATATAATAAATTTCCAAGTGATTGCACAATCCGCCACTCTATTTGAGTAATTTTTTGTTCCGTGTGAAGTTTGTAGTTTTCTTATATATACTGTGTACAGTGTACCTCGTGTATATATAATTATAATGGGAAAATTAATTAAACCATAAATGAAAAGTGCACACAAGACAATTAAATATTTGCAATAATATTATTTAAATAGTTTATAAACTATAAACATTTCCGATGTCAGCCTGTGCTCAATTCAATTATTTACGTATGCAAACAATAATGCAATGAACTATACGATATATAGGTATAAGGAATAATATGTGGAATCAAGTCAGTTAGTGAAGAATTGGGTTAGTCCGACACTTTACATGATTTTTGAGTGGTATTCAATGCAATTTAAAGCAGTGAGTTCGTCCGAAAGATTCTCATGAGGGTCTCCACAATTGGTTTTGCTCCACTTTCGAACTTTGTTGTATCATCAAGCACTTCAATAAATTTTGATACCAGTTTTGTCCAAATTCCTAAATTGTCAACCATCATGTGTGACAGGACGGTGAGAGTCAGAGATAGGTAAGACGATAATTGCTTGGAAACATCATAGTAGAAATAATGTTACAATGGAATGAAACCGAGGTAGAGGTTACCTCGGCAATCCAGTATGCCTTACCCAGCAGCCCTGTGATAGGAGCTGGCTAAGATTCATTGGACCAATCAATCATTTATCTGAAATCACACAAAACGAATACTACAAAAAAAGCACAAACCGGCAATATCAAATTTCGACCAAATGGAAGAAAAGCGGCGAAATAAATAGTAGGAATGGGAATTATATGCTCTTCTCTGGTACAGGAACGCACAACAGCAAGAACGCACAGAAACGATGTCATAATCGTACAACGGGATTTCAATGCCAAAATTGAAACAGACAACTCTGACCTTATATTTGTCTTGGGTCAAAATGCGTTGGATCATTTGCGATACAACATGGAGAAACAACTCGTAAGCTTCTGCATCATAAATCAGAAGTGGATCTGGATAGGCACCAGTAGAATCCCATAGAAAAATATACGGGCTACACCAGATGGCAGAACAAAAAATCAGACAGACCATGTAATGGTCAACAAAAAATTTCAAATTTTTGTTGTTCTGTCAACAAGATGTTAGAACAATGATAGAAGGCCCACATACCCACAGTAGAAAAAATTCAAATTCAAACTGTGAAACACTCAAATAATACTAGGAGAACAATTTAACAAGAGCAGTTAGAAAGAGACTCAACTCTATCTCCATAGAAATTAAGCCATCAGTTTAGAACAAAAATGGAACCTAACTGAAAAAGCCTACATCGGAAGAACTCGTCTACTAAAAATACAATCGGAAACATTGGATTAGTGATGATATATGGAAAAATATCGAAGAACGCCTTCAAATTAAGTTACAAATGTACCAACAAAATACGGCTGAGGTGAAACGCAGATACACAAAATCTCAAGACTGATAAAGACCACTCCGCCAGTGTGAAAGAAAAGGCACCGGCAAAATTATAACCATACCACCTATAAGGGACCAGTATGATCAAGTATTAGCGAATCCAATAACGAAACTAGCAAAACCCATCCACGGGTGGCCATAGAAAAATTGAAGAACAATAAGACTGCTGGACCAGACAGTATAACCGCCAAAATTTCAAATGATTCATTTACAGCTGTAAGACAACTAACTCACCAATAATCCAAAAAGTATGGAATTCTGGTAGAATCCCACAAAAATAGAAGGAAAGCTTGACCATTACAACCCTCAAGAAAGGTGTCCAAAGAGAATGCAAAAGTGGCTTTCCTCAACACAACAATTAAGGCACTCGCAATGATCATCCTTGACAGTGTCTCATCAACGATCAATGCGAAATTAATAAAAATTTTGCTTCAGACATGCTTTTCGAGTGGTCATCTTCTAAAATAAGTCAAAACAACTACTAAATACTGTATGCAATACAGTTTAAAGCAGTGAGTTCGTCCGAAAGATTCTCATGAGGGTCTCCACAATTGGTTTTGCTCCACTTTCGAACTTTGTTGTATCATCAGGCAATTCAATAAATTCTGATACCAGTTTTGTCCAAATTCCTTAATTGTCAACGATCATGTGGGACAGGACGGTGAGAGTCAGAGATAGGTAAGACGATAATTTCTTGGAAACATCATAGTAGAAATAATGTTACAACGGAATGAAACAGAGGTAGAGGTTACCTCGGCAATCCAGTATGCCTTACCCAGCAGCCCCGTGATAGGAGCTGGCTAAGATTCATTGAACCAACCAATCATTAATCTGAAATCACACAAAAACGAATACTACAAAAAAAAAAAAGCAAAAATCGGCAATATCAAATATCGACCGTTGGCTTATCGTACACGAACACGAATCAGGAACTGGATTCTAGGCCTCAGTCAAGTCAGATGGAAGAAAAGCGGAGAAATAAATAGTAGGAATGGAATCTCCTCAGGAACGCACAGAAACAATGTCATAATCGTACAACGGGATTTCAATGCCAAAATTGAAACAGACAACTCTGACCTTACATTTGTCTTGGGTCAAAATGCGTTGGATCATTTGCAATACAACAATGGAGAAACAACTCGGAAATAAATCCAGCATCTGTGAAACACTCAAACATTACTAGAAACACACAACATCACTAATGAAACGCCTCAACTCAATCTCTCAAACTCAATCATACCACCTATAAGGAACCAGTATGATCAAGTATTAGCGAATCCTAAAACGAAACTAGCAAAACCCATCCACGGGTGGCAATTGAAAAGTTGAAGAACAATAAGACTACTGGACCAGACAGTATAATCGCCAAAAAATTAAAATGATTCATTTACAGCTGCAAGACAACTAACTCACCAATAATCCAAAAAGTATGAAATTCTGGGAGAATACCACACAAAAATGGAAGGAAAGCTTGACAATTACAACCCTCAAGAAAGGTCACAAAAGAGAAGGCAAAAATTGGCTCACCTCGCCACAACAATTAAGACGCTCGCATGATCATCCTTGAAAGAGTCTCGCCTACGATTAATGCGAAATTAAGAAAAATTTTGCTTCAGACCATGAACAAGTTGCACTGATCACATTAATTCAATCCGTATCATCACTAAACATTAGCTGCACAATCGCGAAAGAGACGAAATTGGAGATGGATTGGCCGTTCACTGAGGAAATCACGAAATGATATAACAAGGATTGATCTGGAAAGCGCAAGGGAGAAGGAAAGTAGACATAGAAGAGAACAATCCTAGGTGAAGAAAAAAAAGCTAGATCATGAGAAGAGAGAAAAGCTGTAGTTCTCAACAGAGTAAGATGGCTTCTAAAATTCTAGACACAGGGTTAAATCTAGGAACTATTTATCCGTAACGTGATAATTTATATATAAGACACGTAACACTTAATAATAAGGCACATAAATTGTGATACCAATTTTGTCCAAATTCTTAAATTATCAACGATCATGTGCGTCAGATCAATGTCTCGTTATATCACAAATCGATTGTAGTAATTGTAGTTGACTTTCCATCATACGTACCAATCCTGGAGTCGCATGTACTCTGTCGTCTTTGACCATAGTAACATCGGTGTGAATAAGGCTGAATAGCTTTGATAAATATCTGGATGGTGCTGAAAACTAGCATGGATTTGAGTTCAACCTGAGTCACCATTAAATTAACGACTCTCTTGTAGGTGACGACTCTATTGTACGTACATTTTTGTCAGCTAACTAAGATACAATAACTGGCGAATGAATTATTTGGATGAAGGAATCATATTTCCCAATACCTAACTCTGATCCAATTGGAACTTCGAAATGAGCTGATGATCTACTAACATATGTAAATGCGACCGTAGGTTCTTGATTCGTTTGCGAAAGCGTATTTTAAACTATAAAAAAGTGAAACTACTTTGACCCCAAACAAATTTCAAAGAGCAAATGTGACGGAGTAAAACGTACGTTACTGGTGACCCCGACATTTTGAATATAGAAACCGGTATTTTGAATATAGGAACGGAAACAGGGTATTATTCGATGTAATACTTAATTTGGCACACATAGAGAATAGAGGGACTCGAAGCGCCACGTGTGGAAAATTTGAACTTCCAAACTGCAATTTTGAAAAACTTCACTCTAATCTAATAGTCACTCGTACCATCACAAGGAGTTTAGTATTTACTGGCCATATACATCAAAGAGCACAATTTTGGCTGTTGTGAAAACATTTATTCTCGTTCAATCACCTCGATTGTACATTAGAAATATAAATTCTAAACCCTGCCTGTTGGTGGCATATGTCCGGGATTTGTAGAGATTAAATCTAATCAAAACAGTCCATGTTGCTATAATTTATCTTTTATAAAGAGTCGCAATCGGTTTAAAGATCTATACTGCCTCAAATACAGTTAAATTCATAATTATTTTCTTTCTCATTTCAGACACCATACGTAATTGGTCGCTTACATGTCTTTCCGAAGGACATACGTTCACTTAAAATAAAACTAACCAAAGATGTACGTGTTATATTCGAACAAAATAGTTTTAACGAAGCAACACTCAATTCTTTAGTGATCGAAGGTAATCCAAATGGCAAGGAGCACATCGAAATTCAAGGGAATGCATTTATAGGTAATGCTGGAATCTTTCCCGAAATAAACATAACTAATTGTCATACTGTGATATTACGAAAAAAATCATTTTCGAACGTAACCCGATTAAACGAATTCATTCTCAATGTGCAACACGCCGAAAATGTTATTGTGTACAAGGATGCATTCAGTAATACCAAGTTTAATGGATATTTTGCCCATATCCATGATCTCCGAATTCCGGAAGGCGGTTTCGCCGGTGCAACAGAATCGAATATTATTATATCGTATGTGAATATGGATACATTTGATCGATTGGAATCGTCGTTGAAAGGGATCACAGTCACTCATTCGAATATTAGTGTAATTAAATCGGAAGCTTTCAATGTGATTTCGGTGTCGGTCATTACATTTCAATACTGCAATATCGATACAATCGAGGGATACGTTTTCAGTCAAAAATTATATTCGAATCGTTTGGAATTTTCTAATTGTAAAATCCGTTTGATTAAAACCCATGCCATCGATCAGAGTGGCGTTAATCGAATTATTTTTGAACACAATGAGTGAGTATATATAAACAAGATATATTTATCTAATCAAATGGCTAATCAATTTAAAATAATTTTAGGATAAAAAAGATCGAGAAGAATGCCATTTCGGTGTCCGTGGTCAATATGTCACTTTCGTTTAATTCGATCACGACATTGCAACATCATTGGCTGAAGATTTCCAGTGTTTGGCAGAACGTCACAATTTATAATAATTCGTTTAGTGAATTGGACGTGTTTAAAATCGACGGAACTAGTAATCCGTTACAGTGCATATTCGAGAAAAATTCAATTACGTTTGCAAAACCGGGAAGTTTGAACGAAACTAATTATCACTGTAAAATTAGGGATACCTATTTTTACACTGATTGTACATGCAATTTAGGTTGGATTATGAAATTGAGCCGCGTTAACATTCGAGACGAGAGTTATTGCCGAATAGATGAGCTACTTAAACAGTGCTTCAATGCGTCTGTGTTTAATGTGGAAAAATATCGACTTGAAGTGTGCGGCGACTCGAAAGACATTATAAATTGTATGGAAAATCAAAATCGAGTAAAAACCTGGGAAAATTTTATCGAGCCCAGTGAATCGATCGACTCATCTAATGATGATTCGGATAAGGTCAAACTACACAAAAAAATGGTTTATATCGGTATTATAGTTGCATCGTTGATTATGTTTGTTATTTTATTGTCATTGGTGTACATGTCGATTGTGCTATGCTATCGTGGCCGTAAAATATCGATCCCACTTGGACAGGTACAAACACAGAAACCAAATGATAATGAATCATTAAAGTTTTCGAATAATGATCGAACGGTTATTAAACGAACGCTCGAATTAATGAAGGCTAAACAACCTGCGGAAAAATACAATCAGGTTTATGATTTAACACAAAAATTATTAAACGAAGACTTGACTGAGTCGCAAAAAGTTCAGGCTATTGGTAATATTATCGAAATTCTAGGCGAATGTGAAAATACTGGCGAAGATTTTACCGCATTTACCGGTATATTATATAATCATTTAGCACCTCGTACAATACCGGTACACGGTGCCGAAAATGCGAATCTAGATGATCCAATATATGCCGTAATTAACGAACCCGTTAATAAATCGGGTGGCGGTGGCGGCCAATCGAAACAACTATACAATCGGCCACCAGTTGATTTATCATCGATTTATTCGGAACCTCATAACGTCCAACAACCGTTGCTGGACAATATCTACATGTCACCGCTCGATCGTCACAATGAAACCGCGGATACATTATATGCTGAACCGATAATCAACGCGATGGGTGAGTAATTTATATACGGTATACAGTTCGTGAAATAATTGATATTATACATTTTTTTTTTGTATTTGGTGGAAATGCATTTTCTAGGTAAAAATATTTATTGAGAGATGAGGTTAAAATAGAAAATTTATAGATTCAGTGTATGTAAAAAATATATATATTTTTTTTTGTTTATGAGCTAAATTAACCATTTCTCAAAGACTGTCAAATTAATAATTATTTTGACTAACACTGCTTTAATATTTTGTCTAATTTAGTACATCGTTGGAAAAACGATTGTACTCGGTTGGAAAAATCGGGGTCGAAATTAAGTGAACGATTTGTTTCTTGCATAATATAGTGTCTAATACAAAACTCCTTCAGTCACTGCAGTGTTATCCCATCTGGCTCCCAACTGATCGCTCGATAACCAATATAAACCATGTTCACTTAATGATGACATATTAATCCCGCTTTACATATTATATGGTACTTTTGAAGCTGAAAGCTAAATAATTTATAGCCTATAAAATACTACTCGATAATTTTATTAAAATACTAATTCGTCTCTGTATTGTTTAATTATAGAAAAAACTGTGATCACACCGTATGCAATAGGAAATCAATTACTAACGTGCGATAATAAACCGTCCACATCAAAAAATTTACCCGATGTCCTATCACAATCACAACAACATCATTGTGTTCAACCAAAATTACCATCATTGCCAGCAGTACCATCGCCGGCCATGACAAATGTTAAAAAAATTGCTAGCAATTTTGCAAACGATCCTAATTTTCATATAATGCGATCGCCGATCACCAATCGTAAAATACCTCAGTATACTATTCCAAATAAATCGGTGGCAACCGTGTCCGGTGCATCGGCACCATCCGCATCGTCATATAAAAAAAATAAAAATAATAGCAACGATTCGGATTCATCGAATTCGCATCATTCCGATTATTCGGGCGGTAGTGATATAACATTTAAAATTGACGAAATTGAATATGCGGACGCGTAAACGTATAACATTTTTATACACAAGCACACACGGGTTTTTGTTGCAATTTGAAAAAACTATAAAATAAAAATTATAAATATTTATTAATTATAAAAAAAAATAAATAAATAAAACGAAATTAGCTTTATCCATAACTTAATTTAAATAATTAATAAAATTAAAAATATATTTTTATATAAAGACTGTTGTTTATCAAATCAAATATAAATAATTAATAGTCAAATAAATTAGTTAAAAATAATTAATTAAATAATTAATAGAAAAAAAAAACAATCAAGAGTGATATTAATGATAATGAAAAATTGAAAAAAAATTAATTTGATGTTTAATTTAATTTATATATGAGTTAATTTAATAAAAAAAATCGTGAATATTGTATGTATTATGAATTATTTTCGTTAATTATTATTATAAATATTATATAATATTATTAAAAATTAATTTAATAGAAACGATTTGTTTTTGATGAAATAAAAAAAATATTTAAAATTAATTATTTAGTTTATTTGCAAAATTTCTCATCGATCGCGATCTTCCACAAAGGCCTGTGATCAAGTATAATCCAAACCAAACTACCCGTACAAGCAAACTATAATGCTTGATCAGTTTTGATATGATCACTTTAAATAATCGATCACCAATGTTTTTTACAAGAACGATCACATTCATTCAAGGGCGAGACAACGACGATGCATCGAAATTCCTAGCATCTCATACAAATATTAAATATCTAGATAAATACACATAAGCTTGTTTCTCAACGTCGAATTGCATAGGATAATCCAAATATTATCGATCGCGATCTTACACGCGCGCCTCTGCTCAAGTATAACCTAAACTAAGCCAACAGTATAAAACTGCACGTACAAGCATACGATCATGCATGATCAGTTTTGATAAGAGTGTAATGATTGAACATAAACCTAAGGTCAACATTTTAGAAGATCTCGATCACTTTTATTCAAGGGTCCGAGACAACGAAATTCCTAGCATCTCATACAAATATTAATCATCCAGGCAAATAAGCTTCTTCTCAACGTCGAATTGCATAGGATAAACCAAATATCATCGATCACGATCTTCCACGCAAGGTTCTGACCAAATATAATCGAAACTAAACCAACAGTTTAAAACTGCCCGCACAAACAATCGATCATGCTTGACCAGTTTTGATAAGATCAGTGTAATGATTGAACATTGATCTAAGGTCATCATTGTACTAGATCTCGATCACTTTGATTCAAGGTTTCAAGACAACGACGATCTATCGATATATCAAGCATATTTTGGTATCATGCAAATATTAAAAATCCAGACAAATGCACATGAGTTCGTTTCTCAAAGTCAAATTGATAGGATAAACCAAATATCATTGATCGCGATCGTCCACGGACGTCTTTGATCAAGTATAACTTAAACTATGCCAACTGTATAAAACTGCACGTACAAGCGATCGATCATGCTTGATCAGTGTAATGAACGAATATTAATCTAAGGTCAACATTTGACAAGATCTCGATCACTTTCATTCAAGTGTTCGAGACATCGAAATTCCTAGCATCTCATCAACCAAATATCATCGATCGCGATCTTCCACGCACGCTTCTGATATATTATAACCAAGCTAACAATTTAAATCTGTACGTACAAGCAATCAATCATGTATGATCAGTTTTTATAAGATCAGTCTAAATAATTGAACACCACGATTAACATTTTACAAGATCTTGATCACATTTATTCAAAGGTTCGAGACAACGACGTGCATTGATTGGTCTATGGCAGTCTATTGGTATCATGCAAATATAACACATGAAGGCAAATGCGCATGAATTCGATCCAAATTTCATCGATCGCGATTTTCCATACACAGTTTTGATCAAGTATAATATACACTAAGAAAACAGTTAAAAACTGTGTATCAGTGTAAATTATCGAACACCAATCCAAAGTCAAAATTTTACACGATCGCGATCACATTCATCCAAGACTTTGAGATAACAACGATCCATCGATATACCAAGCATCCTGTTCGTGTCACGCAAATATTAAACATCTACACAAATTAACAAACGATTATTTTTCGACGTCAAAAAGCATAGAGTAAAACAAATATTATCGATCGCGATCTTCTGATCAAGTATAATTTAATCCAAGCCAACAGTTTAAAAATTGGAAGTTGAACTTTTTGGCACAATATTTTACTTAAGTCTGATCTTTTTGTTGATCTGTGGTGATCGTACACTGACCGAGATTCATTTTTAACTGCAACATATAACGTCATCATAACATATATAATATGTATTCGCATCGCATCCGTTGCACAACCTGATAAAACACGAAAATGCAATTTGCCCATCTTCAGGGAAAATCGTGGGTATAAACGGTTTCTCCGATCCTGCATCTGTAGGTCAAGTCCAGCATTTTATCAGTACGGTAAATAATTATCACCGATTCAATCCGCATTTATCCGGAATGCTCGTTTCAATACACGAACAGTTTTATTTGGTCTCTGAAATGTCAGCAGCCTGTTGGAAAAACCAAAGCTGTACATACTTAGGTTACACTTTTTGTGCATCGTAGTTGCGAATAACTACAGACGCTTCCAACATAAAAGATGTTGGGATTCTATCCCAAAAAACTTTCTTACCTGAAAGTAAATATTATACTCCCATCAAACATTTCAGGTGCTTTATTGAATCTAGAGTATTTACAATCTTTACAGACTACAAACCTCTGACTACTGCCATATCATCAAATTTAGGGAGAAGTTCTCGCCAAGCCCGTCAATTAGACTATATTTCATAATTTACGTCCGATATAAAATACATACTATAAAAGTGTGAGTAATGTAGCAGTCACACAGTTCTGGATAAGGAAAGACTCGTTTCTTTCCATTAAGCCGACGATGAATTAAAAGGAATTTTAAGAAATCAACCAGGCTTAAAATTAAGATTCAACCGATCCAAACGTTTAATGTCAAACATCATCGAACAAAACTCGTCCAAACATAGCACTAGAGCTATATCTGCAAGTATTCCAGATGCTTCACGGTTTATCCCATCCTGGTGTACGGGCATCACGCAAATTATTTCCTATAATATACTAGTGCCAACCCAAAACTCGATGAGACGTTCGTCCCGAGTCATGCTTACTTGATTACCCAGTCAAAGAAGCATAAAATAGCCAACCACTTTTTGCCAGTCAAGTCGATTCTATTCCAAAAAACTCATGAATGCTGAACTGAGAATTCATTGTAATACGACGAACCTCTGACTAGAGCAATTCAATCTAAAACCTGAATGCAATTGTAAACAAGCCAAGGCTCAGTAAGCAGATTGAGAACTTTAGAATATACTTTCTGGTTTCGGACGTCGCGCTAATTGAAACAATAATAAACTAGAGCTTTCTCAAATGTCTTTCAAACATAATGCAGGACTGGATATGGAGTCAATTGTCAGTTGTCAGTGCAAATCTGCTCGCCAGTTCTGGATAAACAAGAATGCAATCATGATTAACCTATCAACGTTCGAATGACGATTTAAACTTCTTGCCATTTAAGTCCGGAATAAGAGGCTGCTCTGATTTGCGTTACATTTTGCAATATCTAGCTAAGTGTCCATGACGACTATAGACTGGAATGGGCAATGGCTTAAGCACTACACTATGTGGTGTATTAAATTAAATTGATAATCCACATTTTTGTCACTTTAATGCCTATTTTCTCACTATAAATTTACTGGGAATTTCGACCTTTAGCGATTGATTATTAGACGTCTTTTCTTCTTAGTAATCCGAGATAGACCAAAATCTGAATTTTTATTCTCAAGTTTCAATTATATACAAATTTGCTTGCATATTGGCAACATCATATTTATATTTCTAATCTATATATTTGGTGCACAACTAAATTTCCGGGTTTCACACAAAGATGGTGCTAGCGGCATATGTAGTTGAAATTTATGTCAGAAGTTGTGGTTTGTTCATAGCGTGGATAGTCGTTAACGACAGTTGTAATTCCAGCATGTTTAAATAATTTTTTTTCTGTCAACCGAAAAATTGGCGGACACCGAGCTGCTGATGGGATCGAGAGTGGCATAAGATTTTTTTTCTGATGAAAAATTAATTTGGACTACTGACTCGATGGAAACAATTTCTATTTTAAAGGAGGTAGCATTCTTGAATAAAAATTATACGTAAACCTTAGATCAACTTGCGGAGACATTAAACATGAACCGCCAGGTATTTTCAAACATTTACATGCTAGGCCACAAATTCAAAATAAGAGAAAATGGATGACCCATGTGTTGACTGAGAGACAAACGGAAAATCAAAGATCCTCTTCCGAATTTTTTTTTCATAATAATGCAAAATGTCGTGGCTCTCACCTAGCGAAGCATCAACATCCAAAGCACGATCAAATCGCTTCGGAAAGAAGACAATACTCTTGGTTTGGAATGACCAGAAAGCAATCGTTTGGAAGAACCAGAAAGCAATCAACAACTCATCAATTTGAACCATACATTACTCGAAAAACGACCCGAAATGGACATGAGACACGAACGAGTGTGACAACACGACAACGCTCTATATGCCATCGCACTCTCTTCGCCCAGGACATTACGACGCTGAAATTGGATCTGCTATAATCGGAATGCTTTATTTGCCTTATAACATCAAGAATAAGCATGAAATTAGTGAAAAAGATTAAGTTATCAGATCTTACCTCAATAATGACGATTTGTTCAAATAAGAGACATGGAACAACAAACAGTTCGGATACATAAAAAGAGATAATATCTCATACCAAATATAACACCTTAATAAAAACTAAATAATCAAACCAAAGCTTATTCACTATTTGGTAATTCATCATCAAAACCAAAATAGTGTTTTGCTAATCTTTAAACCATGACCGAGCATAGTCCAACTATTTATTTACTTATAAGAAACCATTAGGTTACATTAAATATTTAGTATAAAGCCAAGTTCAAAACTATTCAATAAAAATGTACTTACTAATCGCTTCCGTATATGTATAGACAACTATTAATCTTGTACTCACCTGAAAACAGTAAGAAAACAATATAAATCAGTTAATTTTTAGCTCAACCTACGCGCAACAATATAAGTAAATCAATCACAGATCGAAATGATCTTAATATACACACGTTAATCGAGCTCAATTACAACCACTACAAATATAATGTATGTATACACCCGACCAGACAATGTAATTGGTTATTTTGTACATATTTGTGTGTTATGCAACAACTTGGAACCGACACAATTATTTGCGTTTTGTACTTATATTTCGGCTTTTGTGATACCAAAAAAAAAAAATGTTTGCACATATAATTGATTCAGGCAAGTCTCAATCTCCAGTCGCATCTTGAAGGTTATGTATGTCGCCAAATAAAATTATCGCAAAACTGTTTTTTTTATGTTGCATCAACATCCCATTGAAAGGTCACACAAAAGATCATGTTTTCGTAGAATATTTTATTTTAAAGAAATTGAAATGGTCTTTGTTATATATTTAAGTGAAATTTAAGCTTAATTTGTATTAATTAACTAATTTTAGCTACGCTTACCAATTGATTTGATCTCAAACGATCTACATATTTGCTTTGTACAAACGAACGAAATTGTATGAATGGAAATGATTTGTACCAACAACTGTGTTAGTATACTTGAATGTGATAAGTGTGGTACGAGATGAAATTTGGCACCATTGTTCAATGTTAAAAATTGCTAACGATAGAATGTAACAATTATGATGATCGAGATAAACGTCTTAATTATTAAAGAGGATAAACATTTAGATTTGATTAAATTCCAGTCTCAAATGAGTAGAAGTGCGAGTAATCTATCCATAGCTTCAGCTCTGCAATACAAATCATGCAATACGTCGATCGGTCAAATTTTCGTTTTGTAAGCCTTATAAAATTATAAGTGGTACACTGCGCGAAATAGTTATATAGGATAGGCAATTATTTGTAGTTTTCTGTTAGTTGCCATGTACACTTCGTCCCACTTGTTTAACAATATTTCATTTCTAAGGTTAAAAAATAATAATAATAGAACGTAGGATTAATCCTTGACGTGATTATGAAAAAAAGGTAAAAAGTTCAACCATTGTGCAGAATTAGCTCAGTAACATAGAAAGCTATGGAAAAAATTGTTCGTGTGAAACAAATCAAACCCAGCGAACTATTCCTAGAGTAGCTTCAAATTCTATACTCTATCGATTATTAAAATAAGGGCTTAACCCGATGTTATGACCAACAGAGGAGGCAACCTCCGTTAAATGAAGCACACAAGAACTAGCGTGTATGCTTTGCAAAGCAACATGTTAGATGGGACAGAGAGTATAAGGTTGTCTTTACCGATGAAAAAAAATTAATTTGGACCATCTGGCCTAACGATACAACTATTATTTTCTTGACCTAAGAAAAAAAGAAATTAGTTTTTATAAAAGATACAGGTATAATAATGTGGCTCGAGGAGCAGTTCCATTTTTAGATAAATTGATTTAGATTTTCAGTCAATAAGGATAACAACAAAATCCTATAAAACCGTTTTTGAACTATTTGATTAATACTGCCAGGATAATTAAAGTGTGAACTCAGGAACATAATTAAAAACGTTTAGAGATCAGTATCACGGAGTGTTGTAAGCAGTTCCATAATAAGGTAGAATAAGTTAGACCGGGCCAAAATATCCCTTAGCTATTAGGTGTATGCATTTAAAACCGGATTTTTTTTTATGAAATTTCAGCCTTTATTGTGGAAAAATGTTACAAGATTTTTTATTCAAAGTATTGCCCATCGCTACCTACTACTTTCTTCCCATCTTTCTGGCAATTCATGGATTCCATCGCAGAAAGACTGCGCTGGGTTGTATGAATCGATACCTTGAACTAAAGTGAAGCGTTCCTGATAGGTGGTAGTTGGAGGAGCAAACTCTGGGCTATACGACGGGTGAGGCAGAATTTCATATCCGTTATTATCCAGGTAATTTTTGACTGGTGCCGCAATATGTGGTCAGGCGTTATCGGGGAGGTCTCTGCCTGTATTCAATCGGATCAATTGTTGACGATAGAGTTGGGCATTGATGGTTTGGCTATGTGATGTCATAGTGGATCACACCTAGCTGGTCCCACCAAATCCGCACGATGACCTTGGCCCCGTGAATATTCGACTTTGTGTCGATGGGCCGGTTTCGCCTTTCTTGACATACGCTTTTTGCGCATGTAATTATCAGGATCCATTTTTCATTGACAGTCACAATACGATACAAAAACGACTTCTTTTTGTGGCGCTCGAGCAGCGTTTCAGACATGTAAAATCATCTTTCCACGTATCTTGGCTTCAACTAATATGACACCCAGTTTCCCATCTTTTGGATGAATCCGAAGGCTTGCAAACGTCTGGTCTTTGATCAACTTCCAATGATTCTGCAAGTTCTTCTAGCGTTTGACATGAATCTTTCCGAGCAAACGATGACTTTCAGCTGCAGTTATGTTTGCGAAAAAGTGACTCAACAATACTTTCCGCAAATGCTGTTTTTTCGCAAATTTGATAAATTTTCCATCGTTGAAATCGGTTGGATATGCATAGTCAAAACAAAACGCTGATGTTGACAGTTATTGAATAGGGCTTTCAAAAAACATATTATATGGCCATGATGTACTAGAACGCATAAACAAGTAATGTCATCTAATATCAAATTCCAGTTTTAATGCATACACCCAACATTTGGGATCACTTATTAAGGACCACTTTAAATCTATTAATTTTAAATCATTTTACAGCAGTTCTTTGACAAGTGAGAACGATTGATATTCTTAATTATCCTGCTCAAACCATCAAGCTTCACAAACGTATTAAAACATCAAGATACACGGACGGACGCCAATAATTTTGGTAACCATCAGTTCTGTCAACATTTATTTTGTTTTCGTACTAGAAACTTATTGATCACCATTCTTCACTCAAAATTTGAAGATTCAACATATTCCACTTTTGTTAATTTAATGCCAATTTGGTTTACTAAATATGTCTAAATATTGTAGGTTAACATTCTCTTTTACAAACTAAGAAAGTAGTCGTTTAGTAATGTATAAACCCAGGTGTATAAGTAAGGTTAAGATGACCTTTCTGAATCATTTTGAACCACATATAAAAAAACTTCCTAGGTCTGCGTTACTGAAATATGTCAGATCATGCGGGGGTTAATGCTTACTAGGACAAGTGCAGAAGAAATGGAGTATATATATATATATATATATATATATATATATATATATATATATATATATATATATATATATATATATATATATATATATATATATATATATATATATATATATATATATATATATATATATATATATATATATATATATATATATATATATATATATATATATATATATATATATATATATATATATATATATATATATATATATATATATATATATATATATATATATATATATATATATATATATATATATATATATATATATATATATATATATATATATATATATATATATATATATATATATATATATATATATATATATATATATATATATATATATATATATATATATATATATGTATATATATATATATATATATATATATATATATATATATATATATATATATATATATATATATATATATATATATATATATATATAAAGGGTCCGCCATCTAAAGATTTTTTTTCAACTAGTGCTTATTTCATGAATGGTAACACTAGCTCATGTCTCATTTGACAGATAATTAGTTTTATGCTTCCGTTGAACGAATATGGTTGTGTATACGCTTGAACAACGCTGGGAAAAATTGCGACATTACTTTGAAAATCATGGTAATGTTGCAGAATGTGTGCGAAAATTGCGTGCGAATTTCTGAAGAAGAGAAGCACCGTCGATGATCGTTATCTTGTGAAAAAAGTGAAAGAAACTGGCATCCTCATCGATAAACCAAAGCGTGAAAAACCAAAAACAGTGCGTACACCCGAGAATATTGATACTGTGGCATAAAGTGTGCGTGATGCGCAATCAACATCAATTCACCGTCGTTCTCAACAATTGAACATTTCGAAGACATCATTGAAACGAATTTTGCATAAAGACCTTGGTATGACGCCATACAAAGTCCAATTGGTTCAGGAATTGAGGCCATTTGACCATCCAAAGCGTTTTCACTTCGCTGAGTGGGCCTGCGATCGACTTACAGAAGATGCCGATTATGACCAAAAATCATCTTTTCGGATGAAGCTCATTTTGATCTTGGCGGGTATGTAAACAAGCAAAATTGTCGCATTTGGGGCACGGAAAACCCACACGCATACATTGAAAAGCAGGTACACCCAAAACGAGTCACTGTTTGGTGCGGATTTTGGTCCAGAGGCATAATTGGCCATTTTTCTTCGAAAATGAGCAAGGAGTGGCCGTTAAAGTCAATGGCGATCGTTATCTGGCCATGTTGAACGAATTTTTGTTCACAAAAATTGAAGAGGAGGATATTGGCAACATTTGGTTTCAACAGGACGGCGCTACGTGCCACACAGCTGAAGCTACACTCGATGTTTTGCGCCCTGTTTTTGAAGATCGCATTATCAGCCGCAGAGCTGATGTCGTTTGGCCACCTCGGAGCTACTATTTGACACCGTTGGACTATTATTTGTGGGGTGCCCTCAAAGATAAGTGTTACGCCGACAAGCCAGAGACAATTGACGCTTTAAAGGACAATATTCGTGAAGCTATTGGTGAAATACTGCTGCACCCAATCGATAATGTGCTTAAAAATTAGACCGATCGTGTAGGCTACTGCATGGCCAGCCGAGGCAGCCATTTGAATGAAATTATTTTCCATTATTAACCGGAAGGATTGCACTTTTAAATAAAAAAATAAATTTGAGAAAATATTCAGTAGTTTTTTTTCATAGCATTTTCAAAAAAAAAGTTATTTGGCGGACCCTTTATATACATATATATATATATACATATATATATATATATATATATATATATATATATATATATATATATATATATATATATATATATTTATATATATATATGTATATATACATATATATATATATATATATATATATATATATATATATATATATATATATATATATATATATATATATATATATATATATATATATATATATATATATACAGGGTGAGTTTCCTAATAAATGAAGTTTCCTATCATCTATATAGATTTCTACATTCCGGCCCCTGACTTATACATCATATTGCTAGAATTCAGCAATCTAACCTTTTATGAAAATTTATGTGACCCGCACACCCATTAGTTGAGTGTTCGTCTGTTGAAAACAATGTTGAAAATTTTTCTATATAACAGAGGAACTTTTCTATTAAATGATGTAAAGTTGTTTTGTCAGAACCTCTGAGAAAAGATTTACCTTAAGTGTACATTCTAAGATATTGACAACTTAAAGATTCGATTATATAGAAATAGATCATATCATTTTTACACGAACTTTAAAAATCATTTCCCCCACCGTACAACTATACAAGCCCAAACGAAAGACATTGGCAGTGAAATTGATTTCAATTTATTTTACATACATCCATATATATTTGTGTATTGCTTATTCCACAACAAACACTCTAACGCGACGAGTAACAACAAAACTAATAAATTTTAAAAACAGAACGTCTTACATAAACTAAAATAATAACACGATATTCAGTGATTCGTAAGACACAGTTAAAAACAGCTGACTTAATGCTCAACTCTCGCGAATAGGCTAAAAAAAATATCGCAAATTTGTTTTACTACATCGACGATTGTTTAATAATAAAACGGTGGCGTAATGTGTAATTGTTTAATAGTTTTTATAAGATAAGTTTAGATAGATACAGCATTTCATTCATTTCGTCGAGTAGATCAATGGATTCGCGCGCGCCTAAAGTATCCATTGGACGGTTTAATTGTTTGTTGTGTATTATATAAAAATAGAAGTGATTATAGTTAATTATTATTAAAGCGAAATAAATAGTGAAAGGTGTGAATATATTTATAGTGATAAATAAATTTGTTTAATATGTAAACAAACTAATTGGTTTGTGTGAGTGATAACGATACAAATAAAACCTCTCGAATTCTGGGTTAAATCAATAATTATATTCGTTTTTGAAAACCGATAAATTACAATATATTCAAAAATATTTTAAGTGATTAGAACACAGTACAGAACATCATACGTCACACACTTAAGGATTAAAAAAATAAATAAAACGAAAATATTTAAAATTTACCAAAAAAAAATTATATATCGTATGACCTGCGTATTTATAGAGATTACGGCAACTTGTTGACTGAATCAAAATAAATAACCCTTTACTTGACACAATATATCAATCGATCGATCAATTTATAACATTATTAATTGAAATGAACTAAATATGAAAATATCATTGAAATGTAACTACATCATGCTAAGTGAAGTGGGAATGTATATTATTTGATGAGTTGATACGATGAAAAACATAAATCTTTACATTGCATTTAGAATGTTAATTAAAAAATATTAGTTATTGTGTATACAGTTTGTTATTAGTTCACGAATTTAAATATATTATCTCATTAACATTAGTTAGCAGCGTATCGAAAGACAGAGAAGCAGTCAAGGCCAGTTGTATTGTGTTGCAAATGCAGTTGACTTAACTATTTTGTAATATACGTTGCTAAATACTTAACACAGAAGCATATTTATCAATTTCACTATTACAATTATCATTTAAATTTTACGGCGAAATCAAAAGTTCCTTTAATAATCTAGTATATGTTTATAATCCAGTTGTAGGAAGTTCGTTGGATTAGTTTATGAGAATAAAGTATAATAATAACGAATTCGCCATATATAGTCAGATCGTTTTAGCTACGGCGAATTCGATTGAACCGTATTAAAATATATTTTAATAATTTTGAGGATTATTTCCATTAAAGAATTTATTTTATGACATAAAACTAACGAGCCGAATTCGCCGTGCATTATAAAAGTTTGCTTTACGGCGAACTCGCTTTGACAATTTTTAAATATAATCTAGTTCAGTGACAAAATACCATTTCCAGAATATATTATATTAAAGAGGCGAATTCATCGTAAGTTTAAAGAGTATACTTTACGGCGAATTCGATTTTAAAATCTGAGTACTTATTTTAAAATAAGTGTTCATTTTATACTATTAAAAGAAAGACACGAAGGTGCCGTATATTAGAACAGCATTATTTACGGCGAATTCGATTTAACGATTTTAAAATACTCTTAACTATGTTGATCTATTACAGAGTATAAACCGATTTAATATATTTACGGCGAAATTATTTACTATGCATTATAACAGACAAGACCGATTGGGTTAAGCATTTATATATAATATATTGATATAATACAGTATTGATATAATAGAGTATAAACCGATTTAATATATTTACGGCGAAATTATTTACTATGCATTATAACAGACAACACCGATTGGGTTAAGCATTTATATATATAATATATTGATATAATACAGTATTTAAACAACAAAAATTAGATGATCATATTCTAGTATCTCTATAACAACAACCTTTCGATCATTTACCCACATCACGTAATTATACATGTAAATAATAGTGTTGACTAATTGTAGCAATTGTTTTGATTTACTTTAATTATTAAGAAATTAGTAACGAAAAGAGACATCGAGAACAATAAAATAAACGTCGTATGCATTTTAACGCCCTCGTTTAATTAACTTGTCCAAATTACGACACTTAATAAATATACTAGATAATTAGTGTACTAATTAATGGTTTTCGCGTTTTTGATTATAATGTTTATATTGGTCAAGACACATAAATATAATAGTAGCTCAATATACATAAAGTGTACATTTTTAGCAAAATTCTTTGAATAATTAGTTTTATTCATTTTATACGAGAGTCATTCATTAAGTCCATGTAATAGATGGCGTCACATTCGTCATGATAAAAATAATAGATGGCGTCCCAATTTTTACAAATAATTTTGACATATTTGTCAGATAGTTCGAGTTCTACAACATTTTAAACTGTATAATATCGTAACATTCTCAAAAGTGGGTTTCTTAATGTTATTTGGTTTAATCAGCTAGTACTGCCTCGAGAAATAGCAACATCAGCAACTACATCAACATCATACCATATATTTTGACACGATTCGTGTTTCAGAGCACATATACGGCGAATTTATGTCCTTTGACAAAAATTATCTGGATGCATACCTCGACACTCCAGGGAAAGAGTCAAACTTGTTAGATTCTCAGTCTTGATAGATATATTATGTACTATGGAGGGTTAATTTTTCTATCAGATAGGTTATATTAAATAATCGATTAGACTATTAAAAAGACTCAACAGTTACATGCTCAATTCATTTGGACTATAGATACAGGATAAAATAATTGAAGGCGCTCTTTCCTGCAGATAATATTATACTACTTGTCACAATTAAAAATAAAATTTTGTTGCTCAAAATTAAATCCATTGGAATAATTGTGTTAAATCTACGAATATATTTATTGTAGCTGAAATTGAGCAAATAAAAATTAAATATATTTGAAACATTTATCTTAATGTGTTGTTCAAACATTGTTGGTCCCTATACGAAGTAAATTAGCTCGATATTTAGAAAGAAATTTGCTCAAAATGATATATAGATTTTAAAATTATATGCCATAGTAGTTAAGTGTGCCTAGTGTATAATTTTGGCTCATATGAAAAATATTAGAAGTCTGAACATTTTGCGCAATTGGGATTATTAGGCCAAAAAAGATTAATATAAGGCTAAAATCTAGCATGTGTCTTGTAGACCCCACTTATAGTAAAACGAAAATATTAGTATGTGCTACAGGAAATCAAAAAACACTTGGTTGCTCAAAATGAAAATATGCTGGAAATAAGATTAACGTGTGTTATCAAACAGATTTAAAATATGTAGTACTTTGCATCATATTTGAACAGACATGTTCGAATATATTTATTGTAGCTCAAATAAAGATGCATTTATCAAATAACTAAGCAACTGTTTCTTGTCAGTTATATATTGAGCAAATAGAATACAATATGTATTTTAAAAAATGGGATCACGAAATCAATATTGGTCGGATTGTAGTAAACTTGATAATCTGTTGCTCAAAATGATTGATTGATTGATTTTATAATTATATACTATGAATGATTATAGTATATAATTGTATACAATTTTAGCTCACATGAAAAATATTAAAAGTCTGAACATTTAGCTCACACTTAGTTGCTCAAAATAAAAATATGCTGAAAATAAGATAATCGTTTGTTTTTTAATAGATCTAAGTAGTACTTTTGCATTATATTTGAACAGATATGTACAAATATATATTTATTGATGCTCAAATATCAACGCATTTTTTCAAATAACTAAGCAACTGTTTACTCTCAGTTATATTGAGCAAATAGAATACAATATGTATTGAAAAAAATTGGATTACGAAATCAATATTGGTCAGATTGTAATAAACTTGATAATATGTTGCTCAAAATAATTGTTAGATCGATTTTATAATTATATACTATAATCATTACATATTGTGTACAATTGAGTTCACACGAAAAATATTATAAGCCTGAACATGTTGCTCAGAAAATTAAGCAACACGTAGTTGCTCAAAATGAAAATATGCTGAAAATAAGATAATCGTTTGTTATCAAACAGATTTAAGTAGTATTTTTGTATCAAATTTCAACCGATATGTACAAACGTATATTTATTTTTGCTCAAATTTCGATGCATTTTTGACAAATAACTAAGCAACTGCTTCATCTGAATACAATATTTATTTGTAAAAATGATAATCTGTTGCTCAAAATGATTAATAGATAAATTTTATAACTGTGCACTATAAACATTACATATTGTGTGCAATTTTAGCTCACATGAAAAATAATAGAAGTCTGAACATCATTTTGCTCAAAAAATTGAGCAACACTTAGTTGCTCAAAATGAAAATAAGCTTAAAAATTGTTTGTTATCATACAGGTCTGAACAATATTTTTGCATTATATTTGCAATGTATATAAGTTGAAGTATAAATCTCAATACTATTATTTTGAAATGATAATAGACGACACGTTTCACAGTGCATGCATTTAATTACATTTGACATTGGACAAATGTATATTGATTTCAATAAAAATGATGATAACTCGCAACGTACAGCTATTAAAACGTCAACAAGTGTATAAAAAAACAATTTTACACAGACGATATGGCACCAAATGCTCAAATGCGCATATACAAAATGATCTCATACAACAAAATTTGTTGGCATTTGGTCAGTTTTCTACCGGATGTACGCTCGTATTTAATATAAATCACCGAAAGGTATAGCAACCGGAATTCGAATACACCAAAGGGATTTAATGTACTGTTTATATACATTATATAATAACCAACGATTGATAATGAAAACAGAATAATATATATTTTATTCATTCATAAACCAGATTGGTTTGACGAAAATTTCCTTTCTATTTTAATTGCGGTTTATCTTTCGCTTGGTATTTCTTTTTCGCGTATTAATTTTAATTTGCATAGCTCGAAAAGAAACCGGTTAAAAAAAAACTTAAAAATTCGGTTTATGTTGTAAGTAGATACGTCAGTCGTATGTTGATAAAATGCAGCAAGATATAAATAAAACTTAAGACATTATAAATAAAAAAACGATTATGAGTGACATTTTAAAGCGGTTAATGATAGATATTAGTTTATAAATGAATCGCGTTGTTTTGATCAACTCGACCAGATGGATTTTGAGATAGGGACGTTACATTTTCAATGCATAGATTTGAGCTCGCAGCTAGATCGCCTAAACCTTAAATCATGCCAAATGATCGATCGACTATTTTTAGACCAAGTGAATAATTCGTTTTGCATATAGGTGAACCGATCAATCGATCACGAAAAATATACATATTTTATGACCGTACATAATGTATTTCTATTGAAATCTAATCAGAAAAATATTCTACGAAAAAAAATAGGTTTTTTTATGAATCGCGATCGTTGCCATATCTAATCTATGAAAACACAGGGTTATTATACTCGTCTAGGTAACAATAGGTATCTTATCTCGTAAATTACTTATCACCCCGTACTAGTATTGCATATAGAACGCGATAAAATTTTTATTATCGTAAGCGAATTTTTTTTTTAAATACATTTTCAGTTTTCTTCAATTAATAAATCGCGACGAACGCCCCGCGAAATTTTTAAACCAGTGATTGTGACCAGATGAATTTTGTACTGTGTAATCAACATGTGTGCTTACTAATTATTTATTTAAAATCGTAAATTACAGATTTTTGGTGGGTGCGTGCGTGTGATCTCAAATGAATTTGTTTACGAAAAACAAGAAAATTTTAAACTTATACGAAAATGGTTGTGAATGGAAAATTTTTTATATTTTCATTAATAAAAATTTATTTTCTAATAAAATATTGTGAATGCTATAGTTACAATAATAATGCTAATAAAATTGCTTCGCATCATAATTTTGACGGTGACGTCGAAGTATTCGATCATCGGATCGATGGTGAACGTCAACAACACGACATTGTCGATGGTGCGGAATTTTTACCATCGCCACAGGCACAATCACAAGTTGTGTGCACATTTGAACGAGAAGGCACTAGAATATGTAACTGTGGATATAATGACGAGGTATGTAGAACAGAATTTCGGTTGGAATCCAAAACATGATATCATTTTTATTTATATTGCTGTTGTTTGATTAATTGTAAAAAAAAGTTTTCAACTGATAACAAACTGAGTGTGTTATCTATCTTATCACCCGTCTTTGTGTTTTATACGTGTAAATATAGTCGGAAGGGGGGGAAATATCGGAATTGATAACTCTAATATCATTAAACTAAATGATAACATACGCGACCTGTTCATATATAATACTGAGCAACTTCATTACTTAATTCAAAAATCGTTAAAAGCACCTACTTGCGATTATAAACCACATATTTGACAAAAATACTAATGTCACCTTACTCACACAGGCAGTAATAAAATGACTCATTTATTTGACTTACTTCAAATCGACAAAATTACCTCATTACCACAAAGAAAATAATAAGACAACATAATTTCTGCTTTATTTGCCAAAAAACAATGTTTAACAAACACAAACACTGATTTAAATTTTACTAACCAATCGTTACAGGAACTGGTACTACCAAAATTTAGCGGGCAGATCTTTCAAGTAATCTTGCTCAATTGCAAACGAATTCGATTGCAAGAGAATATATTTTCCGATTTGCCGCATATTTCATGGGTGCGCTTTCATAATATCGAGCAGCTCGTACTCGAAGAGAAATCATTACAATTTGCGATGCGAGATTTTCGTAATCGCGTCCAAATCGAATTCATCAACGTTGTTATCGAGGATTTGAGTTCGTATGCGATTAGCGGCAATATCGAACAGATACGACTAGAAAAATGTAGAATCGGTGCAATACATCCGTTCGCGGTAACCGGAATACGAAACAAAATGACACGATTGAGTATTACGGAAACGAGAATAAACTATATTGAACCGCAATCGTTTAAAAAATTCTCGGTCGAAGAAATGGAAATAATTAACTCAACATTTGGATCGGATATACCGTCACGTAGTTTTTACGACATTGATGTGACACAAAATCTACGAATACGAGACACAAATTTTGTTAAAATCCATTCAAGCGCATTTGTATTCCAAGGTAAGCGTTTTGTGTTTATCCATTTCGATCACAATATTTACCGTGTCTCTATTTACAGAGGTATCATCATTCACTATGATTGGCAATTATATTGAGCAACTAAATGGCGAAGCATTTCATATGCAAGTACGCGATTCGATTATGATACGAAACAATACAATCGAATCGATCAATAGTGGAGCATTTCGAAAAATTATTCTCGATGCAAATTATTTTTCGCGAAACAGTGAACCGATGCCATTCAATTTTATCGAAAACTATTTGACACCGATTGGTGGACCATCAACGATTGAATTCAATGATCGATTTAATTTGCGATTATCGCAGCTACATTTTACCACACCAATGACGTGCGAAGGTTTGGATAATATACGCGACAGTAAATTTTTGGCAACACATTCAGACACTGTATACTTCCGGATGAAGGACGATGAGGAGTATCTACGATATTCGTACATCTTGGGCAATCGATGCGTTGAGGAATCGTATTTAGTCTACATCATTATTGGTGTATGCATTTTGGTTCTGATAATAATCCTAATCATAATCATCACCGTATGTATATGCATACGCCGGAGGCGGTCAAGAAAAATGAATATTATCATGCCCGAGGGTAAAACGTACAGGGAAACACAAATTGTTATGCAAATCGAAAATCATGGATTACTTAAGACTGATTTATAAGCGTTTCCTACCTGATTTTGTTGTTATTTATTTATACATAAGTAATTTAATTTTAATGTGTGTACTTTACCAATGAGTACACGTGTTTAGTTTCTAAGATTTTAGATATAAAGAACATGCTATGTGTCAAAAAGAAACCTAATAATTTTAAAAAGCTTTAATAAAATAGTTTTTATAGTTCTAAGTTTGAATTGAGCGTCTTAATAATCAAAATACTTTACTTACCCTTTAGGAAACTGCGAATCAAGCACTTGATTAATCGTCAATAGGGAGTCCGGCAACGCCAGCCCTTTGGTTAAAATTCCTGAATGCTGTGACAATGTATCCTCGATACTATATAAATTCTCCATTTTATCATCGGGCAGAATTAAATCTTTTTTCATTAAATTTGCCCCACACATTCCACCCAAATACGCCAATTCGTGCTCCAATTGGATTAGACAAAAGTTCGGGAATTTTATTAAACTCGGATTATCATAACCAATAATTAAACATTTAAATCCAAAGTGATTGGATTTTTGATCTTTAAGATATTCGGATGCAGTCTCGAGCGATATTTGTATACGATTCCCCGGAAATATAATAGCATTGGTCGGCCAATTCGATGCCGTATTAAACGACTTTACTGTTAGCCAATCGTGTTCATTTTCTGCATTCTCGATAGCTGACAGTTTTTGATTTATTTCGACATTTTTTGTTAAATGATACCCACTCGAATGATGATGATGATAGTGATGATTCATAATAAGCTGTCCAATATCGTCATCGGCATATGAAATTGGTGAGTTTGGAATTTGAATTAGTAGGGTGTCTTCGGGTTGGGCCGTACCCGATTGTGGATCGAATTCAATACTAAACCATTGTACACACGGTGGAAATTGTAAGCGATATGTGCTTATCGAAGCACTTTTATATGGATGATCACATTCGACAATGCAGAAATGATTGCTGGTCGTGCATAGTGAATTTATCGGGTCAGATTTTTCTAATTTGTTGATTCGATCGTTAAAGCTATCATTTTGGATATCACTGGAATCTTGGTTGATATAAAGCTGATTTAGGGCGGCAACGTGTGGTAAAATTTCTTTGATCAAACTTAACACTTGGACGCTGCTTTTGGGATCACTATTCACAAGAGGACCAATATGTGCAAATATTAATGGCAGAAGAGTGTGGAATAAACTCGAATCTTTCATTTCGAACATTTCAAGTATTTTACTTCGACTAATTTGGGTGATACTGTCGTCTGAATCACTTTGGCCAATGTCATTTACATCGTAACGATTATTTCCGTTTATTTTCGACATTTTACCATTTCTCCAATATTCGTCGTGTCCATCAGTTTCATCTAAGAGCTCGATTGAGTTTATCTCGGTTGATCCGATTTCAATTTCATATTCAAATGGTTTTGCTGCTCGTTTATCGAGTTTCAATGTTTCCATGATGCCTTTCGAGAATGATTCGATCTTTTTGGTGAAATCACGAGCCGTAGAATTATTTGGCTCGGCCGATGGATTATTAAGATTATTGGTCCATGATATATCGAGGTGTTCTTCAATCGTTGGAGTTATATTGTGTTCGGAATCAATTGTTTGTGTATTGTTCGAGGAATTTGGACTTTTATCACTCGGTGTTATCGATAGAGCAATAGCGTTTCGAGCAATGATTAGTAGTTCTGTGCATCGTTTTGTAATGTCAGACGCTATATGAAGTGCCGTATCTCGTGCATGTAGCTCGTAAAGAAATTTCCCAGCGTGTGCATCGTTTTTCATTGGTGTACTGTAATACAGGATGCAAGGAATTTGTCCCCGTGCTGGAGTGGTTCCGTTAAAACTCAAATCACATGGATAGAATACAAATGTTGTACCGCACGGTCCGCGAATGGACGATAGACCATTGTCTCCAGAACAGGTTCGAGCACCTTGAGAACATAATCTCATAGCATATTTCGTCTTTTCTTTAATGTGTACAGGTCGATCAAACTTTATTTCGGCCATTTCATTTTGAACAGCATCCTGATCGTAAGACCCAGACACTGATTCTAATATTTCCCATCGATGCGATAGTGATTTGGTTTCGAGTGTATCATAAAGCAGTTCCAATTGGTATTCATAATTTCCTGAACCGGAATAAACCATTGCACCAGCTATTGCTATTCCCGGCCGATCTACAGTAAAGGCAATTGCATCTGGGCCAAAGTTTCCAGTATTCCATGTGCGGCTTAAATCACATCGAGCGAATCGTGATCCGGTCGAATGTAGACTTCGAGTCGAAAGTAATGAAATGTCAAAGTCTGAAGTACAACTTTGATACACGATCTCGGCCAAGACTCGAGCTAATAAATTGCAACAATTATCGATCAGTCCTTGGTTTATAGCTTTAAAATATTCATTGTCTCGAGATACACGATTACTATAGGCGTTTTCAATTTTTGAACGGATCGGATATGATACGATATCTAGGAGTCGAACGAGGACGTCTTTAAACGTCCACGAATTGTATGTGAAATCAGATTTTTCTTGTTGAGTTCGGTAAATCATTTGTTCCACGAGCACTGGATACATATGATGCTCGGTGCTCGTTAACATTGGTAGTCCTGAATTATCACTGGGACTCACAACCGATTTACATTCTCGAACCGGCGTTAGTAATGAAAATGTTGATCGAAGTTTAACAGTGGGGCTACAAAGCCCGGCTAATACTCCACTTAGTAGTTTCGAGTGTAAAATCCCACGATCCATTTGTGTAAGCAAATCACACAGGCAATTCCATTTAAGAGTTGACGTCGGATAGAATGCGTTAAAGCATGAGACGAACGTATTGTGGCACTCCTCGAATATATCGTCGGCCATTGACTGGCCCTCATTTTCTAAACCTTGCTGAATATCGTCCCGCAGAATTTGTATCAAAAGTGCACGCACATCGCCAATACATTCAGCCAACTGTAAATTTTCCGAGTTTACTTTTTTAGGATTGGTTGGTGTTATTCCATCAACACTGCCAGCACCTCCACCGCCCGTAAATAATTTCGGCTGTTGAATAGTAATGGTAGAGAATCCTTTTGAGGTGGATGGAAGTGGCTGTGGTGGAATGGGATCCAAAACTGCATTTAATTTATTCTCATAATTGAATTGTAAATTATTTTTGTTAAGTAACTCGGACGTTTCGACCACTGGTGGTATTGTAACTTCCTTTTTGGGGGCGGATTTTTCTGTTTTCGAGAATATCTCATTTGGATATATTTCATTGACATACTTTTTGATTAGACGTAGACATGCCCGTATTATAAACACAAGATTATCGAGTTGGGTCTTTGACTGCAGATACTTTTTCTTGTCTTTAAACTCCAAGAGAGTAACTTTGAATGTACCCCAAGCCCAGTTCAGTAGTAACACAAGACTCTCGAAACATTCTCGCGACACAGTGTTTGAGAGACCTCGGGATATTTTGTGTACCGAATCTGTTTCAAGTAGATCGACCTGATTAGTTTCTTGGGTGATGACTTTATAGAGGATCGAAGGAATTTGTCCAGAATTTACATCAGTCCCGTTATTCGCCTTTTTTGTCGATTTAAAACTAAAAACGACTTGATCTTCTGTAGTCACTGTCGATTGTCCTGATGATCCACAATCGGATGACGGGCCCGATATTTTTACCCAAACCAAGTACCACTTTCCGGCCAACACTCGAATCGGTTTCGGCAGCATAACATTGTAACGATTCCGTGCTGGACACTCGTACGGAACTTCATCCGTTTCGCAAGCTAGATTTCCTTCTTTTTCAATACTTCCACCATCGTATCCAAGATCGAATAGTTTTATTTTGCATGTATATTCGCCACGGCCACCGAACATACCAAAACCGCCTAAAATTATATCCGTATCCGACATAAATCGAATTGCTTCTACACTATGTCCGGAATATCCCCAACCACCGCCGAAACTTTCAAATCGACAAACGACTTGATATTCCTGATTATTCGACATTGTTTCTTTTGGTTGTGTTGGCGGTGGTGCTGGCAGCATTAACGTATCGAGTGAATGATTAACGGGTTCGACCGATGTTAGTATATCCAAACATGCTAGTAAATTTAACGAGGCTTGACTTCTGGTCACTTGAAAATTAGATTTAGTTGGCAGTGCGATTTCTGGGAACAAAATCGCTTTGTACGTATTCGATTTCATTTCACTGGCCATAACGTTATAGCATGTGACTTGTTTAGCGACAGCGTCGAATACCCAAAGCACACCATATACCGAATCAATCGAAAAAGCAAGTTGCGGAAGAATCTTATCCACTTGTTTATCTTTGTCCTTTGCACTTGAATGTTTAATTCGATTTGATTGTGGAGGTGGTGGTGGTATTTCATCGTCGACCTCAAATATATTAGAATTTCGAGCCTCGTGAATACTTTGTGACATACGATCGATTTCGTGTTGTTGTATTGGAATCTCATTGACACTTAGATTTTGATTGCATTTGTCATCCGAAGTCGTTTTCGTGATTAATGAATTATTCGTCTGGATGATTTTTGCGAAATCAACTTGATTTTTGGTATGCGCGTTGCATGTCCCATCCCGACGATTAATCGCTAGACAATTAAATGTGGACGGGATTGTTGGTATGAGAACTGAAAAACAGACAAGTTAAAATTGCAAGAAACAAAAATTATAAAAAACAATTATCTCACGAATTGTATTTCGATCGGCCACTGCATTAACCTTCGAAATCATCGAGGCGGTAATTAGTGACTCATCGATTTTGATGAAAGTTTGGTCACCACTGGCACCAATCCAGGATGCACGTTTGCCGTGATTTGGCCCTATTCCGCTGTAAAATTTCGAACGTATTATTATATAGTCATGTAACATTTGAAGTTTAATACTTACGGCACAATTCCCGGAACACAGTTCCATAAGAATTTTTCCCGATGCAGTAGAATTTTTTGTATGGTTGAGGTCGGTTCATCCGAACCTTGTTCATTTTTATTATCGTGCAGTTGAACTGCTAATTCAGTCTCGTTTAGATTTGAAGCAGGCTGACTATCTGCTGGTAATCGGCCGAGTTGTCCTTTTTGGTAATTACCAAAAGTGTAAACAATTCCTTTCATTGTCAGCAAGACAGTGTGATTACTTCCGGCCGCAACTTGACTTATAAGTCCAGGAACTTTAACTTGAACCGGACCTTGAACTGGTTGTAAGTCTCCAGTTCCTAATTGACCATATTGATTGCTGCCGAATGTAAACACTTCTCCGGCGAGTGTTAAAACCACGGTGTGATGGAGACCGCATGAAATTTGAACTACGGGACTAGATGTTGGTAAAACAACTTTTTGTGGTGGAAGTGGTGCGACTCGAGGTGCATCTCGTTCAATATCTGATCCAATTTGACCATCTTCTAATTTTCTATCTTTTTTCGCCACCAAATGTCTAGTCCTCTGACGCCCCAATAAACTATAATTAATTTCGTTTGTCCCATCGTCTGTCATCGACTCTTGGTATTTGATACACGTAAAGCACGCACCACATTTTGAGCAACCCGCATCGCCATTTCCACAAGCACAGTATGTTCCGGGAACTCGATCGGCAATAGCCGTTCCCATGGTGGTAACGCATGTTATATTGTATCCTGTACATTCTTTGCATACGGAACATACCCGACACTTTCCATGTATTATGCTGTGGTCGTCGGGATCGCACATATTTGACATATCATAATGTAGACGAATTTTATCCGATTTTTGTGTTTCAAGCGACGTTTCCATGGCCGACGTCACTACTTCCTTATCTTTACTAAAAACTCGACCACATTGTCCTTTATTATTCAATCCGAATGTGATTAAATGTCCTTTTGAGTTAAGTACGACTGTATGCGCCTTGCCTAACGCCACCTTTGTTATATGTTGATCGTATAGTTCTGTAACGTATCCCGCTGCATCGCAATGAGTCGTATCCTTACCGAACATGATAAGCTTACCGGTTTTGGTTACGAACGCTGATGTCCCATTATTACACGAGGCATGCACAATAAAGTGGCCTTCAATTCGTGATATTTTTTTAGGTTTTGTTGCCCTAGGTTGTCGTCGATTTTTTGAAGTGTCACCATCTTCCCCACGACGAGCTGATCCGGTAAAATACACAGACCCATCATCGTTGACTAGCAATGAATGTATTCCATCATGTCCTAATGCAATCTGGATAATTGACGCCACCTTGGAAATAATCAATTCAGTCATTTTAAGTGTTGGACTTTTTCCAATTGATTTTAGTCCAATAGCAGTGGCCTTTCCATAATAATAAACCTTGCCGTTGGCACTGCGCACAAGACCAAACTCTTTACCACACACTACATTAGCTACCTCCAAATCATTTTGCAACTTTGGCTCGAACGGGTTGAAGGTAGATTGGATTTTTTGTATTTGATGTTGCGTAAGAACTTCATCTTCAAAATTGGCATAGCCCAGTGTTCGAAAATGTTTTCGCGCCAATTTCAACTGTAAATCAAATGAGCTGATTGTATTTATAGAATGAATTTGTTTTACAACAAGCGAATCGTCTTTTGCTGTTGAGAGTGCGTTCAGTGATTCTCCGTCCGAAAACAATAGTAAATGCTGTCCATCTTTAACACTAGGCACTGCAATTTGTGCCGACCCCGTTATAGTTAATGACTCGGTATTAACAATAAGTACAGAATCATTACTTCGTTTCGATAATCGTTTATAGTAAAGTGTGTCATTACAAAATCCGATCCAACCATTTTTATCCTTTCCGAATTCATAGTTCGAAGCGTAGACATGTCCTTTCAAGGTTCCATTGAAACCCGATCCAATTTTTAAAAGGATTTTAGAAACGAGAATATACAAAAATTTTCCATCCGATGCAATTGACGGTTGGATTGTATACTGGATATTCGGAGGCATTTGATTTTTAAGCGAGAATTGATCTATTTGACTATTCACGGGGATTCCGTTTTTGAAATAATCGGGTTTTGGTGATTTTCCAAGTGTTAGTGAATGAACACTTCTTTGAAGGCTTGACAAAACAATAGGTAGGTGGATATTTTGCGAGGACAAAATTTTCGGGGACATAAGAAGTGCAGCTACTGCTCGCAATATTTTACCAGTATCACCTCGTGCCACGGATAGTCCTAGAAGTGCCGAGCATCCAATCGCCGACCAATTATTTGCATCATTTTTATCTGAAGTTCCAGGACCATGTAGTGTCGCCAAGTCCAACAATAAATCATAAAGAGGATTAATTAATTCGATTGGCTCGGATCGAAAACTTTCCGGGGACTGGCCTTGGATCACATCCAACACAGCTTTTAATGCTTTGGTACATAAACTAGGTTGTAAATGGCGCGCTTCGGCAATTAGTTCGAATAGACTTTTGAGTCCGGCGCCAATAATCTGTGGTACTTTTTGAACCGCTTCTCGTTCTGTCGAATTGTCAGAATCACTGTCCCCATCCGAATCATTATCATTTATTCGTATATTTGAGCTAGTCGTGTGACATCGACACTCTGGATTGTATTTATAACGGCATGGTATGTGGCATAGGGCACAGCAGCCGAGAGGTCCGCGAGTTGCTTTTTTCTTTAGAATATTGTTCCATGTGACGTCTGATGTGGTTTCCGCTTCGAGGACAGCTGAACGTACTGCAGAAAATACGGCAAATTTTGAAGCGTTTGGTTCAACTTCAATCCCTAAGACGGGGAATGGTGGTGTTAAGTGATTGGATTCATTACTGGATGTATCTTTGCGTTTATCTTTACTTTTATTACGCTGGCGTGATGTTCGCTCTAACTTGCACCTAAAATTGGAAGTAGAACAATATGATTAGCATCCTTTTTCGCTTCATAAAAAAACTATCGCTTCGTCTAAGTGTCGAGTGTGAAGGCTATCCAAGATGACAAGGATGTCATGACTACCGAGAAAGTCATATCTTGTTTAAAGTGGTTATTATTAAGTCAAACAATTGGTGCATGTCTAGAACTTCCATCAGAACAAATTCAAAAAAAAAAATTGAGCCTGAAGAAGGCTTGAATCTAAACTTCAAATGGAAACATAAACAGAAAGCTAACAATGCCATTGGAAAAACAGGATGAGGAGAATTTAGAGACTGTCACGAAAACATGTGTTTGGGTCACATTTCTTCAATTGATCATCTGTCCACGAGACAGATAAAAATTGCGAAACCAATTAAAAAATGTCATCACAAACGCAGGCGCTCTTTTTATTAGGCCATTACCATGTGACACCGCAACCAAAACATAAACAAATTATTTATTTACATTCCTAGGAATTATCCCCATTCCCTCGCCGCCAGACACTCAAAACAAAAATCATCTGGCTGTCAAGGAAGAATCAAAACAAATCAACTACGCATGTCACCACCAAGTGCGCAACTGTGAAATCTACGCCATTTTTTCTTCAGATTTTTCTTTTTGTGGCTGACTGCTAGGTTATGGGCTTACTACACGACCTTATATATCAAAAACAGTATCGCGTGATTCTGGATAATACATTTTCCATTTCCACATATGTACAACAATTAATGATTAATGATTATGATGAAGAATATAAACGAAGCCAAATAACGGTGATATCATCGACTATCGTCCCCGAAAGGACATTCAACCTAACCCCATATAGGGGTGCGAACTTACCTTGCATCAAAATTACTGATGAATATTTCATGGAAATGTTCACCAAAATGTTTAGGCTCTAACGACCCCATCATAAAATTCATATTAATTTTACTACATAACACACATTAATTTATTCAACATTGTATCTATCGTATGGCACACGGTACACACTCGGTGCACAGCGATGAACTGTACAAAAAGGATTTTTTTTCAATTTCACAAATCCACTTTATACAAATGAAATTTACACTTTATAACACTAGTACAGACGTTCGCACAATAAAATAGATTATTTGAACATTTTTTGCAAATTTATTCACGATTTATAGCGTAAGAAAAACACTTTCCTTGAAATTTTTATGTCGCGCGACTATACTGTACGATGCTCGTCTTCTACGATCGATATTCGCTCTGTAGTCTGTCACCTTTTTACAAAAACTGTGAGTCTTTGCTACACCAATATGGCGGCAAAATATCGATTTTTTATATTCCACTGTCGTGTGGAATTTGTTTAGGTGCACTTTATTTACGAATATTTCAACGAGATAACTACATCATATTAACTGTAAATCGACTCATATTTATGATAGTTCATTTATTTGGGGTTGACATTACTCGTGTTTCGAGTATTTTAAATCAAAATTTGAAAAATGCGCGACATTTTTGAATAAAACATGGCCGACATTTTTATATCCCACATGTACACCTGTGTCAAGAGCAACGTTTTGTAAACTAGCGTAAATTTACTTCAATTTTACTGTTTTTATGCAGTTACTACTTGATGTCATGCAATAAAACAGTTAAATTATTAAATTACAATGAGTGAGGTATTTGTTAGTATATCGCTTGATAGTAATATATTACGTTTAGTAACAAAATTATGGTATTAAAATTAATAAATGACATTTAGGCGCTTACTTAGAAAAATGTCCGATAGATGTGCTAAAAGCACATAAATGATTTTGAACATTATTCATTGCAACAAAAATTTATTAGAATATTCCAGTAAAAAAGTGAATTCATGCTATTTACGGTATATACGAACCCATCCCGCCACGATATTTATTCTTGGTATAAATGTCGTACGGATTAAAATTTCCAACTTTAAAATTTGGTTTTGCATAGTACTGCTTCTCATAGTAATGTCTGTGTGTCGACACACTGTGATGAGTTGTGGCCCCTTTCGTCGTTGCCTCCTTAGACGCGACGGTCGTCGAATTCGCAGCTATTTGATTAGTTTCCGCTGTTTTAACACTGATTACGAGCGGTTGTGATGTGCTCCTTATGCGACGACGTTTTAATTGCGGCCTCAAGCTAAGATCATACCGTATCGGTGGCTTTTGTCGTTTTTCATATTCGATTGTGTACAAATCGTCACGATTCTTATACAGCATACAAAATGCTCGCATCGTAAAATAATAGATAATTTCGACGCCGGATAGTAAACTGAAGCCTAGAAATAATCCGGCTATACCACCGAACGAAACTAGTAGATCGACCCAACCGAATAGTACCTCACGCTTGTATCGAACGATCGGCCATGTAAGATAGTCGATCGAGATTATCGGTTCTGTTTTTTCGAGTGACGTGTCCAACGACATTTTATTCAATTTTTCGATATCGTAAACCGTATTGTGACAACTTAGTTCGCAATTCTGGCATCCACGAATATTTGTTATGTTTTTGGCATGGTCCTTGAGGCATCGCAAATCGTTGACCGTACAATGTGTATAGTCACTGGATGGCTGGTAAAATGGTGGCACACATCTACAAAAACGTATCGCTTTACTTATACGACAGTCACGCATGCAACCACTAAATGTGTACGGATCGGAATAATATTTTAACGGCACTTCGGTGGGAAAAATACATTTTCGCTGTCTGAAAATAAATATCGGGAACGTAACGGTAATCGAATAAGTTTGAATATAAGATATTTACCCGATTGATAACTGTAGAGCATCGTCTGTTGTATACGTTTGCTTCATGGAGATCAACACCTCAATATTATCGTTTATACCCCAAGTGAATTGTGGTCGAAAATCCCAACCGGGCGTCTCATCGTGGGAATGGATGAATACATTTGACTGTGCTTTAAGTTTAATTGTTAGACCCCATTTCTTGTCCGTCTCAAAAAGGTCATTAATTTCTGGATTTATATCACTAAAAGCAAGTAAAAGGATTTTCGAATTGTCAATACACAAACACACACAAAATCTACTCACATCGCTTCAGCCGATTCCTTATACATCGCATTGAATACGAAACAAAATCCATGTTCCATATAAACGGGTAAAAATTTCTTACAACACATTATATCATCATCCTTATATTCACACGTTTCGAAAATCGATGCACAATCGACAGCCACCTCGAAGGCATATTTTCGTAACGGTTTCCCTTTCAACACCGACCAATCCTGTGTCAAATTTAAAGCGATGTCGAACAATTCACCAAATCGATTATACGATAGGGAGGGCAAAGTTTGCAAAAATGGTTCAAATCGAACCGCATCTTCATCGTAACCGGCAAGAACTTTATACGCGTAATCCGCCACCTTTTCATCGTCGTACGCTTTCGTTGGACATACCGCAACGATTGGAAATTTAACTTGCTGATTATGAAAATCGGTATCCAATCCGGTTATAGTCGGATTCGTTTGAAATTTTTCCCACAAACTAAATATGATAATTAAAGCGGCTACAGCACCAATGGTCGTGAAACAAAACCACATGAGTCTGGAATGAAATCCAAAACACATACCAAAATTCATAAAATGACTTCACTATAAATGACTTATAAGAATACTTTTCACCAAATGGTCGACCTGTCTCCGCTATGTAACGAACACCATGTAACGTTGAATTGTTGAAAAATTCTTTCGTCTGATAGACGAGACTCGATTTGAACAGTGTGCTCGTTGATATATCCGATTTCTTGGTGGTTTTCTTTGTCGATTTAATGTCTTTGCTTGATGTTAGCTCTGGTTTCATTTTGGAAAATTCAAACAAATTTTCGTCTGTTTACGTGAATAATTTATGTGTTTGTATGGGAATTTATAGTTTCATTTTCAAGCTGTGATTCGAATGGAAGTTTATTATAGACTGTAGTAATGGATGCGTGTCCATTCAAAATTATCATGTCTATAAATTATAATACACGATTAACTAACGAGTTTCTGATGGGAAACTATAATGTGACATTTTTATCGTTTAAAACGAGGGAAAGGGGTTCATATAAACGTACATTTGTCGATTAAATCATTATGCTACAATACGTTGTCGAATTGTTTAATACAAATCGGTTATAACGAAATTTCCGCTTTTATCCGCTCTTCATACTATTCGAAACATATACAAAAGATGACAGATTATTCTTCTCTCTCTTTTCAAATTCAGATCAATATTACCATTTCATGGTTGACTGATGTGGCAACCGGAGATTATGGACTATGCCAATATCGTTAATATACATTTTTTTGGTTCCAAACATTGGCCAAGAACTTTGGAATCCATGAATCTTATTGCAGCATAAACTTCCAAAATATCTGTCTAATTGCGACTATCGGGTTGGATCGTTTTCGGTGTGTCCATTATTTTTTTTTAACTAAACTTGAATAAGTCTGCCTGGGAAGAATTTTAGAGTATGGCACTATAAAAACTGTATTTGTTACTGGGCTGCTCTTAGTCTACACTTCCTTCGATTATTAGACTGCGATAGATGAAAACCACTCAATACGATTGTTGTTTTAAAATTCATAATCTCTGATTTTTAAATTTATATTTTATATTAGCTTGAATTAGTGTGGTAGTAAAATATAATTATTTAGAATCTTTACAAAACGTAAAGAGAATAGTTTTTAACAATATCGGTTATTATGAAATAAATTTCATTGTGATGAAAATACACCGATTATTGTACGTTGCGTGAAGTGTTTAACTTATTAATTCGTATAATCATCAATAACAAGAACCTCGGCTCAAGTTTCACTATAGACACCTCAAAAGATAAATTTGGTATTGCTCTCAGTATTTATCTACGCTGCTTCACAGCTATTCAATATACCGCGGTGTTATTTCTACCTTCCATGGATTGTGTATGACTTTGATTTTGTGTACGTTACGTGATTCATTTGTTAAATATTTCTATATCATTATAATTCATTGGCTGTAATTATATTATAACATACACTAAATTTAATCAATAAATTGCTGATACCAATCTTACGCTGACAACAATAACAATCCAAATGGATAGGCAAAAAATTAAGTTATAGTTTATAATAATTAAATACAAATCGGAATAAATATAATAAAATACATTTTAAACGGTGTATGGCTTATCAGATCGTGGACAAATTGGTATGCTATATGCACACGAGGAAGAGTTGCACTCTAGGTCAACGTAAATATTCGTTTCTTACCATATTTCGTTTACGATTAGTCATCTTGCGTTCCCCAATGTACACAAAATATAAACGCACTGTGAAATAGTATATAAATTCAATGGCCGAGAGTAGGCTGAATCCGAGAAATAATCCAGCTATACCACCAAACGAAACCAATAGATCGATCCAACCAAATAAAATTTCTCGTTTATATCGCACCATCGGCCATGAATAAATTCCAATCGTTAGCGGGATTTTATTGAAATCCGGATCGATTTCTTCTTCGTACACATTCCCATCGGAAATTTCGATTAGCTTTTTAATTTTAGCCACATCTAGAGTTTTATAGATTTTATACTCCGAATTGTGGCAATTTTCCAGACAATTACATTGTGTCTTAAGTATCCGATCACGATTCAATTTGATACACTCCATTTGTTGCAGATTGCACACGTTAAAATTATCTTGATTCATCGAATAGAAAAATAAAATACATTTGCATAGTTTGTACTGCATTAATTTGCGGCATTCGATAAGACATTCGCTTTGATCATAATGATCAAAGCTACGTCCAGGCATATATTCTGCCTGGTCGGCGAATATACATTTGCGTTGATGCAACGCCAACTCACGGATATTATCATCGTTATAAAACTCCTGGATGTCGAGAAGTAGTGTGGACGTGAATTCATGATTCCATATAAATTGTGGCATTAGCTCGTACTGGATCCAACCGCTACTATCGGTAAAATAGATTGCCGATGGGATGGTTATATTTTGTGTTAAAATATCTAAATTCCAACTTGAGTCTGATTCGAAGATGTACGCCAAACTGGTCGATTTTCTGTGATTGTTGAATACGTAGCAGAATCCATTTTCGGTGAGTACGGGATAAAAATGATGGCAACAGTTTATTGGTAGTCCTTTAAGCGAACACGATACAAAAAACTGTTTACACGAATATACATACGAGAGGATCAGTTCTTTAAGAGACTTGTCACTGCGATACTCGAACCCAATAGGGATCGACACTGTTTTTAAACGATTCAAGTTTAGAGTCGGCAACGTTTGGAAAAATTTATACAGCTCGTTGTTAGCAAATAATGTTGTATCGATATATAGTTCGGTGTTCAAAACTATTTCAAATTTTTTGTAGTCGATCGGATCAAACGGACAAATAAATGTTGTCGGAAATAAAAGTGTTTTGTTGTGGAAATTGACATCAACGCCTGTATATATATAAACCGAATGTTATACAAAATTATGAGTATATTCGAGAACACTCACCAGTTATTGTTGGATTTTCTTGAAATTTCTTCCAAGACGAGTATATAATTAAAACCGCAACAGTAGTCGAGAATATTATAGCTGTAAGCCATAGTCCTTTTTCTAAAATTGGCCGATTCGGTTGGCTCATATATCGAACGCCATGCAATGTAGAATCGGTGCAATAATTTTTAAACTGATTTTTTAAACGTCGCCACATACCCACGCTGAACAATGTTCGAACTCAATTAATCCAATTTTCTACAATTTATCGAATAACGAAATATAGAAATAATTACCTCAAGGTGAAAATTATTTCGCATTTTCACGTCGATATACATTCATACACATTCACCAATAATAATTTAAGTAACGATAAAATTGACCTATATTTTACAACTCTTTGAACAAATTTCATTTTTTTAATGGTTTAATTACGCGGTGACCTAATGGATATGTCTATTGCGTAGTCGGACACCAAGTGAGCCATTAATTTGTCAAAATTTTTAGCTCTCTACGTTACAAATGATTTATGTAATATTTATATATCGCTGAACGCCTATAGATCGTATACATCTTCGACCATTCTACACACGATAACCAGCTGCGTAAAATTCCACAATTCGATTAGAAAATATCGACTGATCTCAATCAACATATATTAGTAAAAAGACGATACGATACCATCTCAAGTATATATTAAAGCAAATCAAATTTACCAAAAATACCAAACCAAACTACGTTGCGTCTAAGATCTTAATTTACGAAAAAAAAAATAATTAAATTATAAAATAGCAAAGATCTTAAATTCTTCTTATTTATTTGTTTACTTTTAGAATATTTTTTTTTACAGCATACACAACCTCTCGAAGAAACGAAAACTTGAATGAAAACCTAAATATTGTGTGTATTCGAAATATATAAATAAATATATGTATAATAAATATGCTTCTTGGCTATACATAAAAAAGTTGCAAAGAAAATTATGAAAATGATGATAGAAATTCAAAGACATTAAAAAAAAATCGAAAGAAAAGCAGAAATAAAAGTAAAAAAAAAAAAACGTGCGTCAACGAACGTCGCGATTTATATTTATTTTGATTTTTTTGTTTGACTGAAAAATATCATAATGTTGATTCAATGTGGTATATTCCAAACCAAAAGTGGTTTCAAATCGATAGTATTCAAGGAAATTGTTAAAATATCGGATATTACGTAGTTTTTAGGTACTAGTAAAATAAACTTTATATTCAAATTTCTAGCTATATTCAACTCAATTATATAATTGTTTAAACCCTGATGTCATTATGGTTGTCATAAATCCCAATATCGGATATAACGAAGTTTTTAGTTAATAGTCTCAAATCAACAATTATTTAACTATAACTATTTATATTTGCTTATTTTAAAATTAATGTTAAATATTCGTTATTATGAATTTTTGTCATTATTCATTTATACGAAGTTGTTTAGTCATTATAATTTTAAGTATAAAGTCAAAGTGGGATATTCCAAACCAAACGTGGTTTCTAATCGGTAGTATTCGAAAAACGGATAACATATCCGATATTACGTAGTGTTTAGATACTAGTAAATCATACTTTATAATATAATGATTTTCTAACACTATATTTTGAAATATTCGTTATTACGTAAGAATGTTATTATAATATCGTATATTACAAATTATTATAATATCGTATATTATGAAATTGTTGAGGTATTTCACAAAAAACAATCATGATATCAGTTATTACGAAGTTTAATCGTACTTTGTGACAAGAAAACCAAAGTGGTTTTAAAGTGAAAACAAAAATGGCATTTCAGTCTAGTTCTAGTTATACATATTTGAAAGTATAAAAATTAATTATAGACAGGGAATTTCTATAAAAGTGACTTGTAAAAATTCGCTATATCCATACCAAATATCTAATTGTTTTAAGTAATAAACTCGCCTGGTCATATGTGACGTCATTATGTTAGTAATGAAAAATAATATCGGATATTACGAATTTTTTAGTTAATAGTCTCAAATCAATGATATTTTACTATAATCTTTTTATATTTACTTATTTTAAAATAATTGTTTGAATATTCGGTATTATGAATTTTTATACTTATTCATTTATACGAAGTTTTTTAGCCCTGTGTGAAGTTATTTTATTATAGTTTTAACAGTAAACTAATTTGAAATCTTAATACTTTAGAAAGGTCGAAATTACACAACCTCACATCGGATACAAGTTGGGGGAGTTATGAGTGATATTTTAAGTGTATAAACTTCTTGATGAAAGTTTACAGAAAAGATTATTTTTCTTGATCCTCTAAGCTATGAAAATGGTTGTGAGCAAAGCATTAAATACCGAAAAAAGTGAAAGGTAGAGTTTGGAACACTTATGATTAAGAGTTTAACCTATGTTATTGCTATCCACACCACTTGCAAGTGAAATTGATTACATTAAATGAAGCAATAGCCCAGAAAATTGTTGAGAATTGTTCATTATCTATATGAAAGATCAATACATTTGAATACATTTGACAATGTACTTTTTTATCACATTTTGCAAAGCAGGACATAAGCTAGACCATAAATAAGCTAGATCTAGTTAAAACTGAACTTGGTAAGGTCTAATCAGCAACTATCATGGCGAAACTGCAAATAGTGCATTTTTAGACACGATAATATTTTGTAATTGAGGACCTCGATCAACTATTACAATAAACCGAATCAATACACGAATTAGCATCATACAAGGAATTTATGGTACAAACATAAGTTTGTTGAGAAATACTTAAGCTACTCCAAAATCTTGTCCCAAAGTTGGCCTCCTTATCTTTATTTCGAGATGGTATAAAACCCTACAACGGTACATGTCAGCTTCTTGGTTATCGGATATAACGAAGTTTTTAGTTAATAGTCTTAAATCAACGATTATTTAACTATAACTATTTATATTTGCTTATTTTAAAATTAATGTTAAATATTCGTTATTATGAACTTTTGTCATTATTCATTTAATCGAAGTTGTTTAATCGTTAAGTATATGAAGTTGTTTTAATTTTAAAAGCAAGCTAATTTAGAATCATTATAATTTTAAGTATAATGTCAAAGTGGGATATTCCAAACCAAACGTGGTTTCTAATCGGTAGTATTCGAAAAACGGATAACATATCCGATATTACGTAGTGTTTAGATACTAGTAAATCATACTTTATAATATAATGATTTTCTAACACTATATTTTGAAATATTCGTTATTACGTAAGAATGTATGTAACAAATTATTATAATATCGTATATTATGACATTTTTGAGGTATTTCACAAAAAACCATCATGATATCAGTTATTACGAAGTTTAATCATACTTTGTGAAAAGAAAACCAAAGTGGTTTTAAAGTGAAAACAAAAATGGCATTTCATTCTAGTTCTAGTTATACATATTTGAAAGTATAAAAATTAATTATAGACAGGGAATTTCTATAAAAATGACTTGTAATATTTCGAAATATCTGAAATTGTAAGAAAAACACAAGCTATATCCATACCAAATATTGTTTTAAGTAATAAACTCGCCTGGTCATATGTGACGTTATTATGTTAGTAATAAAAAATAATATCGGATATTACGAATTTTTTCGTTAATAGTCTCAAATCAATGATATTTTACTATAATCTTTTTATATTTACTTATTTTAAAAGAATTGTTCGAATATTCGGTATTATGAATTTTTATACTTATTCATTTATACGAAGTTTTTTAGCCCTGTATGAAGTTATTTTAGTTTTAACAGTAAACTAATCTGAAAGGTCGAAATTACACAACCTCACATCGGATACAAGTTGGGGAGTTATGAGTGATATTTTAAGTGTATAAACTTCTTGATGAAAGTTCACAGAAAAGATTATTTTTCTTGATCCTCTAAGCTATGAAAATGGTTGTGAGCAAAGCATTAAATACCGAAAAAAGTGAAAGGTAGAGTTTGGAACACTTATGATTAAAAGTTTAACCTGTGTTATTGTTATCCACACCATTTGCAAGTGGAATTGATTACATTAAATGAAGCAATAGCCCACAAAATTGTTGAGAATTGTTCATTATCTATGAAAGATCAATACATTTGAATACATTTGACAATATACTTTTTTGTCACATTTTGCAAAGCAGGACATAAGCTAGACCATACATAAGCTAGATCTAGTTAAAACTGAACTTGGTAAGGTCTAATCAGCAACTATCATGGCGAAACTGCAAATAGTGCATTTTTAGGCACGATAATATTTTGTAATTGAGGACCTCGATCAACTATTACAATAAACCGAATCAATACACGAATTAGCATCATACAAGGAATTTATGGTACAAACATAAGTTTGTTGAGAAATGCTCAAGCTACTGTAAACTCCAAAATCTTGTTCCAAAGTTGGCCTCCTAATCCTTATTTCGAGATGGTATAGAACCTACGACGGTACATATCAACTTCTTGGCTTCAGCAAAGCTTCAAAAATAGTGAATGAGACTGGATGGCCTTATAGGTTTGGACAGCTGTAAGAGAAAATGTCCAAAATTATTTGGTCTATATCACAGGGACTCAGAACATATATAGTGAGATAAAATAAATTTCATACAACAAAACCAAACATAAACCCTAAAGTCATTAAATAATGTTGAAATATGTAATGAAAAAATACATTTAATTTTTCTGAATGACGTACACTTGTTGATTGATTAAAAGTCAATTTGTTTTAAGTCAGTATAGTCAGTATTTTTATACTTATTCATTTATACGAAGTTTTTTAGCCCTGTGTGAAGTTATTTTATTATAGTTTTAACAGTAAACTAATTTGAAATCTTAATACTTTAGAAAGGTCGAAATTACACAACCTCACATCGGATACAAGTTGGGGGAGTTATGAGTGATATTTTAAGTGTATAAACTTCTTGATGAAAGTTTACAGAAAAGATTATTTTTCTTGATCCTCTAAGCTATGAAAATGGTTGTGAGCAAAGCATTAAATACCGAAAAAAGTGAAAGGTAGAGTTTGGAACACTTATGATTAAGAGTTTAACCTATGTTATTGCTATCCACACCACTTGCAAGTGAAATTGATTACATTAAATGAAGCAATAGCCCAGAAAATTGTTGAGAATTGTTCATTATCTATATGAAAGATCAATACATTTGAATACATTTGACAATGTACTTTTTTATCACATTTTGCAAAGCAGGACATAAGCTAGACCATAAATAAGCTAGATCTAGTTAAAACTGAACTTGGTAAGGTCTAATCAGCAACTATCATGGCGAAACTGCAAATAGTGCATTTTTAGACACGATAATATTTTGTAATTGAGGACCTCGATCAACTATTACAATAAACCGAATCAATACACGAATTAGCATCATACAAGGAATTTATGGTACAAACATAAGTTTGTTGAGAAATACTTAAGCTACTCCAAAATCTTGTCCCAAAGTTGGCCTCCTTATCTTTATTTCGAGATGGTATAAAACCCTACAACGGTACATGTCAGCTTCTTGGTTATCGGATATAACGAAGTTTTTAGTTAATAGTCTTAAATCAACGATTATTTAACTATAACTATTTATATTTGCTTATTTTAAAATTAATGTTAAATATTCGTTATTATGAACTTTTGTCATTATTCATTTAATCGAAGTTGTTTAATCGTTAAGTATATGAAGTTGTTTTAATTTTAAAAGCAAGCTAATTTAGAATCATTATAATTTTAAGTATAATGTCAAAGTGGGATATTCCAAACCAAACGTGGTTTCTAATCGGTAGTATTCGAAAAACGGATAACATATCCGATATTACGTAGTGTTTAGATACTAGTAAATCATACTTTATAATATAATGATTTTCTAACACTATATTTTGAAATATTCGTTATTACGTAAGAATGTATGTAACAAATTATTATAATATCGTATATTATGACATTTTTGAGGTATTTCACAAAAAACCATCATGATATCAGTTATTACGAAGTTTAATCATACTTTGTGAAAAGAAAACCAAAGTGGTTTTAAAGTGAAAACAAAAATGGCATTTCATTCTAGTTCTAGTTATACATATTTGAAAGTATAAAAATTAATTATAGACAGGGAATTTCTATAAAAATGACTTGTAATATTTCGAAATATCTGAAATTGTAAGAAAAACACAAGCTATATCCATACCAAATATTGTTTTAAGTAATAAACTCGCCTGGTCATATGTGACGTTATTATGTTAGTAATAAAAAATAATATCGGATATTACGAATTTTTTCGTTAATAGTCTCAAATCAATGATATTTTACTATAATCTTTTTATATTTACTTATTTTAAAAGAATTGTTCGAATATTCGGTATTATGAATTTTTATACTTATTCATTTATACGAAGTTTTTTAGCCCTGTATGAAGTTATTTTAGTTTTAACAGTAAACTAATCTGAAAGGTCGAAATTACACAACCTCACATCGGATACAAGTTGGGGAGTTATGAGTGATATTTTAAGTGTATAAACTTCTTGATGAAAGTTCACAGAAAAGATTATTTTTCTTGATCCTCTAAGCTATGAAAATGGTTGTGAGCAAAGCATTAAATACCGAAAAAAGTGAAAGGTAGAGTTTGGAACACTTATGATTAAAAGTTTAACCTGTGTTATTGTTATCCACACCATTTGCAAGTGGAATTGATTACATTAAATGAAGCAATAGCCCACAAAATTGTTGAGAATTGTTCATTATCTATGAAAGATCAATACATTTGAATACATTTGACAATATACTTTTTTGTCACATTTTGCAAAGCAGGACATAAGCTAGACCATACATAAGCTAGATCTAGTTAAAACTGAACTTGGTAAGGTCTAATCAGCAACTATCATGGCGAAACTGCAAATAGTGCATTTTTAGGCACGATAATATTTTGTAATTGAGGACCTCGATCAACTATTACAATAAACCGAATCAATACACGAATTAGCATCATACAAGGAATTTATGGTACAAACATAAGTTTGTTGAGAAATGCTCAAGCTACTGTAAACTCCAAAATCTTGTTCCAAAGTTGGCCTCCTAATCCTTATTTCGAGATGGTATAGAACCTACGACGGTACATATCAACTTCTTGGCTTCAGCAAAGCTTCAAAAATAGTGAATGAGACTGGATGGCCTTATAGGTTTGGACAGCTGTAAGAGAAAATGTCCAAAATTATTTGGTCTATATCACAGGGACTCAGAACATATATAGTGAGATAAAATAAATTTCATACAACAAAACCAAACATAAACCCTAAAGTCATTAAATAATGTTGAAATATGTAATGAAAAAATACATTTAATTTTTCTGAATGACGTACACTTGTTGATTGATTAAAAGTCAATTTGTTTTAAGTCAGTATAGTCAAATAAAAAAATTGGTTTAACAACCCATTATGTTTGAAATAGTTTTAATTACTTTAACGCAAGTAAACTATATAAGGTCAGTGAAGAGCAGACACCATCCTTCGAGACTTTCTCATCAAATAACTACATATATGTCATTATCTCGGTTCGTTCGACTTAATTAAATTATATATCCTGCTGTGTACATATATTCATGCACAAAAACAAACAATGTATGTTACGCGACATCAATATTAATTCAAGTATGTGTGTGATACTGATGCAGACTTTAAGACAATTTATTGTCTTACATATATAAGAAAGTAGATTTACCGAAACCTAAATCCTTTACTGTGGTTGAAATATTATAATGATGAGATTTTTTGTTGGAAATTATGAGTTACGATAATAACCATATGTGAGACCAATTTTCGACAGTGCTCTATACACATAGCTACTATGTACATTATACACAGTGTTCTTAAAATAAAAAAAAAATTCTCGGATTTTCTTTAAGTTTTTCATATTTTTGGCATAATATCAAAATTTCCAATTTTAAGCATAAAATTATTTTTTCTATTTTGTGTGATTGCTATTATTATTGTTTTAACACAGACGCAGAAGGGAAAACCATATACTCGCATGTATGTATGTATATACGCACCAAATAAGAAAAACAAACAATATAGAGTATGGGTGAGCGTATATGGAAAATGGAAAATTCATGCTGCGTGATTATGAAAGATGGATACGGATCAAGTCCGGATTTATGTATAATATAGTGTGTGGTCATAATTTTGTGTGCGGTTTAATAGATTATATACGGATTAAAAGAATTATGTTAAACATATGAGGAAATGCATTTTTTCAACTATGGAATTATTGTAAGATTTGTTTAACGAAAATTCATCGTATCTGCCATCTGGATAGTACATATTGTGTTCAACGGCCCAGTAAAGCCTAGAATCCTGCAGTAGGTTAAAAGGATCACATGTGTATGAGGGATAGGTTGCAAAATTAGAAAAAAATCCAGTAAAGACCGCTTAATCTGAGTTTTACTTGAAGATACCCTAAAGAGATGAACTGCAAAAAATTTTTGTCACCACAAAAATTATTGTCACGCGGGGACCACATTCTTAATTATATAAACATTCTTGAAATATCTAACTAGAGGTTAGGTTGCAAAGATACTACCAAAGTATAACACAACTATAGAGCTTAAAAAAAAGAATATACTCAGAGAAGGACAGTTATAGAAGTAATTATCATGATCTTTCCACGGACATCCAATAACAAAATCCCTGTTGAATCCCTGCCAACAACATAACCAGCTATCACTAATATAGTAAAATATTTCTTGTACGTTCTTTTATTTCCAGTTTAATGATTGATAAGTCTCCTTTAATTAAACCACTTGTACGTTCCTAAAAACTAAATATATTTAAACACTCAAAATTCGAAATAACCGATAACAGAATATTTGCAATCAGTTACCAAACATGGACATTATTTTTCAGTTAATGTAACGTTTGTAATTAGGTTAAATAGTCAATTGTACATAATAACGAATATTTGGTTTAATTTTTAAAACGCATAAATAGTTGAGCAGCTACACGTTTTAATGCTATATAATATAATAATATAATCAACATACAAAGTTATTCTATATGTATGTTAGAGATAGTATTTTAGCTGAAACAATTTCACTCAAACTAGTATATATATATTCAGTATATATATTTTCGATATTATATTTTAATGATAACTGCATACATTATCTGAGTTAAATATTAAAATATCGGTTATTATGAATTTCGTATATTTTCAATGTCTTCTAGAGTATTAAAGAACCTACAAACTGACAAACATGTAACATTAATATCACTCCAAATAATTTCACTCAAACTACGTTATATCCGATATAAATACACTCGGAAAAGTAAGCTTCCCATAGGTTTATAATAACTCAACACCAATCGAAACTGAGTGATAAATTATTAACCTGCTCTCATCTAAAATAATTTCACTCAAACTTCGGTTTATTCGATATTTGTAATAATAGTTTGGTAGTTGGAGTCGCAGTGTAACGTGTATATCGAGCTAAAATGAGCATTCTGAATGTGCTTCTATATATTTAATTCTAAATGAGACTGAGTGATAGATATTTTATCTATCAAGTGTAATGAGAAGTATATATATTCTTTCTAATTTTGGAGAGTTACTATACATCTTTGATCGGAACTAGGACGATTTTAACTTACTATGTAGCAATATTATATTTATCGCGGTTTTGAATACTCAACAGAAATTTTGATAGTTAAAATGCCACCAAAAAAAATTTTCACTTAAACTAAAATATAGGATTATGAGTGTTATTTTATTAACGGATAATCTGTTAGTTTTATAGTCAATTTTGCACAGCATAAAACAGAAAAAGCTCAGTTATCTTACAAGAACCATCGAGAAAGTATTTTGCTTCAAATAATTCCAATTAAACTTCAGTTTATCCGATTTAATTTTAATGATTATATGGTGAGAGAATTTAAAGTAAAATAGACATTTTACTCAAATAATGTAATTTACAAATCAAGTAATGAAGTTGGCAATTTTTCAATTACCTACAATTTATTATCTGAGTTAAATATTACAATATTACTTATTATGAATTATATTGAACAATATCGTTTAGAATAAATATAATAATAATAAACCTACAAATTGACGATATTATCACTCAAAATAATTTCACTCAAACTACGGTATACCTGATATAAATATACTTTAAAAATATACGGTCTAAGTTTTTGATAATATAGTTCAACACCAAGTAAGCTGCTCTGTAAGTAAGATGAAGTACTCTCTCATATTAAAATCCTTAAAAAAACTTATTACTTCAAAAATTTGCACTCAAACATCAAAATGTTATTTATAATTTTGAGTGTAATTTGTACCACTGGTTATTACAATTTTATTATAAGCTTGATCGAATCGAGTAAAGTTTGAATTGATTTTTGACTCAGTAAAAGCAAAAAACACTTATCGCCATTTTGTTCATGACAGTTCAAGAGTTGGCATATAGTTTAAGAGTATTTTTGACAACATATAATTATAGAGTATTTCTAAAGTAAAATATAAAATATCGGTTATTATGGATTTAGTAAATCTTGAATAATAATAAACAATAAATAACAAAATAAAAAGTTAGAAAGTGTCTAATAAAAATATTAGATGAGGTGACTCAACTAAACAAAATTCACTCAAACTTCGGTTTATCCGATATTTTATATAAATAGTTTGGTTGTTAGCTATTTTAAGATGCGAAATACTACTATATAGTTAATTCAACATGAAACTGAGTGATAGGATAAATACTTCTGCCTGTCAAGGAAAGATGAGACTTGCGTATACCTTTTAACTCTAGATATGAACTAGAACGATTTTACCTAACATAACTAGCTAGCAATAATATATTTATTACTATTTTGAGTCTGAACAACCTAATTAATAAAAATGTTGATAGTTAAAATTTCACTCACAAAAATATCACTCAAACTAAGGCACTCGGTTTTTAGTGTAATTATAATAACGCATTATTACGAATTTTATAATTAATTTTGCACACTACAAAGCACAAAAATTATACTCAGTGCAATGTTCGCGCCATTCCGTTCGTGATTCAAACTTTAAATAAATTTTAAGTAGAAAAATAAATCGAGAAATACACTCATCTTTTTCGCATCAACAACAAAGAAAAAAGAAAATGTGTGTAAAAGAATTTCTAGTGTTGTGTGTTTTCAGAAAGTAAAAACTACTTAAGCGAAGAGCACGCGTATGTTTGATACTCTTTAGTTGAAAAGATATTTAATTTTTTTTTTGTTTCTTAAAGAAATTTGTCAATAAAATTAGTAATGTGTATAGTTTGAGTGTGATTTGGACCAGACAAGGTCTATATATATAAATGTATGTGTGTGTGTGCATTTAAATAGTTTTATATTTTAGTTAAAGTGTGATCACTATTTTTTAAGAGGTTTTTTCGAATTTGTTTTGTTTTTATCGTCAGATGATCGTCGGAAATTCGGAGTGACTTTTCTACGTTTAACTAAAAAATAATCTTAAAATAGCGCGATTTTTTTTTATGTTTTTACTTAAGATTTACAATTCTAAGAGATATTTTCATTTCTAAGTTTTAGTTCATTTTATGTTTAAATCGCGGTTGATCGTACACCGATCTAAAAATTTTGTGAAATTAAATAAAAATATTTTTGAGTGATTTTTGTGTCGAGTGTGTGTTTACTAAAACAAAAAATAAAATTATGAAAATTTTTTATATATTTTTGTGTGACTTATTGTGTTTTATTAATTAATAAGAATATAAAATTAATTAGTGTTATGTAATAAATTTATTAAGAAATATATATACAGTTTTAATCTAAACAAATATTTATAAGAAAAAAGAAAATGAAATTGTGGAAATCAAAAAAAGCAACTAGTTGTGTGCCGGGAAAATCATCATCGGCGACGATATCAAAAAATGAGGATACAAAAACTACGGAACCGAATGCATCGAATTCGACGATATCAGGTATTTTTTTGATATACATATATTATTAAATACGTGGGGCTGATTGAGATGGTTGTGTGGCATCGAACCGGAAATAAAAACGTCTGGTTTTATTTTAATTTTATAATTAATGATAATTAACGTATCTATATACATAACTCACCCTTCGAATTAATTAAAATCAAAAATATATACATTCAAGAGACATGCCGTCGTATGTACGTGCGAGTGTATAGTTTTTTTTGGCAAGCCACATTCAGTCTCTGGTTATTTTCTGCATTCAGAAAAATTTCAACAATTTTCCAATATTTTCTAATTTTGTTTATTGTTATTATTTATGTAGCATGTGGTACTTGTATATATACATACACGAGTATGTACTATATATTACACTATACGGTATAAGGAATTTAAGTTTTTATTATTTTTGGATTGGGTTCAACAATATATAGACTGGTGGTCTTACTCGTATATATGTATTATCAAATTCTTAATTAATTAATTGTTTTAAGTATATATATGTACTTATTCGTACATGTAAAATGTCTCAACGATTGGTATAATTATAATTTATATTTAAACTGTTTGCGTGTCTGTGATGTGGGGAGACCATATTGTATAAGGTCATAATATTTATTGTTTGGAAAATTACGAAGGGTACGAGTACTTGTGAATGAAACAGCTGGTTAGTAGTTTTACTATATCGATTATTTGCCGTCGTCCGTCGGTCATTATATAAACGCCAAGATTTATTTTAAACGGCGATAGAACCACTTAACAAAATATACAACTACAATAACAATTGTATGACAAATTATAGACCCAAGTCTTTCCCGGTTCGCATATTTATGTCCTAATAACGAACTCTGCACTGCATAAGAGAGCATAGATGTGTTCACACACACCACTGATTGTAATCTTGTAAAAATACCGATTCGAACCCGGTAGCTCAAAATTTAAGAATTTTAAATAATTATTCCGTGGGTGCAAAAGCTGAAGACCAATCATTTGATATTTAGCAGGTCCCATACAACAACCTAATAAATATTAAAATATTAAGAGGAGTTCATTCAAATATTTACATTTCATATTCTATCTCGGAACCCAATAATCAAAAATATGGATCCCTTCTTGGGTGTAGCTTCTTGACCAACTTTATAATGTTTTGAGTATCAAGTTCAATATGAAATGTATATCATTCTATGGATTGTATCTAGGCAGTTATTTATTTAGACGAATAATTAAAAAAATCATAATAACGAATATGTTCTATTTTTACTACATATTCTCAAAATTAAAGGTTGAGAATCCTAAGGAACCCCCGATTTGACATGTTGGCAGTGGGATTGTAATGTTTTATTCAGTTATAACTATTTGTTATTAAAGTACGTTATAACCGATATTTATTTGCTACCTTAAAATTTTGAAAATACCGATTCTCCTTTTATTACGTATTTAGAAATATTTAACATATTTTAATATCTCGTAACAACAGTCGACTTTATAACCGATATTGTTTAAAAGTTGAACAATATCGCTTATTACGAATTTATCAAGTATTGTGAATTTAAAATGTTTATTAATTGTTTGCTATATTATTAAAATATTCAAATCGAAAATAACCAACTTCCTAACGCATTAATTCTATTTACGTTCTAATGAACTCATTAAACTGTCAAAATTTATATTTTTTGTTCTATTCAGTTTATATTGATGCCAGTTGGTCTTTATTATTATTATTATTATTGTTGTAAATAAAAAATTTATTTGTATATAGTCTATTTTATGATTTATTTAGAGATAGTTTTCGAAGAAAATCACTTTCATTTTATTTATTTATGCGCGCGGATGGGACACGATTTTCTTTATGCATTTTAACGAGTATTTATTTTATATTATATGTTTACACTTTAGTTAATCGATTAATAATAGTAGCGTATTGTTAAAACGACAATATTCATACTTTAAATATTGCATAATATTAGGTGTCTAATAAGGCTACATCAAGAAAATTAGCGTGGATAATAGCATTGATGCTGTCCGATAAAGCTTCACACGCTGCACCAATGTGGTGTGATGGTATTTTGCCCCATTCTCGGCGAAGAGTCTGCAAAATCGACCATATAGAAAAATACATTGGGTTTAAATCCGGGGAATATACTGGGCATTGTTGTCATGAAATGAAGCTGGTAACTGTTTATTATAAGAAACATTGGGTTTTATAGTCTGCTAATGTATCCAAGGTAATAATGCATCGATTAAAATCTTAAGCTCGCCATCAACGTGCATGTTTTTTTATCGACTATACTCTTGCTACGAGCAGACACATCGAGAAGTTTAATTGCGCTTTGCGTGGATTACGTTGAATTCTGGTCTTCATCTTCGAAATATTTATGGCGATTTTTAAATGCTACACAAACATTTTGTTCACATGGTAATTTCGATTTTCCAGCCAAATACAAAGCGGCAACACGTTTTGAGTTGTAGGTTTGTGTACAGACTGACGTTTATCAAAAAATAAGCGCGCTGTCATGCGCTGTTTGGTTAATACAGCAATGTAAAATAAGTAGCTACGAGGGCCGACTCTTGTATATTATTAAAAATTTTGCATACAATTGAATGAGTTTTGCAGAGCCATATATTGTATAATAATTGAGGTCTTGAACATTCGTTAGAGTAGGGTCTGTAATTCTTGATTATTTTTAAATTATATTACCAAAAGAAAATGGTTTAGTATTGACTAATCGTTGGAGCCGAATGTCCTGAGCTAGTAACTTTTATGGTTTTCTCCGTTTCCTGTACCTTTCGCAAAATGTAAAGATCTCATTTCAAAAACTTGTATGGCTTCCCAAACCATAAAGAGGAAAACCGCTTAGATATGCTGTAACAAATTCTGTTCATGTCTCTTTCCCAGCAGTCACCATTCTGTCACGTTTAATGTTCGCAACATTATCCCAAACAAGTATTATCCCGATAATAGATAACATAGACCTGCAATCTGATCTTCAGGATTTCTTTCTCAGTGGAGTTTGGAGAACTAGATCTTTGTGACAGTTTTGGGTTCAACGATTTTTAATCTCCACTTACTTTGGGAGTAGTTCTCTAGTAGGCGATCTATTGACGAGGGGTATTTTGAAAGTTTTGGAATCCATCTTCCACCTTTTTGTAAGATCAAGTAAGATCTTTTTGCAGTACTATTAAGCTAAACGTGTGCAGGTTTAATAGTGAGACTCTCATGAGACCTTGTTCAATACCCTATTAGTTCGGTATAGTTATAAAATTATGATGTAATTGGTATTACCAAATTGGAGGTAGTAAATAGGCTAAAACTATATATGACACACATATATATATATATATATATATATATATATATATATATATATATATATATATATATATATATATATATATATATATATATATATATATATATATATATATATATATAAAGGGTCATCCAAATGTGACGCCTAGATGTCAGCAGTATATAATTTTTACACGTGACATCTTTTCAAATGACATAAGCCATTTTGCTTTATTAGAAGGTAGTACAGTTTTAACCATGGACAGGTACACATTGCAACAACGCGTTTACATCATTAAAACTTATTTAAAAATGGGCGTTCTTTGAAAAATACCCATCGCAAAATTCGTGATTTTTTTGGTGTAAATAATCGGCCAAATCAATCTTCAATTCAAAGATTAGTGAAAAAATTCGATGAAACTGGTTGTGTTACTGATAAACCAAAAAGTGGAAGACCAAAAACTGTACGCACAAAAAAAATATTGCTGCTGTTAGTGAAAATGTAGAAAATGAACCGACAACATCAATTCGCGTCGTTCGCAAGAATTGGGCATATCTTATGGCTCCTTATGGAGAATTTTGCATAAAGATTTGCATTTACACGCTTACAAAATTCAATTAACCCAGAAATTGAAAGAAAGAGACCATTTACAACGTCGTAATTTCGCTAGTTGGATTATTGAACAACGAACGACAGATCCATTGTTTTCAAGCAAAATTTTGTTTAGTGATGAAGCTCATTTCACAATGGATGGATTCGTCAATAAGCAAAATTGTCGAATCTGGGGTGATGAAAATCCTCGTGTTATTCATGAAAAATCTCTACACCCACCAAAAGTTACTGTTTGGTGTGCATTTTGGGCAAATGGAATCATTGGGCCATTCTTCTTCGAAAATGATGCTGGAAATGCTGTTACTGTGAATGTTGAGCGATACCAATCAATGTTGAGAGACTTTTTATGGACACAGTTGAGTCATATTGATGTGTCTGACGTCTATTTCCAGCAAGACGGTGCTACATGTCACACAACTCGACAAAACATTACGTTTTTGCAATCAAAATTTCCTCAACGTGTAATTTCACGAAATTCAGATTTCAATTGGCCTCCAAGGTCATGTGATCTAACACCATTAGATTTTTTTTTTGCGGGGTTTTTTTAAAAGTCGAGTGTATGCTAACAAGCCACAAACAATTAATGATCTAAAGAACAACATTCAAGTTGCAATTCGTGAAATAACACCAGCAACATGTCGCAAAATTTTTATCGACTATACTCTTGCTACGAGCGGACACATCGAGAAGTTTAATTGCGCTTTGCATGGATTACGTTGAATTCTGGCCTTCATCTTCGCAATATTTATGGCGATTTTTAAATGTTACACAAACTTATTGTAGGCTTGTGTACAGACTGATGTTTATCAAAACAAAGCGCGCTGTCATGCGCTGTTTGGTCGATACAGTAATGTGAAATAAGTAACTATACGAGGGCCGACTCTTGTATATTATTAAAAATTTTGCATACAATTGAATGAGTTTTGCAGAGCCATATATTGTATAATAATTGAGGTCTTGAACATTCGTTAGAGTAGGGTCTGTAATTCTTGATTATTTTTAAATTATATTACCAAAAGAAAATGGTTTAGTATTGACTAATCGTTGGAGCCGAATGTCCTGAGCTAGTAACTTTTATGGTTTTCTCCGTTTCCTGTACCTTTCGCAAAATGTAAAGATCTCATTTCAAAAACTTGTATGGCTTCCCAAACCATAAAGAGGAAAACCGCTTAGATATGCTGTAACAAATTCTGTTCATGTCTCTTTCCCAGCAGTCACCATTCTGTCACGTTTAATGTTCGCAACATTATCCCAAACAAGTATTATCCCGATAATAGATAACATAGACCTGCAATCTGATCTTCAGGATTTCTTTCTCAGTGGAGTTTGGAGAACTAGATCTTTGTGACAGTTTTGGGTTCAACGATTTTTAGTCTCCACTTACTTTGGGAGTAGTTCTCTAGTAGGCGATCTATTGACGAGGGGTATTTTGAAAGTTTTGGAATCCATCTTCCACCTTTTTGTAAGATCAAGTAAGATCTTTTTGCAGTACTATTAAGCTAAACGTGTGCAGGTTTAATAGTGAGACTCTCATGAGACCTTGTTCAATACCCTATTAGTTCGGTATAGTTATAAAATTATGATGTAATTGGTATTACCAAATTGGAGGTAGTAAATAGGCTAAAACTATATATGACACACATATATATATATATATATATATATATATATATATATATATATATATATATATATATATATATATATATATATATATATATATATATATATATATATATATATATATATATATATATATATATATATATATATATATATATATATATATATAAAGGGTCATCCAAATGTGACGCCTAGATGTCAGCAGTATATAATTTTTACACGTGACATCTTTTCAAATGACATAAGCCATTTTGCTTTATTAGAAGGTAGTACAGTTTTAACCATGGACAGGTACACATTGCAACAACGCGTTTACATCATTAAAACTTATTATGAAAATGGGCGTTCTTTGAAAAATACCCATCGCAAAATTCGTGAGTTTTTTGGTGTAAATAATCGGCCAAATCAATCTTCAATTCAAAGATTAGTGAAAAAATTCGATGAAACTGGTTGTGTTACTGATAAACCAAAAAGTGGAAGACCAAAAACTGTACGCACAAAAAAAATATTGCTGCTGTTAGTGAAAATGTAGAAAATGAACCGACAACATCAATTCGCGTCGTTCGCAAGAATTGGGCATATCTTATGGCTCCTTATGGAGAATTTTGCATAAAGATTTGCATTTACACGCTTACAAAATTCAATTAACCCAGAAATTGAAAGAAAGAGACCATTTACAACGTCGTAATTTCGCTAGTTGGATTATTGAACAACGAACGACAGATCCATTGTTTTCAAGCAAAATTTTGTTTAGTGATGAAGCTCATTTCACAATGGATGGATTCGTCAATAAGCAAAATTGTCGAATCTGGGGTGATGAAAATCCTCGTGTTATTCATGAAAATTCTCTACACCCACCAAAAGTTACTGTTTGGTGTGCATTTTGGGCAAATGGAATCATTGGGCCATTCTTCTTCGAAAATGATGCTGGAAATGCTGTTACTGTGAATGTTGAGCGATACCAATCAATGTTGAGAGACTTTTTATGGACACAGTTGAGTCATATTGATGTGTCTGACGTCTATTTCCAGAAAGACGGTGCTACATGTCACACAACTCGACAAAACATTACGTTTTTGCAATCAAAATTTCCTCAACGTGTAATTTCACGAAATTCAGATTTCAATTGGCCTCCAAGGTCATGTGATCTAACACCATTAGATTTTTTTTTTGCGGGGTTTTTTTAAAAGTCGAGTGTATGCTAACAAGCCACAAACAATTAATGATCTAAAGAACAACATTCAAGTTGCAATTCGTGAAATAACACCAGCAACATGTCGGAAAGTCATTGAAAATTTCGATATTCGGATTGATGCCTGCAGACGCAGTCGTGGTGGACACTTGAATGATATTCTATTCCACGTATAATTGTAATGGATCATACTTTTAATAAAAAAAAACAGCTTGAAAAAATTGCAAATAGTTTGTGTTTTATTTAAAAGAAACATGTAGGCGCGGTTTTTGGATGACCCTTTATATATATATATATATATATATATATATATATATATATATATATATATATATATATATATATATATATATATATATATATATATATATATATATATATATATATATATATATATATATATATATATATATATATATATATATATATATATATATATATATATATATATATATATATATATATATATATATATATATATATATATATATATTGCGAGTTGCGACGACGTTTTTCGCCATAAAATCAACAAACATATTATGTTTTATGCTACAATATTATTGAATTAACAAATTTATAGTCAATTCAGACAAACAGTTGGAAATCAAATTTAGCTGTAGTTACTCGTACATAAATCAGTAATTTGTGTATCAATTTGTAAATACAAATAAAAATTAAGATAATTGTTCTGGTTGAATTAATCCGTCGTGTACTTATATGATATAGGTTTGGTCGAAATATAAATGTCTTTGTTGTTGATTTCTTTGTACGATTACACATGTATGCAGTGTACTAAGAAGCATAAATAGACCGTAATGAAATAATATGTATGATTGCAAGGTTTGTATAACCTATAATATCGGGGAAACAATTCGTCGACCTTAAGTATACTCGTATATAGTGGAAGTGAGTTCTCCCCCTCCGAAATGGAATGCATTCTATTTTATTACTACGCTATAAACGTAAGAATTCATTGTATACGAACAATTAATTTACGATCTTTCTTCTTAAATAAAAAATCTTAATTGTGTTCACTTAAAATACGAAAGAAAATTTACGATTTACCAATAGTTATGCAGCTGTGTGATGATTTTATATAGTCACCATATACCATCGATATATGTCTCTGATATATTTTCTTTTGTTTAAAACACAAAATTTCTTTTAACTGCGCTCGGTGATGGAATGCGCCGATTGTCTTAATTTGATCTAATTGTTGATGAATGACTTAAGTCGCGATTATATGGAAAAATGACTTACTGCAGTATAATGGTTCGGTCGTGTGATTATAAGATGGATTGGCATTTGTGTTCTGCTTTGGACCGGATGTCTCCGTATAATATAACAAGATAATTGATTTGTATTTTGAGCAACTCTACTGAACACAATTTGAGCAACACAATAATGATTTTAAATTTAATGTAAAAACCATAATTTTGTGTAACATATGAACGTGACAAATACATATAATTATGTATAGATAATTTCGAAACCCCCGATGGTGTGAGATACCATATAACATTATACTAAATCTTATCTTTATTAATTAGAAGCTCATAAATATTTAATCTCCAACATCCTCCATACACTTGAAAAAAGAGAAAATTGAATTTTAAATCAAATAATACCCGTAATTTCAAAACAAACATACAACAATGTAATTATCACTATCGATCTTCATCCTCCGCGTATATACATAAACTATACATAGTATACCATGTGTCTGATTATAAATCAAAATATGTATGCAAGTAAGAAGAATCAACTTCAAAGATGATAAACTCAAAGAAAAAAGTGGAAATTTTTAATTACATATTCATCTCGCGTGTTTGAGTATTTGGTCTTGAGACAACTGTTTTCCATCTTATATAAACGTACGAGTACATATAGCTGTCGAATTCTATTATATTTGAGTATGTCTTTATGGTTTATAATTGTTACTGTGCGTTAACCCTTTATCCTACATATACGGTATACGTGAGGGGATTACATCGAGTATAAAACTACATACTAAGTAAAGGATTTATATTTGGAACGTATCGGGAGTGTGAAGGTACGATAAGACCATATATGTTCTTCTTCGATAAAACTATTTTGGGAATACATACGCTCCAAACCACCGCAAATGTAAATAAACCTTAACTGCCGGTACTGTATACGTATGTAGGTGTTTAGATTGTGGTTTTTCGTATGCAAGTAGTGTAAGCGTATACGGACATCAGATGGTGATCTAAATTAGTTTTTTTTTTGTTCAAAATAGTTTTTGTTTACTCATCCACGATGACTTATGTATATGAGTTGAATGAATCACAGTCAAATGTGTGTTAATCTACTAAATTCGGATTTCATTAATAATCCATGACATCATTAGTTATTGTCCTCAGACGCATGACAAGCCAGCAATGGATGTCTTGACGAATCTTAATAAGACTTGGTTGTTTATAGAATGTTGATCTCATCCATTGTTAATAATTTAGCGCCAACAGATTTCTGTTTATTCAGGTCTATAAGTACCTACATATCTGATGCATTCGAATATGATAGATGTTTCATGATCTATTGCAGACATTTATCGTCTTCAACACCCGTAAGTTTAGTTACAAACTGTTGCTTCCGTTCATCATCTTCATAGAAACCTGGCAGTCTGTCAGAAACCATTTTTAAGCTCATCTTTTCGCAATGACGTTTCTCTATGAGTAAACCATTACGTGACAGTTGAAAGAATATGGTTCTTCACTCATTCAATTTGTGACTCTGACGTCGGTTTTTACCGGAAATACTTTACGCAGCCTTCTGATGTTTCAAAACGCGCATTACTCAAAATCGAAGTACAAATACATATACTTCGGGCATACAATTACTCAAACAGCCCCAATAAATCGGGATTCGATTCACTCTTGAATTCCTTAGTCACAATATAACGCCAAATGGTATGCTGCCCTCGCCAGAGAAAGAATTAATGTCGTTATACGGAATTCCCGTGCGTGAATTACTCGCAATATATCTATCACTTTAGATATTTTGACGCAAGTCGGGACTTCACTATTTATACCGACCACAATCTTCTGAAAAGAATTTTAGAATTTATTTTCTGGTTCCGGCCATTAGACGAGTCCCACGATGAAACTAGAGTTTTTAAACTACGTGGCTTTGAGATTTATTGCGAAACATCAACAGGCACTAATCACTGATAAATGGCAGATCCATCACTCCGGACAATATTTGACACGCTACACAATATCATCCATCATGGAGTCAGTGCTACTCGTACAATTATACATAATATAACTGCTCGTTTTTGGCCAGTATAAGCAAAGACGTGACTCATTGGGCACAATCTAGTTTATCCTGCGAACGATCTAAAGTTCAAAGACATACGAAAACTCTAGGATATTTTGAAACTCCATATCAACTATTGCCACCACTTTTGTCCATACACAAATCGCGATTCAGTGATCCAATAAATATCACAACAGATCGAGAAATGTAATTCGTGTTCAAGCTTTTCGCAGAGTAAACAAAACTCCTAGGCTCATGCCGAATTAGGATAACGTAATATCCAAAAGCAAATAGCTAAAACTGCTTTCACGCCCAGAGACAAAACCACACATTGGTATTCGAAAATTCTAATCACACTACACTTGGAATCCGCACAGTTGTTAAAGAAGGACTGGAATGTTCACCAGTTGAAATAGTTGACCAAACGATCAAGCTTCCGTTTTTTGTCTACAATGGCACAGTCATGGACCAACTCTGCTGAACTATGTAGAATCTCATCCGCACCGCAACACTACAAAGCAATACGAATAAGTTCGTAACAGGTTTACAATCTCCCTAGGAAGGACCATACATAGTAATCACTTTGTCTTCCACATAAAGGGCACTTCGTACGGCAAACTATACTCAACTGCCAATATTTCAGTTATATGGGAAATCGCAAAAATGTGCCTTGTAAGATTATTGATTACATTTCGGAAAGAGAGACCTGTAGCAGCCGTAGATTATTTATTGTAGGTAATTTGTTCCTGCTTTATGGACCAGATTGAATATGTCATCAGAAATTTCCAATCAACCGGGAGTGTCGTTGATTTTGGACGCTGATTCAAATTTGCTACAGTTTTAAAAAGAGGAATAGTTGGTGTTGACTTCGAGGAGCTCCATTCATATCATTTGATATGAAGTCGAACCTGAGTGCGAAATAGTATAAGTTGAGGTAACGGTGTATAGTACAAGGGTGCGTGTGTGTGACACATAGGTAATAAGAAAAGTGTACACATTCTCAGGGATTTTGTAGGACAGGAGTGTTTAGTTTTGATGCAGAACACGAGTCTGTATCTTCCATTATCGAAGGTACATTTTGGGATTGTGGTTGAGGGTTGTTTAGTCTGGAAGTTAGTGACGGGTCGGGCGGGGATTTCAATGTAGGGGCGGGCAGTTGGAACTTTTAGAATGTTTGGGTGTCGGCGGGATTGTGGCAGTTTTGCAGTGGTGGTTTGGAAGCATTCAATTTTGTAGAGTGTCGGTTTTGATGTTTTGACTGGATTTTTGGAGGATGTTGCTCGATTCTGGAGTGGGCTGGAATTGTGCAGGAGTGTCTTGGGCGGAAGCGGTTTTTTTAGGTATTTGTAGCTGCATGCTGGTGATTTGTTGTTGGCCTCATGGTACTGCTGTGGTTTGGGGGGGGGGGGGGAGGTATGTTTCGTGGCCGGATGTGATTGGGACGGGCATGATGGTTGAGCTAGTTGCGGTGGCGGTTGGGAGCCTTTGTTGGCATGCCGGGTTTTCGACGCGAGTGGGAATTGTCGGGAGCCGGAGGATTCGCTGGAATGTGGGGTGTTTGGATGGATTTCGGTTTGTTGGAAGTCAGTTGAGATAGGTCTGCACTTTCTGTTTTTATTTTTGTATAGGTTGGTGTCCCGTTGTTGAGGGTGCTCTGAATGAGTTTGTATTTTTGATATTTACGATTGGGTTCTCGTGTTAAAGTTTGTTTACTACTAAGAGATGTATGTTTGGTTGAATGTTGAGTTTGGATCGTGTTTGGTTTGCTTGAATGGGGTTCGTTCCGGGGAGGTGTCGATTTCCTCCATTTTTTGGGTGCTTCTGCTCCATACTTTCTGCATGTATTATGGCATTCCTGCCTGTGTGTCGTGCATGCGTTCCTGTGGGTTGTCCATGCGTTATTTCAATTTATCAAGTTTTGTATTAAGTTTCACATTTGGGTTTAATGGTGCTTTTTGAAGTCGATACCAGTTGTTCTTTTTTGATTAATGAACGGTGAAGGTCGGGGTGGATCTACTACGTTTGTAGTAGAGTGGCATCCCTGATCACGACCATTAATATAAAAATAATAATAATTTATGGAAAAGGTTTGGTTTTAATTATTTATATAATTGTAAATATGACTATAGTTGGAGGGGGCTTACAAGGAAAGTTTATTTTATTTAAAAAAAAGAGGTTGCATTATTTTTGAATGTAAAACGTTTTCAGAGATTTATTTTGATTTTCTGACAAACATATTCTGGTATTATGGTATCATCAGCGTAATGGTTGACGGGTACTTAATCTGGCATACCATATTAATTTAATTTATTGTTGCAGATTCAGGAGCTGTGAGTTAATTAATTAAGAATTTGTGTTTTTGTTTAACTATGATTGGTGTGTGGACTGGAGTTTGGATAAATAATAAAATTAATAATAATTAAGTTACAGATTCCTATCTAGTAAATTTATTTTTGTAATTTTGTGTGAATGATTTGATTTTAATACGTTATAGCTAAGTTGCAGGTTATAGCTGACTTACTCTATTATTTGATTATATAAATAATTTACCCTATTCACGAATTGACAGTTTGTTAGGTCGTCACAATGTGTGTATATGAGGTGCTATCGGGTCGTGAAATAAATAAATGTCGCCCCTCGCGTTAGATAGTGGTGGATTTGGAAATATAGGGACGCAACTTTATATGCAGCATATGATGAGAGGACCCCAGGATGATTGACCTAAATACTCCAGTTTCAACTGTTGAGGTAACACAAATACATATAATGGAATTAGAAATGTTCTTTCTATCCTAATAAAAATAATAACCAATGATAATGTGAAAATAATATAGATCTTACTAACAAATTATAATAGATTATTTTATTATTTTACTAATTATGTAACAGGAAAATTGTTCTGCTGAAGATTGTCGCCCTAGTCTATTTTGATTCTCTGATGAGCATGTTACAGACGACTTATGGTAACATTATCGTAATGGATGGCTTAAACTATTATATCATATTAATTAAATTGTTTCAGATACCTGAGCCATAAGTTAAAAAAAAAATGTCTTTCAGAGTTCTACTTATGTTTAATTAGATTAGTTGAGCGGATGGGAATTGAAACAAATAATAAAATTAATTAATTAAGTTACAGATTCCTGAGCGACTAACTAATAAATTTATTTTAGGATTTTAGTTTTAATCTAGTTTTAATTTTATTCAAAATATAGCAGAGCAGATAGGTGTTGCGGACTGGAGAATGCTGATTGGCGATTGCAGACTAGTGAATTAGAATTGTGATTGTCTGCTAATAGTAGTTTAGTACCGACTGTCATGGTGTCTGTAACCGGGTCGCTCTTTCCTAACTAATATACCTTCCTATCCTTACCTATCGTTTTATGTAAACGGCTGTAGGAATAGGCCCGGCGTTATCCGGGAATCTTGCCTAGCGCTTGGTCCTACAGTCCTATCAATCAATCAATCAATCAAAAACCGGGAGTGTTGTTGATTTTGGAGATGTATTGTAGACCTCCTTTATATTATTACCAAAGTGTCTTGAAAACTTACTCTCTGCCATTCTTAATACTTTTTGTATATTGTCAGCTTAAAGGAATCTGAAACGAATATCTACTAAAAACTTTAATATATTCTGTCAATACACCTCTGCTAACAGTCCAAAACCTTGTGAACAATTAAGTCGAAGGTATTTGTAACTATTCTGTATTTAGTAATGACTATATGAGTTCATGTTTATGATCAACATTATCAAATAGGTTAATAGTCTTGTAAGTACTCAAACAAAAAAATACTTACTAACTTCGATGATTTCAATGATTCCAAAGATAGTTTGTTGCATGCTTAACCCTTACCCCCTTAACCAGGCAAAGTTGAGACTATTCGCTGCTTCTTGTTGGGTCAAATGGCCTTAAGATAACCTCGTCTAGCAAAACGGGGTTGAGTGCGTCGCTATACTGTCTGCCTCGATCATTAAGATCCTGAATACAGCAAATATCTGTGAGATCGCAGTTCAACGCCCACTACAGTCTCAATCCATAAAATATAATATAAACATCCGTACAGTCTTGTCAAATACACGCATCGAAGTTGGGTTCTGAACGATTTGAATAAGCAAATCGATCATAAAAATCCATTACGATTCTGCAACATGTTAACATAAAACGAATATTTTCCCTATAAATCATATTTGAAACAAACCATACAAAATCCATAATTCTCATAATTTATTACCATAATTAGATAAAAAAAAATTAAAAACCTCGCCAATATAATATGTATCTACATATATGTGTATGCTTCAATAAATGACACAATATCTCTTTCCCATATAATAAAGATAAACTCTTTAAGATTTTATTGCATCTTTTATGTATTATAATAAGTACACATCTTGTGCGTCGCCTTAAGTCGATCGTACTCGCATATAAACACAATCAAATTATTGTCAGTTGCTATATATTCAGTTCATATTTGTACAATTTTGTATAAAAAAAATGTTTTGCGATAGATAAGTGGAATTTCGATTTTCTAAGAATAAATAGAGTATATGGATTGTATTGTTTCCATTGCATATGCGAGAGTGTTCTCTGTTTCAGTGACCTTTTCAACTAAATACATCAACACATATTAATTTACTTAAGAAATACAATTTTTATGTGTATAGAAAATTAAAAACGAAAGACAACAAAAATTTAAATTTCCACGAAAAATTTTTGTCTCCAAGACATGATATGTAGAATACTGCCGGGTGACGTTTTTGTCCGATGGCATAATATTAATTAAATACCACTAGGATGGTATGCAAAATAGGATGACTTAACAGAGATCCCTATATTTACTATAAGGTTATAGTATGGACTAGTCGACATTAAGCCCGACTATATCTCTTTTGCCAGTGTAGATATCAATCCGTTTAGACTTATTGTTCGATCTGCGTTAAACTACGCAATAGCACAGTTAAATCGGGCTCCGAATAGCATAATTGGGAACTGTCGCTCACCGGTAGTGACTCTGGCGAAATAGGGACCGGCAGTGTCATTAGTTACCTCATTTCTCTAATTGGAAATAAAATTGAATCTGAGGACATCAAAGATCTTTTAACTTCCAAAGGAAGCTTTTGTTAGACTAACTCATTGGCTTAATGCTGTTATTAGATTACGGCATGATCCTGCTCTATTGTATTATTCGATTTATCTGCTTCCTATAAATTTAAAGGTAATGGTGAAACTACTCCTGAGATGAATGAAGCCAATAAAATAGAAAGTAGAGACTTAATATCGGATCACCAATTTGGATTCAGATGCAAACATTCAACAATTGACAGGTTCACAGAATTACAGGCATTATTGCTTCCGGAACCATATGTTGATCTTTTGAGATCTTATCTGAAAAGGGTTTTAGAGTAAGACAAGAAGATTAGTATTCCGGACTGAGAGAGGTAAGGGCAGGAGACTGGGACAAGTTCTATACAGTTCGATCACATAAGCATATAGCAACGATTGTTGACGTCACTGTTATACTAGCAACAGGGCAAACTGTGGAAGAGACGGCAAATAAGCGAAGATATTTACCAGTGAACCAAGTGATGGAAAAAGAAGCTTAATGCATTAACCAACAACTGGTGCATTATCTTGAGATTAATAAAATAATTTCAGATAAACAATATGGCTTCCGCGAAAGCCGCTCCACAACCGATCTCTTGACGTATGTTACAAACAAATGGAATCTCGCCCTTGAGCACCACGGAGAAGCCTTTGCAATCGCCTTGGATATATCCAAGGCTTTTGACAAGGTTTGGCATGAGAATCTCATTTGTAAACTTGTGGCATACGGCTTGGATTTGATGACCATCAAGTGGATAAATAGCTTTCTCAAAGACCGAAAGAGCAACGTTGTGCTAAATGGGAGATCATCAACGACACACTCCCTAAATGCCGGAGTCCCTCAAGGATCAGTGTTGTCACCAACTTTGTTTTTGTTATACATTAATGACTTGTTGGATAGCACTGTAAACCCTATCCACAGTTTTGCCGATGATGCAACATTGCACTCTTCTATTTCATTCGAGGTCGAGCCTTCTTCTTCAGAGTTAAACGGTAAACGGCTGGAAGTTGTCACTTCGCTTAATTCCGATTTAAGTACAATATTTGAGTGGGGAGTTAAAAATCAGGTCAAATTTAACGAGAAAAAAACACAAATATGCACATTCTCGCGTAAAAGAAGTCGGTTTTTTAAATTGCATCAGGTTCTCCAAATATATAAAACCTTTATTAGACCGTGCATAGAATATTGCTGTCAGGTTTAGGGTGGAGCATATGGCACTGCTCTCCAGTTGTTGGATAGAGTTCAGCGGCGTGCCATCCGAATAATACGAAACCCCAAACTGACGAAAGATCTAGACAGCCTACAGCACCGCAGAGATGTTGCAGAACTCTGCGTGTTCTATATAGATTAATAAATGGTAAATGTTCTGCAGAATTATAGGAGAAAATACCACCATTTATTACGCCAGGACGGGTAACACGAGAAACGGTTAATGCCATAGGTTTACGGTGAAGCTGCCGAAACCTCGAACTGAAGATGCAAAGCGCGAATTTATTTATCGAACATCTAAGAAGTGGAATTCGTTGACTGGTTTTCAATTTCCGTTGAAGTTTAAAATGCAAAAGTTTAAGGCAGCTATCAACCTTTACTTGAAGAATCGCGCGTTGGGTGCAGGAGCTCTGACAGTTACAAGGAGCTAGGTCAGTCTAAAAGTCCGCCCTGCACCCAACTAAAACAAAACGTAAAAATAAAAATAAAAAAAATGAATATCTGCCCATGTCAATTTTACGAACAAACCAATGGTTAATCCACCACCAATCAGTTTAAACGACGTGATGTTGCCGTACGAGAACTCTGTTAAATAATTGGGTAACAACTTGAATGTTAAGCTTAAATGGAAAGAAGGAAAGAAAGGAGTTTGATTTTAAATATAGACACTTGGACTGGCTAATTGGACGAAGTCTGAGCATATACAACAAAATACTGATTAACAATCAGGTCCTAGATACTTGGGAGTGTAGTCAATGCACTGGTACATCCATAGTGATTTGCATTGTGATTTGGGAATTCCGGACATGAAACAGGCAATAAAACGATTTGCAACGAAGCATGAACCAAGAATATCACCCAGGTGGTGCAGTGGTTAAAGCTGCGGGGCAGAATGCAAAAACGGATTTTTCACCATCGATCGTTTGGGCGGATGGTGTGAATGAACATATCTGAATCCACTGTTGAGCTTAGAATCCATGGGCCGTCCCATCGTCCATGTTAGTACTATAGTTAGTACAGTCACCCAGCAAAAAATGAACTAAGGATAATGGAACATGTCAATGCGGAAGACTCTCGACTGCTGGATAATGAACATTTGGTTAAGAGACGACAAATAACCAAATCCTTCGACCTCGTTAGTATATGTGAGCAGCTACCTATCAACGGACTGACATTGTTGCATCGCTGGATCATCAGTGACCATATTATAATTTAGGTTTTAAGAATTCAGATGTAAAAACCCCAGCATGCCCCGATAACCAAATAAGAGTTATCTAATTCGTGGTTGGCAGTTGGTTTATTGAATTAAGATAGTCCGAATCATCAAAATATGGTTTCTTACACTATTAACGGCTGTGAAACCAGTCTTCAGACATATCTCTACACATATATATTTTGAATCGATGCTATGGAGTTATGGATGTTGAAACGGTCTAACTATATGTCCAAGGACTCCTCTTTTTGACCCGTCATCTGTTTTTAACTCGATCGTATACCAGACTAAATAGACCCATCTTCCGATCAGATTCCTCCTATATTCTATTCATCCAGACAATGAAGTAATACATTAAAAGGCTTGTAGAATTCAATTTTGGTCGGGATACAGTCAGCACGCATATTAGTGGTTCGGGCAAACCTCCGAAATTCTATCTTGGCTCTTGCGAATGGTATCAGAATATTTGAAACGAAGCATGAATCAAGACTAATGGACCACTCAATACGGAAGCCTCTCGGCTACTAGCTGAACATTTGGTTAGGAGACTGAAAAGAACCAACCCCTTCGAGCTAGTTAGTATGTGAGCAGCTTCCTAACGGACAGGTATTGGTGCATCGCTGGATCTACAGTGACCATATTATAATTTAGTTTTTAAGAATTCAGATGTAAATTGCTGATTAGGCTGCAAGGACCAGTTCTAATAATAAAAAAATTTGTTAATTCCAGCATGCCCGGACACCGACATAAGAATTATCTAATTTCGAAGAAGTGTTGAGTTTATATATTAAGTAATACTGATGGTGTTCTGTATGTTTGAGGAGCCAGAGGTCATTAGGCCGCAGCACATCTGAATCCGACTACATCTCTCGCCGATGTAGATATCAAGCAATTTGGACTTATTGTTCGGCCCTCAAGGTAATGCAATCGTATGTAGACCATAACTGCTGGTTTGAGAAAAATGAGGTAGATAATGGCCAGGGAGCTAGACTATTAGCTACATCATTTTTCTCAATTTCAACTTAAGAGCTATCTAACTCATGGCTAGCACTATAGGTTTGTTGAGTTAAAGTAGTCCCAAAAAGGCATAAATCCTCAAGGGTTTGATATCTGAAATACAATGGTGTTCATTTTCTTGGATTTAGAAATGCCCAAGAATAGATATGTCAAAAGACTCATATAACTGTCCCACCATCTGTTTTTAACCCGTTCCTGTACCATTTCGTAGATCTCTGTTCCAATCAGACCCCTCCTCGGTTCTTTTATTCTTGGCAAGGACCGTAGTCTTGGCTAGACGATCTTAAGTTTCACCCGATATAATAACGATTCTACTGTCGTTTTAATCTAATTAATTTGCAACAACAAATTTTTTTTCAAAGACATTAATATTCTTAAATTACCATCTTGATATTTCGCGCGTTTCGAATTTTTTGTGTTTATTTGTGTTGCTGGTCGTCTTAAATAATAAATCTAATTCATAAATTAAAACATCTTTTGTGCGTTTATATAAAATTAATAAATAAGACGCGACATATACGTCATTCTTATATCTAGATAACATAAAATGGTTATATATTAAAATCAATCATATATAATGAGCAATCTAGGAATTCCAATCTTAAACAATTTAAGAATGCAGTATCATAATTATAAAGAAGAACGCGGAATGGACCGCAATCGCGAAATAATCCCATTGCACGGTACAATTATTTATAATTAGCGTATATAACTTGCGGGTATATAGCGGCGATATATATACAAAAATAAACTGCAATAAATTTTAATTTTAATTATAACAAACCAAAAATTAAATTAATAATGTCATTCTGCCATCTTTAATGTCGTTTATTTATTGTGTCGCTAATTAAATTATTTAAATTAATAATTTTATAATCTGTGCCCATTTATTGCTATTGCATAAATATATGAGTGATATACGTCGTCTAAAGTTACAGTGATCGAACCTGATACCTCCTGAAAAAGAGGAAAAGGAAGAGTCGGCACTTGTTTACCGGAGTTCAAAATCGGTTTGGTGATTATGACCCCTTTAGAGATTATCGGGGCCTCTTATCGTGAGAGGCTTTTATGTCGTAATTAAAGATGAGTGAATGATTTGCATAGCACCGCACGGCTTCGCAGTACAAATTTTTGGCATCAAGCTAAGTCGATCCCATCGTAAGGGAGAAACTTCTACTTAATGGCTCAGTAGGGTGTATATAATGTACAATGCATCAAGTATCGAACACAATATCCTATTGAACAGAATCGTTTACTCTACGTTTTGTGACTTCTAACTAATTTGTGGTATCACATGTTTAGGGCACCAAGTTTACCAAGTAAAAGTTTATCATTTGGACAATCGAAACTTTTGGTGAGTTTCAAGTATTGCAAAACGATGGAGTACTGGATAAGACATTCAAGATATTGACATTATTACGTTAACTTGGACGTTAACGAAGATTAATTTCAAAAAGAGGAATGTGAATCGGTATAGAGCATAGAAACAATAATAGGTAGTTGAACCATAAATTGAAGATTGCAACAGAATTATACTACATGGCTCTTTATATGAGTCATGTGGTAGCTCATTTTGGTTAACTTCGAGACAGCCTCAAATACGCTGGCGACAAAGGAACGAATTTTTACCATAAAAGAGAACCAACACCACCCAGGTGGCGTAGTGGTTAAAGCTGCGGCAGTTGGAGCGGGAGGTACCGGGTTCGATTCTCGATAGGGGCGGGATTGAAATGGGATTTTTCACCACTTGATTACGATCGGTGGTGTGAATGAACACATCTATGACCCCCTGTTGTAGTGCAGAATTCATGGGCCAACCCATCTTCCATGTCAGTACTACAGGCTGGCATGGAGCTGTGCAATGTGCAGATGGTTAGGTAAATCGGACCTATAGCCGTACGTCCTCGATTTGGCTACAAAGCGTAAGGTAAGGACGTGAATAAGCGAACCGCGAAAGAGTTGGGAGTGCCTTGAGACCCAAAACAGAAATAAACGAAAAAAAAAGAGAACGAACAACGAGAAACTTTATAAAACTTATACAACTGAACTAGCACAAGTCGAATGGCAGTCTTGAACGCCAACATATATGTTGCACAATGTGTACAGACTCGAAAGACCCAAGATAAAGTGGTGTAAGTAATAGTTAGAGTATACTCATCCTCTCTTACGGCCCAACAATTAGAACGACTTTTGGCCACAATTCAATATCGACAAAGGCGTCATATTCATGTCAAATCCTCCAAGGTTAAAAGACAATTTGAATCGTACTAATTTCACAACCACTCAACAAACTAATGCATATACATTCACTAGAAATTCGGATTTCGATCAGTGTCTTTCAAAAACCACCATTTTCCACCCATATACTAATTTATCAAGGCACGGTGTTGTACCTTCTCCACAACACATATGTCACCGAAATCAATAATGAATAACCAATAAAATAGCTGGACCAAACAAATCGATGCACTTCACTTCCGAGCCAACTTAACATTACATTTGATAGTGCCAGCTGCTCGGTCGGAGTACAGCTCGGCTACAACATTGAAATCAACCATTCCAGTTTCACCCCGAACTGCTTCTATAATTAGCACAATATATTATAATCCAAAGTATTCGACGTACAAGCCTAATCCAAATTAATTAATTTAATTTCTTTACAAATCTCTTAATGAAAAAAAAATGTTCTCGTCTTTCGTTTGATCTCGTATACGATGATTTTTCCATCGTCATGTTATGTTTAAAGTAAAGTGGATTAAAATCGTAATTTGCATAGGACCGTGAAATGCATTTTTCAAATAAATTTCAAATATTTAATTTTTTTTTCAATTCATTTGTATAATGTTATATGTGCTGATGAATAATAATAATAAGTATAAAGAACTAGAAGATGAAGAAAAGATTTGTTTCTTAGACATAAAAATAAATTTAGAATGTCGGTGGAGTTATGTACTAACAAAATACACTCTTTACATATATACAAGTTCTAAACAATAAAAATTTATAATTTTTTAATTAAATTAAAATTTATACATTTCTTAGAAATACGAGAGTATTTATATAGTTTGCTTGTTAGACGTTATGATTTATGTGCGATTTATGCTTGTTTGATGATTTAATTAAGACTTATTTTTGAGATGCTGTTTGTCGCTCGCGGATTAATCGTGGTGACAAATATGACAAATTCTTATTTTATTTATCATTTTTGGTCAGTGAACTAGCGCTAAATCGTAAATTGAACACCAATTGCGGCACAACAAATACATATATATGTTGCGTTATAGCGGTGGCATAAGATGTACCAGGTTAAGTAAACAACGTACATACATAATTTATTTACATAAAAACGTCTAAATATTATTTTATAGACGAAACTCTATCGAGCGGAAGAAATAAATTGTTTTTTATAGTTTGCAAAAATAATCATTTCAAAGATGAAAAATTACTAGGCGTCTCCGCAGCATTTGATGAAAATTAATATTAAGTGCTTTAATGTTGTATACAAATTATACATTTTTATGATTTGAAATATTTAAAATTTAAATTATAATTCGAAATATAAATAAAATTATTGTTTTTAATTATGTAATTAAATTAGTTTATATAGATATAGACGGGTTGTGGGAATTAAAAGTTACGCGACTGCAAATGTTAAACCGTGTATTATCATCCGTCTTTGAGCTAATTGTGTCCCAATCTCACTAAGTTGCAAAAATAGTTGGATCGGAGGGTTCAAAATTCATGGCACGTTTCAACTGTCATTTCAAGCATAGAGGAATTAATGTATTTCAACCATATTATAAGTTTTGGCTAGGAACAAAGAATATCGCCTCGCACTGTATGAAAAACTAAATTATTTCGGCCATTATTCTCTCGGTACAATGTTGTCCTAATTCACCGTCCTTGAACTATTTAAATCTTCAATTCAACTTAATCTATTGTAAAGTTCAGCTACGTAATAATGAATAAATCGATTTTACATATAAATCGTTTTCATATACGCCATAAATTATCATAAACACTTATCGTTTTTACAAATATATACAGATGGATAATTGTTCCATTTAATATTTTTATGCGTTATTATGCATTTTGTAAAACTGCATAGCTAATTTTATCCGGCATAAATGAAATTACTCGTTTATACGTATTTAACAAAAATGTTACTCTATGTCAGTAACATATTTCCATACTAAATATAATAAATTGTTTATAAGTAAGGCTATTAAAAAGATCACTCAAACTACCGAATAACGGGTAACTACCGAATAACGAGTATCAATCTCAATAAAACTTCCTATGAATATATGGTCTAACAATGTCATGAACGTCATACAAAATTTTCATTTATCAAAATATCCTTTATGAGGAATCTTTTATAACATGTTATTCATATACTACATAATATATAGTAATTTGATATTTTCTGGATAAATAAAATTATTGCATTTAATATTTATACGTTATTATGTATTTTCATCGAATGTAATGCAAAATTTTCCTCATACTGCTTAATATACAGTATTTCTAAAATTTGATGGTAAATATGTCATATTTAATTATTTTAAACTTTAATGTTTAATATTAAACTATTATTTATTTATAGAACTAATCAATAATTCAAATTACTCGTTAGTATTTTAAAAAAAGTAATGCTATAACATATTTCCCTAATAAATACACTAGACCTAACTGTTTGAATAAATTGTTTCTAAAACAGGTTATAGAAATATCACTCAAACTACCGAATAACGAATAATTTATGTTTTAACAATATTTATTTAACATAAATTCATGCAATAAATATTTGTAATTTAACTAATAATTAAATATGAAATATTTTAATATTAAAAATGTTTCGTTATTATGAATTTTTATTAGTATACCAATATTTATTGAAATGAAACATCGAAATGAGGGTGTTTAGTTCAAGTACAATTACGCTAATCACATACAACAAATTACGAACTTAACTTGAGTACGTTGTTTTATTCTATGGCCTTATCGTTCGCTATTTTTCAACTTTCAAAAATAGATTGTGGTTTGTAATTTAGGTGTTTACTTACCGAATGTAAAGTACACAATTCCATGATTTGCCACATACCTAATCGTGTCGTTTCTTTATCTTATTTCGTTATAACTTAATGATGTAATATAAATGTTATTTTGTTGCCTTATATAAAAATTTCTAACCAATTGTTTTGTAAAAATTTAGATGATTTTATATGAACAAATGCTTGTAATTTCGCCTTAATTTCTAGTTCACATGTGGTACACAGCCGAATTGAAATCGGGATAACATGTTGGGAGTCGTAAATAATTTAACTAAATATTGCCATAGTTAATGTACAGTCGCCACATTGGCTAACCATCTCATTCTACTCGTATCACGTAAATCGAAATATTAAAACTAAACTAAAAGTCGTATTGATCTGTATCTTACATCACATACTTATGTCGCAAACATAAGGCCTTGGTCCAAGTTTGACATTGATACAACATATTACAATGGCGCAAATTACCTAAAGGATGATTACCTAAATGACATGAAATAAAGTACTATTTTGGAACAGCTTCTCGAGCGTTCGTTATAGGCGACAAAAAGGTAATTTCCCATATAACTGCGATTCAAGTACGAAATTGTTCATGATATTTATATACGAATGAGGGTTATATCTTTCACAAACTTTAATACAACTTTATAAATCATAATACAATTTGCTAATGTGACAACCGTAAAGTTATGTGCATTTACAGATAAGTATCCAAAATTATACACCAAAACTGATTATGCATAATTTCAAAACAATTAATTTTTGGGTTGAAACCTTCAAGCGCTCTATATTAAAATCGACAAAGTGTAATGATTATAAGAAGAAAACAGAATTAGAAACAGATAATGTTTAGGACAGCCATTAAGTGCGTAGTGTTAATTGACATTATATGGTGCATGATGGTAAATCGGATAATAATGAGCCGCTCAAATATGTAATAATGTTCAAATAACAGAAAATAATATAAATTTCTCGATTATACGTATTTTACAAAAATGTTAGTCCTATGATAAAACATATTCCCATACTAAATAATTAATATAATTTATTATTATTTCTAAGTAAGGTTATAAAAAGATCACTCAACCCACCGAATACTGGGTAACTACCGATAAAATTTTCATTTATCAAAATATCCTTTCTAATATTTGAGCAAATGTTACTCATACTACATAATATAGAGTAATTTAATATTAGGATAAATATAATTATTGCATTTAATATTTATACGTTATTATGTATTTTCATCGAATGCAATTTTACCAGGCGTTGTTAATTATTCTTAAATTATCAAAACAGATAATAAGTGAAACTACTCGATTATACGTATTTTATAAAAATGATACTCATTGTTTCTAAGCTATTTTCTAAGTATAAAAACCTTCATTCGAACTACCGTATAACGAGTAACGGATATTATTGAAACTTCTTATAAATGTTAAGAACTGTATCACAATAAATATATAAATGTCAAATATCTATTATTAAGAAATTTTAATGAAATTTTAGACTTACTGCATAATATAGAGTAACTTGATATTTTGATGATTAATATGTTAGATCTAATAATATTTAATAAATAGAAACATTTTTAGTAATAAATATAATACATTGTTTCCAAACAAGGTTATAAAAAAGTTCACTCAAACTACCGAATAAAGAGATCTAGTACCGAATAAAGAGATCTACTACCGAATAACGAGTAACTATTGAATAACGAATAATCGATCTTATCGAAACGTCCTTAATATCTGTTATTAAGAATTTTTGCAAAAAATTTTTCCTACAGTATTTCTATAATTGGAGAGTAAATATGTTATATTCAATGGTTTAAAACTTTAATACTAAACTATTATTTATTTATAGGACTAATCGATATTTCAAAGTACTCGTTTATACGTATTTTGACAAATATTAATGTCATAACATATGTCCATAATAAATACACTAGGCCTAACTTTTTTAATAAATTGTTTCTAAAATAGGTTATAAAAATATCACTAAAACTACCGAATAATGAGTAACTTCTGTTTCGACATTTTATTAACATGCAAGTGTGTTCAATAAATATTTGTAATTTAACTATTGAGAAATTTGATATTTGGATAAATAGAATTATTACATTTAATATTTAATATTTATACATTATTATCTATTTTGATCGCATGTAATTTTACCTGGCATTATTAATTATTCTTAAATTACCACAACAACCAATAATTAACATTACTCATTTATACGTATTTTATAAAATTGATATTCATATCACAAATATAATAAATTGTTTCCAAACAAGGTTATAAAAAGTTCACTCAAACTACCGAATAACGAGTAAGTACTGAATAATGAGTAATCAATCTTATCGAAACATCCTACAAATGTATAGTATATTAAAACATTTGGATCAATGTCGTATATTTTCATTGATCAAACTATCCGTTATTAAGAATCTTTGCAAAATTTGCCTCAAAAAGGTAATTTCCTAAAAAAGGTAAATTATAGAAAGACTGCTTAATATACAGTCTTTCTATAATTTGAGAGTAGATATGTTATATTTAATGATTTTAAACTTTAATGTTCATATTAAAATATTATTTGTAAAACTAATAAAGAATTCAAATTACTCGTTTATACGTATTTTGAAAAATATTGATACCATAACATATTTCCGTAATAAATACATTAGGCCCAACTGTGCGTTTCTAAAACAGGTTATAAAAAAATATCACTCAAACTACCGAATAACGAGTAATTTATGTTTCGACAGTATTTTTAAACATAAATACATGCAACTTGCAAGTGTGGCGATAAATATTAATGGTTTAAATAATAATTAAATATGAAATATGTTAACCTTAAAAATGATTCGTTATTATGAATTTTATTAAAAATTCGAAATGATGGGGTTTAGTCCAAGTACAATTACGCTAATCACATGCAACTAACAACTAATACATACTTAACTTGAGTACGTTGCTTTATTCTATGGTCTTATCGGACGATATTTTTCAAATTTCACAGATTAAATTTTTGTTTGTAATTTTAGATTATGACATACCCAAAAGTAAAAATATAACGATATATATATTGATTAATAATGACTGATTGTATAGTATAGTACACAATTCTGTGAATTGCCACATGCCTAATCGAGTAACGTTTCTTTATCTGATTTCGTTATCACTTTATTATGTCATATAAATGTTATGTTGTTGCCTTATATAAAAACATATATATGTTGTTGCCTTACATATTGAGATAAATAGTATTACCAAAATTTAGATGATTTATACTTCATGCGAAAAATTTCGGCTAAATCGTGGACTTTTCTAAATTGGTCATTGGTTTTCTATTTAGCCTAGTCGTGAGATTACTTTTCACTTTAGTTGCATTTTATGATTAAACTTTGCATGAAGAACGCAGCAAAAGCAGAATGCTGAAATCGATATACTAAAATCTTAACTATAAGTCGTATAGACCTGTATCGTACACCTTATGCTTATGTCCCAAACATAAGCTTTTGGTCCAAGTTTAACATTGATACGGAATATTGCAACAATCAATTATATATAATCAACAATTTGACCGCACTACTAGAAAATAGATCGAGAGTAATAATTTTGTTTGGAAAAGTGAGGCGAGAGAACTCAGTGATCTTTATATTACCATCTTCTTTATCAGTTTAGTTACACCTACTACCGTCCCTCAAATTTCTATTTACATATATTTAGGTTTCATACAATAAATCTACAAAATGAGTCAATTTATAAGTCTCGGATAAAATGAACTTACTCTGCTTTATCTTGAGTCTTGACACAAACATCGTCAGCCTCTCATCCATCAAAATTATAATCATACCCATAATTGATTTTGACTTTTGGAAGGCAAAAAAATGGTTAAAAGACATTTTTTAAATATGTATATACACAAATCCAAATTCCAGACGAATATCTTAATACATATATCGTTAGCGTATTACAATATGTGTGTTGTTGTTGTCGACTTTTTTGTCAAAATACTGTCTGGAATTTCCGTTGTTATGCTTTATTATGTATATGTTGGTATATAAAATGCTAGACATTGTTATGTACAGATGTCTTGCAATTTATGAAGTGTACATATATCTAATTTCACTTTTAACCCTTTTTCCAAAACATTCACACACACATACGCATTATTGTTGTGACTTCTTACGATTTTGCTGAAATAGTTTCCTCATATCGATGATATCCGCATAATATAGTAAATTAAAAATACATAAATTATGTATTAAAGGAAGAGCGTTTTCTAGAGGTGTGTATTTGGGCTTAAAGTAATCAACCACTTCAAAACACATTAATTATAAAAGAAATCTGTAAGGAGGGGAAATTTTAAAAGGAAATGAACTCGTATATATATACGAGTATGTGCCAGTTTACACACCCTAACTATAAATTAATTTAGTTTCTGTTAAAAACTATATACAATATCCCAAATATATCAAAAACAATTAAATTTAACCCAAAGGCAATAAATCACTTTCAATATTGTATATAAGTGTCTTAGTCTTAAAGAATTTTGTTTTTGGTTATGGGTTTATTGTTTTCAAATTTCCACACATAAAGATGTGGGTGGATGTAATGTTTTCGTTTCATTTTATATGTTTTGTTTATGTTTATGGTTTATGGTTTCAAAGGAGCGCTTGCTACTCAATTTGAAAATATGCAACCCCTTTGATTTAATTTATAATATTTTCCTCAATATTTTTACATATGGTCCAATTTCTATATTTAATATTTTCCCAAGTCTGAGTTTCGAGATTTGGGAAGTATTTTAAAATAATTAAACTTATTTCAAGTGTACTTGGCAAGTATACAATGTTTTCTGTAACAGAATAATAAAAATGTTTATCAATCATGAGTGGAATATGACATTTCACAAAAGTCCCTTCATATAGCTCAACTCAATTGATGATGAAGATCAAGCATAGCTTTGAATTTTATAAGTGAAATTGCACATCAAAAACTTCATGAAGGAGATATATGTCCAGTCACTCGACCTTTTAAATGCTACCCGACAACACCTATGGCTCAAACGAAGATTGTTCTCATGCTGCGAGTCAGCAATGTCCTATAAAAACGTACATCTTAGTGTAACAACGCCTCGAGTCCCATGGAAGGTCCATATGTAATCTTCAATCACGGTTTCTTCAATCCCATGTACTGGCTATCAGTATGTGACAGCAAAACAAGAGGTGACTGTTGGTGCCCACAAAGGTTTCCAAAGGGATAACAAATTTAAATTCACGACCTATACCATGTATAACCCGGCAACGAGTAGTTCTTCTCTGCCCTAGTGAATATACTAGACAAGCAAGACCATGAAACAAAATTCTGCTCTGGTCAGTGGCGTAACTACAAATTTTCGGCCTCCCCGCAAAACTTAATGTTGGCCCTTAGACTATCCTCCCTCCACCTTGCATATCTTTCCCTTCAGTTAATAAAAAAAGTTCATCAAAAATTAATTTATTATTATTTTCAATTTAGAAAAAGATCGTTCCACTGTTGCGACTGTTACAGGTAACGTAAGAAACAATAATAAACATGTCAATACTACATGAAATACTGGAAGCTTTTAATTATGCATTAAAAACCGGATTTTTTTTTAAATTTGAGCCTTTATTGTGGAAAAATGTCACAAGATTTTTTATCCAAAGTATTGCCCATCGCTACCCACAACTTTTTCCCCATCTTTCTGATAATTTATGGATTCAGTCCCAGAAAAACTGCGACGGCTTTGCGGTCAAAAACGAATCGAGCCAATTTTCGATACCTTGATGTGAAGCGTATTCTTGGTAGGGCATTCTGCATGAATCGAAATAGGTGGTAGTCGGAAGGAGCAAGGTCTGGGCTATAACGCAGAATTTCCCATCCGTTATTCTCGTAATTTTTGACCGGCACCGCAATGTATGGCCGAGCGTTATCGTGGTGGAAAATAATTGACTCATATCTGTTCGAATACGTGATAGCCGCTCTGCCTGAATATTCTGCTTTAATCGAAACAATTTTTGACGATAGAGTTGGGGATTGATGGCTTGCCCACTTGGTAGCAGCTCATAGTGGATCACATAATATGCACAGCATAACCTTGGCTCCGTGAATATTCAGCTTCAGTGTCGATGGGTCTGCCTCGTCTTTCTTGAGATACGCTTTTTTGCGCTTGAGATTATCGTAATGGATTTTTGTGGCGCTCGAGCAGCATTTCAAACATGCGTCTTTCCATACGTCTCTTGGCTTCAACTCGTATGTCACCCAATTTCCCATCTTTTTTGGATGAATCCCAAGGCTTTCAAACGTCTGGAAATTGTTGCTTGATCAACTTCCAATGATTCGGCAAGTTTTTCTTGCGTTTGACATGAATTTTGATCGAGTAATGCTTCGAATTCTTCAGCTTAAAACTTTTTCGGCTGACTAGGATGCTCTTTGTCCTTAATGTCAAAATCACTACTTTTGAAGCGATTAAACCACACAAAGCACTGTGTTTTTGCAAGAGCATGCTCATCATATAAATCCACGAGCAAACGATGACTTTCAGCTGCAGTTTTGTTTGCGAAAAAGTGACTCAACAAAACTTCCCGCAAATGCTATTTTTATCGTAAATTTGATCAATGATCATGGATGTCCACAATCAAAACAAAAACTTTTAGCAGGTATTAAATATTTACAGGTATTGAATAGGGTTATCAAAAGACATATGTGACCATGATGTATTATAACGCATAAACAAGTAATGACATCTAGTATCAAATTTCGGATCACATAACAAAGACCACGGGACCGCGTTCCGCGTTGCAGCGGGCCCCCTATCGTTGCGAGCCCCCCTGCAGCGCGGGGTTTGCGCCCTTGTAGCTACGCCACTGGCTCTGGTGCACAAATTGATTGACTCAACAATCGAAAGATATTTTGTCGTCCTTGTGCAATCTTTACCTTCCCATTGTTTTATTTAGACCATACTTGGAGACTAAAAGGAGGAAGTTATGACCTCTTAACTGCCTTTTGCCAGCAGAAACTGTGCTTAAATGTTATCAATGTTCATACTTAGTGAATTAGACTCACACGTCATTACAAATTCTCCATTTATTCTGAGATATCCTATTTTTTGGATCCTAATCTTATATCAAGTCTGCCTTTGAGGATATTTCTACTAACTTAACAAATCGTGAGTACCTCTCACGGCTTGGTGCCACCTTGAAACCTGTATATTTCTAATTTAACTATATCAATAGTGACTAATACAAAAATAGCTCTGGAACGGAGATTTCTAAATTTTGTTAATTAAATTGGTTGTTTGTTTCAGCAACGGCCGTTCGTGGTATGAATCTTTACTCATCGATATATGTGAAAAGAGGAAGAAGCCGCATATGGCCAAGTATGAAAAAATTAGAGACGAAACTATTTTTTCTTTTTAGCACATTCGTTCTTTGTATTCGATTGTCTAGTCCATGAGCCTAGACTATCAAATACACAATGAACCATGATTCTAAGATTCATATTTAAGTCTCTCAAAACTTTGCTATATTCATATATAGATTTATGACTTAAAGTAGTCAAGAAATTCAATTTTGATCATTTGGGAACAAACACTCGATAGCTTCTGAAACATTTTATGTGCCAAAACTGACTTCGTTGTGAGTTTGACATTTTTTTTTTTTTTTTTTTTTTTTTTTTTTTTTTTTTTTTTTTGCGGTTTTTACAGGCCATTATTGGCCCGTACCGTGTCAACAATCTGACTCCAACGGTTTCGATCACGAGCCAGATCTTCATACTGTTGCAAGCAGTTGGAAGATGCCAGATCGCTCTCTACGCCGTGGAGCCATCGTCGCCGACAGCGACCTCTTCGCCTACCGAAAGGCGGTTCTCCCTTTAAGGATCGCTGTATCATTCGGTTCGGATCAGCACGCAGAACGTGACCGAGCCAGCGTATTCGCTGTCCTTTGATTTCATGCACGATATCAGGAATTTGCATTAAATTCCTGATCTCGTGATTGAAAAGAACTCGGTAAGTGCCATCGACGTCGCGTTTTGGACCATATATCACACGCATGATTCTTCTCTCGAATGTTAGAAGCCATCTTTCGTACTCATCCGTCAAGGTCCAACTCTCACATCCATACATGACAACGGGTCTGATCAACACTCTGTACAGTTTCAGCTTATCCGTATTTGCAAGATATTTTGATTTCAGCAGTGGACGTAGAGGATACAAAGCCCGATTGCCAGCGGCAAGGCGGACCTTGATATCCTCGCCCACACTATTATCGTGAGTGATGAGAGATCCAAGATACTTGAATCTCATCACTCCTTCAAACGTGTGGTTTCCACTACTGAAATCAATTGCGTCTTGGTCTCTAAAACCCGAGATTAGATATTTGGTTTTTGACTCGTTGATTTTGAGACCAACGGAAGCTGAACACTGTTCCAGTGGATCAAGTATCTCTTTCACTCCGTTGCCATTTAATCCAATCACACAGATATCATCTGCATAAGCAAGAAGTTGATTGGATTGTCGGAATAAGATATTGTCCTGAGGTGTTTTACTTTTACGAAGGATGTATTCCAACATGAGATTAAAAAGTATCGGGGACAGCGCATCTCCTTGTCGAACACCGGAATTGATTGCAAAAATTCTCGATAGCCTGTTCTCAACTTTAACACAGCATTGTGACTGCGTTACTGTCATTTTACAGAGATGTACATATTTTTGTGGTATTCCTAAATATTCAAGCGCATACCATAACCTCTCTCGATTGATCGAGTCATAGGCTTGCTTGAAATCTAGGAATACCTGGTGTACATCGCGAGATGTTTCGTAATACTTGGAAAGAATCATCCGTAGCGAAAAAACTTGATCAGTGACTGACCGATTTGGACGGAATCCTCCTTGGTAGTCACCGACAATTTCCTCCGCTAGAGGAGTAATTCTTCCCAAGATAATGTATGACAGTAACTTGTATGCTGTGCAAAGGAGAGCTATACCGCGATAGTTCTCGCATTTCATGCGATCACCCTTTTTGAATATTGGGCATAACGCGGCCACTTTCCATTCATCAGGCATAACTTCATTTCGCCATACCAATCGAACAAGGTCGAAAAGACAGTTCCACAAAGTTAGCCCTCCGAATATCAAGAGCTCTGAATTAATGCAATCAACCCCTGGTGAACGATTTTTCTTTAATCTCTGCATGGCCATTGTGAATTCCTCATAGGATGGATCCTCAATGAACATCTCCGCGGTCTGTATTTGAGGGTATTCAAATACAGCTTGTGATACATGTGGAACATTAAGTAGATCAGAAAAATGTTCACGCCATGTATCGAGTACCGCATCGACGTTAACACAGAGGTTTCCATCCTGGTCCCGAATGGCAGTTGACCGAGATCTTAAGGTATGGTGCAATTCGGTGATTCCTTTAAAGAACCCACGCGAGTTGTGCTCATTGCTGAGTTGTTGTACTCTTAAGACCTTGGCCTTCCACCATTCGCGCTTCTTCTGTCTACAAATGCGTTTAGCTGTCCTCCTAGCAAGAACTGCCTTGTTTTTCCTTGCAATTGTAAACCGAGTCTGCGCTTCATTGTGGGCTATATTGCGTTGCTCAACAGCAAGACGACACTCCTCATCAAACCAATCATTTTTGGGCGTAGTTTTCACTATACCGAGAGTGTGCTGGGCAGCATCGACAACCGAGGTTTTCAATACTTCCCAGACACTATTCACATCATCAGATTGGTAGTTGGATCCTAAAATGCTATTGCTGACAAGATCTTGATATTTTCGTTGCGTTTCTTCATTTATCAGACCTTCACAGGAGAATCGCGTTTTATATTCTCCTGTCCTCCTTGACTTGTACGAAAATTTCCATCGTAGCTTTGCAGCAACCATAAAATGGTCACTGCCTACGAATTTTGTTGACGACCGATACGATCTCACGTCTTGAACAACCCGAGCCCGGTCTTTTGAAATCAACACATGGTCAATTTGGCTTCGGGATGTTTTACGTGGATGTGTCCAGGTTTCCAAATGGATGTTTTTGTGGGGAAAGAATGTACTTGCCACTTGGAGATCATGTGCGATCGCAAAGTACATCATTCTTTCCCCATTTTCGGTCGCAGTTTCGTGTCGGGAGTACGGACCTATGTTGTTACATAAGTCGGTCTGATTTCGGCCAGCTCTAGCATTAAAGTCACCAATCACCAATCTGATATCGTGCTCAGGTATAGAGCCCATCAGATTATCCAAATTATTGTAAAATGAGTCTTTATCTTGGGGTTGGCTTACATCAGTGGGCGCATGTACACATACAATTGACAGGTTGGCTAATCTCATGTGCAAGCGAAGCTTACACATTCGATTATCGACTGCTTGGAAGTCCAACACAGTCTTTTTTACCTGCGGCCCAATGAGAAAGCCAACTCCAAGATTTCCGAGGTCATCTCCACTGTGTAGCAACGTATAGCCTTGGGACACATGGACTCCACTTTTAGGCCATCGAGTTTCTTGGAGCGCTACGAGTTCCAGCCGATACTCCTTCATACATGTGATAAGGCCGTCCAACGCGCCAGGTTTTCTTAGTGACTGCACGTTCCACGTGCTGATCCTCAATCTCGTATCCGGGTACTTAAGCGGGGGGTCATTGTTATTTAGGCGGTATCCGATTTTTTTTATTTTTGTTGACATTTTTAACTGTTACTGTTTTTTACGGATGCGGGTCGTCAGCCCAGCGATCCAACCAGATTTAGTCGCCTCCTACGACAAGCTCTGGATACTGTGGTGGTATTCTATGGATCTCATGTTTCGTTCGAAATATTTACGAAACATGGTTGCCCCCACCCACAGGGCTTACACCCAGAGTTTGACATTAATAAAGTTTTATCGTCACACAGGAGGCTCTGTTTACCAATTTACCAACAACTGGAACTATCAAGAATGGCAGTGGTTCCACTAATCGGTGGTTCACTAACATGGTAATAAAAACAAAGATTTTACAAGGCCATCAGGTTGACAATTTATGGTTATGATACTTCACATTACTACTCGTAATGCATATCACCATTAATATATTGTTGATCAAGAGTGTTGATACACGACACTGCTTAAAAAAAGTATTTTTCTAAATTTCAAACCTGCAATTCTGCCAGCAAATATTAACACGCACACAAATCATAAAAAGGTGTGAAAATTGTTTATGAAAAATTCTAAATAATTATCACATCCGTTAATAAATTTTGTAAATAAGTAATTAATTGTCTTGTTGCTTTCGACGTCGTTTTTCTTCATATACCATATACTCATATTCAGCTTCGCAACATAAAAATCATAAATCTCCATAAATAACTATTGTGACAAATGTACGAATATAATGAAATTTATAACACATGGACGATTTTTAATCCCGCCTTCACAATTATTCGCGGCAAACAAAAGAACAATTTTGGTGCAACCGTCCGAATATATTGTGTGATCACTGTAAATATATGTATGTATATAGAGAACACATTTGCATGCAAAATTGATTTAACATACCAACAGAATTACATCAACCATGTCGTAAATTTATACAATCCGTTGTATACCAAAAACAGAAGATAATTTATATAAGTTTGCTCTTTTCTTTGAGTTGACATAAGATCTTATAAATGTTTCTTCCTTTTATAATAAAAAAAAATTATATATTTTTTTGGTTTTTTAACGTTCTTCAACGGTAATTAAAAACTTGGTTCGCAACCGCGCATAAATACTCGCATATACCACAATTTCCCTTTGAAAATATATCAAAAAGAATATTTTTGTTCTTAAAGCTGTTCCTTAGTACTTTGGTACGTACATGATAGAAGATTTGTTATTTTATTGTTTTTATGTATTTATGTTTATTTCGTTATACGATAATTGAAAATAAGTGTTATGTTTTGTTTATATTAACGCATATCTCATATAAGTATGTATATATAGTCGACTGTTGATTGATATATTTGTAATTGAAGTTAATGGAAATTATAGATCATAAAATTAATAATTGTTGTTATAACAGTTTTATGTATATGATTGGGATTTATTGTTGTAACGAAAATACAAACAGTATCAATTTTATAACACTTTGAAGGCAGCAGGAAATTGTAATTTTTTCTAAATATGGTTTATTAATTATTCCATTTGTTGTTGAATGGACTTTCTGATCTTAATTGTGTTTGTTTCGTTTTGATCCTCACTATTTGTGCGGAACTACTCTCAAACTAAGTGCTATTAATATTAAGAGGTCACATATCGATACAAAAGCTCTTTCTACAGCGATAATTTTCCCCTCAAATCAAAATGATGAAAATATAGTAAAAAAACAACCCCATAGCCACGCGAGACTTGCTTCAAACTTAATCTTAGATTGTCTAAAATGAAAACTTACCGAATAGTCAAACTAATGGTCAATTGAAATAGTTTTTCACCATTTTTTGGATTGGTTAGTGTGACAGTTTCTTCAGGTCTTACTTATATATGTATTTATATGCTGGGAAGACGTACCTCTATATTGACTATTTGTATATTTTTGTGTACACAATAGTAAACGACTATCAGAATATTAAATCATTGCGTTTCATTCAGAAATTTGTATCTCCATTGAATTAATGAATGTCGATCCACCACAGTCACATGAGCCATCTGATTTCAAATAGTTCGAGAATTTGCAACTGCAATTTTAAATGATCGCATTATTATTATTCAGCGAATATAGGCAAAAAAAACCGACCCATCAATTTGAAGAGTCAAAAAGGGTGATATAGGTAACCCTTTGAATCATCCAAGTATTAAACTAAACTTAAATAGATAATATCATTTTTGCATACCGTAGAAAATGGCATATCCGCTGATGGCATCTTAGAACAACCTCTTATACATACTACTTTTTGATATTGGCTGAAAATAAACCAAAAAAATATAAAATTATTTAATTTTCTAGACCGATGAGAAATATTATTTCGTCGATTCAGCTCGTATGTGAGTTTCAGTCCAAATCTTGTTACTGGTCGCAAATAAACAACTCGAAAAAGGAAGGTATCTCAATCGAATCGAAATTTTATATAAGGGACTTCTTCATGTTATTATTATGGATCCAGCAGTTTGCTTTAATATATACCAACCCGATTTATGGTCCCCATTGGACTGTTGTCAGTATTGAGATTAAACAAGAACTAGAGACAATAGTTTGTGAGTATTTCTGCCCCATAACAGATTTGACAGGTGCACCAACCAATCGAAATTCCAATAACTTGAACGGATAACTATTCCGTGTCTTTAAGCTACGACATTTTGTTTACTAGACTGGACCAACTTACTCAGTTGGGACTACAACTTTATCTCTTTCGACGGTATAATAAATTGTTTCACTTCACATATCATTGTTATCTTAGTTTGTTCTTTTTGCCATCGCTGGCCTTCCTACTTTCCATTTCCCTTGCGAGTTCCAGTCCAATTACATCCTCGTTAAATCACTTTGTAGTTTCGTCAGCGTATCGCCAATCCATTTCCACTTGTGTCCCATTATTACAATCACTATTTTTGAATGATTTGTTTTTCTATGCAGCTCTATGTTAGTTATGGTTTTAGGCAAGAAACGCATCAGTATTCAACGAAGGCACATGTCTCACACCCATACAGTAGCACTGATCTCAAGGCAGAATAATTCGAGACCATATGTAACATGTTGAATGTATGTCGGTCTGTTGTATTTTCTGCTGCATGTTTGAGTGCTTGATCACTGAGTTTACCTAATAATCTCCTATATTATGAGGAGATGTAATATTCAATTACCTTATCTATTACGATGAAGAACAGGAGTAAGGGAAGGATGCGTTCTTTCACCACGGATCCTTGCTTTACTCCTCGAGTATTTACACTATATTTGCCTTTATATTGAACTTGGTCTCCTGCATCTCAAACCACTTCCTTTAGGATGCTCATCTAGCTTATTCGTTTCTTTATTTTGGAATTTTACATTGATATGAGTAGAGCTTTTGCCAATGATGATCACTGCCTTTATTGTTGTGTTGATGGGAGAGACACCATTGCAATTGTCTATTCCGTCCATTTTGTCCTGCAGCCTTATTGATCTTCAGCTTTTCAATCACAACAGCTACAACATCCATGACTCAAATAAGTGTGTTAATTTAACGATCGGATCGTCGATTCATATATAGCTATGTACAAACAAATCCATCAAAATTTATTATTTAATTACGGTCATCATGTAACATTAACCATATTGTGAATGAGCATATATTTTCAATTAATTCTTTTTATTCAGCTCATTAAAATTTAACAAAATAATGAAATTAGATTCTAAGAAAAATATGAGAAATAAAATGTCATCAGCATTTATGTTGTACGATTAGAGTTAGATTAATAGATCTGATTCTTGTATATATAGAACGATGAAGAATGAATTGATCAATATATGTATATAGAAGATGAATTAATTGTGGGTGTATAAAATTTTTATTTGCGGTTTTACTACTTATATATGTCTGTTTCTTAATTGCTTGTCAATTTTTTTATGGGAATTTTTTTTTATTATATAGACTAAGTAAATTAATATAAACTATTATTTATTTTCAGTTGATCGAGCGATGAGTCCAGCACAATCGGAAGATTCAGGATTAGCACCCGATCGTAACACAACGTATGCAACAATAACACTGCCGCGCGAAAATGCACAAGCAATGGGAATAGTTTTTGCTGGTAATAATAATTATTTGATACATTTTATCAAATTCAAATATATAAAGATCAAAGGAAAATTTGTTTTCTTATGTCAATTTTCCAGTTGAATGTATTTTTAAATATTTAGATTTTGCTATTTCCTTTGTGTAATCTATATATAATAAATAAATTAGATTGATGGATTTATTTTTATACAAATGAATTCGAAAAATTTCCCTTTTGATGAATTTCGTTACAGTTGAAGTTTTTTATAGACTTTGATCAAAATTATTGACAGTCAGCGACGATCAATTTTGAATTTGTCAAAGTGTTATTTAAATTATTACAAACTGAATCATGAAGTAATTGGGTTGAGTCCATAGATTTTATTTCGGTTATTTTAATATCTGAGTTTAGCTTTATCGCCACCAAATGCAAGCCACAGTAACCACATAAAACATAGTTGTAGCCTGGTGTAGTGACCAGGGTCTACCAGTTAACCCTAGGAAAACTGAGATGGTTCTTTTCACTAGACGTGGGACTTTGGGAAACTTTAGTCTTTCAAAACTTGGAGCTCATACGATCCTACTCTCTTCGGAAGTTCAGTATCAGGGGTCTGGTTAGATCGAAACATTACGTGGCGAAATCAAATAGAAGCAAAATGCAACAAAGCATTCAATATTTACTGGAAATACAAACAGTCATTGGGAGGAGACTTCTAAACCACCTTCAAAGACTTGTTTGTCTGCGTATTATAGGAACTATGCATAGTACTCCTAGTACAGCTCTTGAGATGGCTGTGGGTCTGCTACCACTTGATCTTTGGATCACAAGGTGTGCAGGGCAAATGGCCGCGCCTTCAATGCAAAGACAATCTTCCTAGCTCTTCTGGGCACTGTCAAATATGGAGGAAGTTGACCGGCACACAACTGCTCACATGCCCTCGGACACAAATATTTCCGGAAATGATGATATTTACTGACGGATCAGTATGCTTTAATCTAGTTGATGCCGGGTTATACATACAAAATCCTGAGGTCGAATTACCTATCCCTCTTGGTAGGTACGCTACTGTTTTTCAGACAGTAATTGCTGCAATTTTGAGACTCTTGCAAAGAAGATTAGTTGCAGGGATCATCGTATATGCATCCTTACTCACAGCTAAGCTGCTCTAAAGGCGATTGCATCCAATACTGTTTAATCGAAATTTGTTTTGGAGACGATAATTGCCTTAAACCGAATAGACAGTCTGAATGAAGTTAGACTTCATTGGATTGTGGGCCTGATTCCGTTTTAGGAGTGGTGTCATTATCTCTTAAACGAGAAATTGACTATCAATCTAAAATATTCTATGGATCGATTGTCGACTATCCAAAATCTTCTTTGGATCGATCAATAAACCAGCAAAGATCCCAGTCCTTCATAAACTATGATAGACGACTCTATAAGCATCTTGCTGGGCATTCTTACGAGGCATTGCGTCCTGAATAATCATATATTCCGAATGATAATTCGGAACATCGGAAAATGCGAACAGTGTGGAGGGAGAAGAAGAAGACACTGTTGAGCACTTATTGTGCTCCTGTTTTCATACTCTTCCCATAGACTGTACTGTTTTGGATCACAATTCCTATTTTACAACCAAATTACGACCTTGAGGATACCAGATATTTTGTACTTGATTAGAAAAACAAACAGAATTCGGGACTGAGAGTGTACGTCTGGGAAGGGATGTTACAATAGGCTAATCTAGTATGAGTGACTGGGAAAAACTCATAAAGCTGTCAAAATACAAAATATAATATAGGTACTTTAAGAATGTTGTTATCAAATTAACAGAAACGATGTATCATGTTGTATTACATGTGTTTTTCAACACAACGAATTTCGCCTCAAATTCAATGTTCTAACCATCTAGGACTTATAAAATACTTCTTTATATATTCGCATTAAAGAGCCCTTAAACTAGCCGTCAGTCAAGCTGATTGAGCACCGCAATTCATACTAGAAGCCACTAATTTAAAGGATTGGTCTGGATTATTTCAAAAATTTAGAAGACAAAAGTATAGATTGGACCTTTATATATAGACCTTTGTGTCAGTATGGGAAGATATCTTCGAACGTTAAATTTAAGTTTATTGTATATCCAAGTGTTTATTAAGCATTCCACTATCTGATACATCCAAAAAGATCAAGGTGAGAGCAATCTAAATGGAATCATAATGACAGAAGTAACAGATGGATAGAAGGTCACACATAAATTGAATTATGCCATAAATCCCTTGAATATAACTGAACAAAACGAAACGCAGGAAAAGTTATAAAGTATATTTGCTCCTACAACGAGAATGTTACGATTCCAGAAATTTTATCTGTTAAAGCATAACATAAAAATTATGTAGGGCTTCAATATTTGAGGATGAAGCAACAGTTTTCACTATACGAATCAAAACCCCAGAATCGAGTCATTTGGACGAAATAGCAAAATGGATGCTTGCCAGTGAGGCGAATAACTTCAACTGGACAAAGCACATTGACACCAAACCATAAATCTTACTAAGTTGCAGGTCAAAAACACCTCTACGTTTAAAACGAGTAGATTAATATTTACCAAACCTTTTAAAGCTATACTTACATTTCAAAATTACTGTTGATGCTTCATATTATATATATCGCGGTATTCACTAAACAAAACTATTTTATTCACTTAATAACTCACTTTTATTACGTCATTTAATTGATTCACGTTACGTAACTCGTCCATTTTGATATACTGAACTGACAGTTCAAAAAGGCCGGTTTTACAACAAAACAACCGCGAATATGTTGAGGCATTTTCATGTTAAAGACATATATTAAATATTATAACCGATTAACGAAAAATTAAGTTAATAATTTAAAATGAAATATTTATATAACTTAATTAATATATACTATTTAAATTTGTATATACATGCTTATTCATACATATGTTATTGCAGATAAATAAAATATGTATTTGTCGAAGGCTCTTTCCCATAGAAGTAAATGATGTGGCGCAGCATTTATAATGTTTTTCCAACCAACAATTTATATAAATAGACACAATCAAGGTTTTAATAATTTAATAATCATAAACTTAAAACATAAAATTGACCACCCGTAGTGTCTTATTTTTCTACAATTTGTTGTTTTTTCATAAATTAGAGGAAAATATTTTGTTACACCTCATTTAGCGCAAAATTTCAACAGCACAAACCAAGAACTAACAAAGAAAACTCGGCGCGCACATTTATTTATGTTAGACAGAGTAGCAAAATTTATTTCAGTAATAAAATTTAAATTAAAAAAACGAATTTAATTTATTATTTATATAAAATTATGCTGCGAGACAATATATATATTAGATCTGTAATTTAAGTGACAAGACAACACGACACGGTATCATAACAAAATAAATTTTAATTCATGAGTGAAGGAGAACAAATCACAAATCTGGCGAGTAGTTTTTGAAGTATATTATGGTTTAGAAAATTCGTTATTACGTATGTTGAAATTATTTACATATAACTTAATTATTAGTCTTCACTCCCAAACCGAATAGTTTCCCAATTACACATTTAAATTGAATTTAAATAGAGGTTCCCGCGTATTTATAGATATCGTATAAACGAGTATTTTGTAAACCCACAATTAACCTCTGTCGACTTATTTATTATAAATGAGATGCATGGCAACTGTTATACGCGTCGAGCGCGGGAGGGGAGACATTATGTTAAGTGGAATTTTCATAACATGAAAATTGATGTTAGATGCAAATGTTGACAGATTGAAAAAAACTGAAATCTTGATTGATGATAGATAATTTTATGACCAATTTCCGGACCATACTTAAATCTTGCACAATTCAAAGTCTTCGAGATTAAGACAAATCGCGTGCACTGTACTTTATGTCTTTCGTAATTTTTGGCAGACTTCATATATAATACAGAAGTAAGTATGATTCAAAATTATAAATGTACTGTCTCGTTAGCGATATGGCAGACGTTTGTGTAATCAAGGTCATATATTTCGTGTGTGAAAATTGAAGTCATTGCGTGTACGTTTTGTTATCTGCTGCCGTGTGAAAAATTAAGTATTTATTGAAAATAAATTTTAATTTTGTCTGGCATAAATTTCCCTCGTCGTCTCCTCGTGTATAGTGCCAAAAAACCACCCATGCACTACTCTCCAAAATTTATATAAAAACAACGTTGAAAAGAATTTTTATTAATGAATTTTTTTTCGATATCGTATATTTTTAGACCGAACCGATCTTTCGTATCCGCCCGTTATAAATTCGTTAAATATTTATGGGCCGGCAGCTGATTTTTTATTACCCGGCGATAGAATACATCAAATCGATGGTATTTCAACGATCGGCTTGGCCAACAATCATGTCCACAGTGTATTGACCCATGGCGAGGGGCCGGCTATTATCGAGATTGAATATCCGTTGCCCGAAATAAGTGAGTATTAATTATATAAAGTTACATTGTATAATAATATTTTTATAATTTTCCAGTTTCGCAAAGTAGTTTGTGTGTCACATCGAAATTGGCCCAAATAACAGTGGAACGAGAACAAGGCTGTCTTGGTTTAACGTTACGCGGTGGTGGTGAATATCCCCTAATCGTGACAAATGTTCGACCACACGGACCCGTTTTTAAAACGGGACGAATAAGACCTGGCGATCGATTGTTGCGGGTCGATAATGTGTCGCTGCTTAATAAAACACTGGCGGATGCTCAACAAATCTTAAAGTGTGGCCATTCATCGGGCTATACAAATTTAACAATAGAATACGATGCTTCGGTAATGTTGACAGGAGATTTTGCCGTTGGACCGCTGCTAATCGAAATCGAGCGGCCGCTAAACGATAAACTAGGACTTATATTAAGTAACTACACAAATCTACATAATTTGGATCATTTGAAAATGGACGAGGTTACACCGGCTGGTGTGTATATAGCAAGTATATTGCCAGCTAGTTTAGCCGACCGGTGTGGCGCTCTATCGGTTGGCGATCAAATACTGTCGGTCGACGAAACAGTGATTGAAAATACATCGTATACGCCTGAGGATGTTGCCGCGATACTAGATAATACGTCGCCGCTTGGATATACGACGTTACAAATACTGCCCGCTTATGCAATGCAATTTCGACGAGGTAAGACGATTTTATAACTTATACATGTTACGAAATTCTATATTTGACTTGACACACATCAAAATATCAATTTTTGTGTTCCCTAGTAAACATTTTGATGATTAATGGAAATCTTTTTTTCGGTTTTTGTCACTAAACACTAAAAAAAAACTATAATTATAAAATATAAATAGAATTCGACAAAGTGTATACGTGCGGCGCGGTTTAAGAATTAGTAATTTTGAAATTTTTATTTTTGATTGAAAAGGTTTTTGTGATAGATAGATATATCTTTGAGAGATTTTTAATTGAGTTTCGAAGAAAATTACTAATTTAATTTTCGCTGCTCATGATTATGTTTGGCTGCTCATATGAACACTTAAACTGGTAACGATTCACTAGGATATTCCAGGTCTAATATATCCTCCTTTGTACCCTCGCCGATTATTTTGAGATCATAAATCTTATTTCGGGTCTCCAGAGATATTGCAACTGCCAACGCAGATAGCTCATAACGATTCCTTCCAAGCACCTCATTTTCAACTCTCTATCTTTTTGACCCAGCATCCTCGTAATGGTTTTTAACAGTTGGCACACTCTACATAATTAAGCACAGCACTGGAATGAGCAGAATATCAAGTATGCGTATTGAGACACCCATTTGTTGAGTAACAATATACACAATTGAACATTTATAAATTATTTAAAATACAAAAACAATAACTTCTTATTTAAGCATTTTATTTATTTATATTTACACATTAATTAATACGAGTATCGTCAGCTTTCAACTCGAGAAACAATAATTCAAGCATTGTTTCATGCGATTCTAATATTTTAACAGAATTGGCCGGAGCTGTTATGGGTAGAGTAGATGATTTACGACTAAAGAAGTTTAATAATTCGGACCCTCGATTAACAACACGATACCCAATTGTATATGTAAAATTAGGTCGGACACGAATTGTGTCCCCCAAACTTATTGGAACACCACATTCGTATACAGCCACTTGATTTATACGTATTTGCGTTTGTGTATCTGAATTGCGATGTTGACAGGAAATTGTTATATCAAATATATTTTGTTGGTCGATTGTCGTTTTATATTTGGGAATACAATTTACTTTTTCGATACTGTACATGTTTCCAAACGCAAACCCACTTAAGATGAGTTCAGAAGTAACAATAAACTTAGTTTCGAAATATTCATCACATGTGAATTCCTTCCCCGTATACTGGAATACAAAATTTATTCTTGGTGTACAATTCCATATACGATTTTCATTATCAATGCCGTAAATTTTGTGGCCAGCGATACTCTGAAAATCACTATTCGTTAATAGATCTGGGAATTTGATTTTAACGTTGCGTAGTTCTTCTATTGATATTGTTGGAAAACGTATTAAATGGATGAGTTTGTAGAATTTCTTACAACACTCATCAAATCGTATTTTGTTTTCTGTAGAATAATGATTCATCCACCGGATCAAACCATTGAGTATATCCGTTTCAGTTACATTGTCCTTTATGTAATCCATTTTTAGAATTTCTTCTAACACATCTGGATGAATCGTTAAAAATTCATCCGATTTCATAATATCATTTAGCTTATAATACACATCGTGCTTAACATCGTTTAAACTAACTTCATGCTTTTCCAAAACACAAAAGCTAAGTTTTTTAACATGTCCACAGGAGCTATCTAACAAATCATTAATTAATCGTATCACATTGTACACTTTCGCCAATTTTAATAATTTCAAATGTGTATCTTCGTTCACTGTATATTCGTCGGTGTAAATGAATCGAATTAACTGATAAAACACTTTGTATTCGTAATCAATAATTGGAATAATTTTTTTTTCGCCTAACGTTTCTTGCAACTGCTTCTGAAATACACTGCTACGCTTCATCAGCTCCAGCGAATGGGCATAAATCACTTGGTCTCCGATAACAAATATAATATCCGACAGGAATGGTGAGTTGAATAATTCTTCAGACATTTGCGTCATTTTGAATGGAATTAAATTCTTTTGGAAATCCATACTTTTCACTTAATATTTAACACAGTTTAAAGTACACAGTTTAAAGTATAAGTATAAATTTATACACAGTTTAAAGTATAAGTTAACAGTTTGAAGATATTGTCTGTACTGCAATTTTTCGTTTTCTTGTCTTTAATGTTTTAAATAATATTACTGATAATGTTATCGTAAATATTTCTAGATAAGTAAAGTCGCAAGCCAATATTTCAAAATTTATTTACAATCCACGAAAAAACAATCCACTTTAGCGTTGTCTCGATACACCTTCCTATTTACTATTGAGCTCTATTCTGTTATATTAATATCGAAGATATCCTCTTATTTTCAATCTCTATTGTTCTGTTGAATAGAATGCAAACGTTCGATATTGTGTTTCTAACACCAGGACAAACTACAGTGGCACTAATTTATCCATATATCTATATTTTACTGAGTCGCGTGATGCCCCGAAGTCTAATTCGAATATATAGCACTATTTGTTCGATCGATTTTCGTTGACTTGATCACATGACTCTTCTAGAGCACTTGAGTTGTATTCGGTAACAAAAGTAGGCGATAACAAAACAGCAATCCACTTCATGAAATAAACATGGGACAAACATTTTGTTTCATGCAAATTTCTAAACTTAAGTGTGTCATTGAAAAAGGTTTCGTTTAATCGGAGCTTTTATTACAGTAGGCAAAGTTCACAAATCAAGCTTTATAACTAACTCTCGACAGACAAATATGATGTGGTGTGGAAACAGGTAAATAGGTAGACAAATAATAAAGAAAACTAAATCTGATGCAGCACGATGGTACATGTTGCATGCATCAAAAAGGTACCATGAAAAATTATTGGTTTCAAGTTGAAAATTTTCGATCGAACGTGAGATAAATTACTCTACTCGTCGAAATAATTGTATTATTTCGTTGATAATGAACCAAGAATCGTGGTCTTAAGTCACAATCACTATATTGATCTAAATAAGTTCGATACAGATCAGTTACGTAAAGCATCCATCCAACGGTCGATATAAGAAAATATTTCCGTTTTGGCCCTAAATATAACACATTTATGATTCAATCATAAAACTAAGTAGAAAATTTTGGATGAGTAATTATGTTATATTTAAAATACATGTAAGAATAGTGGCGCATCTTGATGAATTGTCAAACACGTAGAAGACGAAATATGAGGTCAAATTAATTGAAAGCAAATAATAATATTATGAAAACTTACACTTAATACTAATTTTAACCGGAAAAGCGTGGGCCCCATTAATCAGGTCTATATAAAAGTGTATATATTGTATCGTAAATTATGATCAAACGACGCTATATTATCGTATATATTCCAGTTAAGGTGACATGCATTCATCTTAGAAATTATGACATATCTATATAGATACTGGAATTTGGAACAAAATCTGTGTGATTTATTCTATATAAAATATAAGTTTTGTAATAGGAGTATACGACTATCGCAGAATCATAACCCTATATATACTTAAATAATATTTTGGCGCCATAATGTATTTTGGTCGTTCAAGCTCATAAACACCTTCAAGTACAGAAGCGTGTCGTATTTTCACATTTTATACATTTAAAATCATTCACACATAATAATCTGTCTCCAGTGCATCATTTATGTGGTACAATATATACAATAAGAGACTCAAAAATAAGAAATGGGGTCAATAGCCTTAATTAAAAAAAATTAGAAATCTTAAAGATGTTCTGGAGACACAAATTAAGTGTTTCGCTTCACTTTTTTTATTTTCCTGTTGATTAAAATGAAAACCATATTTTTCATTTCACTATATACTAGGGAGACTTGCAAAAAATAGCTGTAATGTGTTCGTATGTAATACAATCTATTTTTCCCTTTGTACAAATGTTGCGATGATGTTGACACACGGCATCAGAGAGACAGACAGATTTGTGAAAATATTTTTATTAAAATAATTATTTATAGGGAAAATTAATTTTTTTTTTTTGTAAAATATAATAATAAATAAACAA